>JARWLC010000001.1:144241605-144834105 GCA_033318265.1 Phyllotis vaccarum | reverse complement strand
TTTATTTACTGATGCGGGGCCTCTCACTGAACACACAGCTTGCTCTGAAATTAAGCTCTAACTTGATACTTTTCGCAGGAACCCCTTGCCTCTGCCTCTTATACAGTGAGTTTACAGGCAGACCAGTCACACCCACCTGGTTTTCATATGGGTTCTGGGCATGTGAGTGCTAAGTTTCATGCTCCAGAAGCATTTTGCCCACCAAACCATTTACCCAGACTTTTTATGATCTTTAACATCAAAAGTCTTTTGTGCTATACTGTGATAGCATGAACTTTCAGGCAAGCTAGTATTTAGTGGTAGTTAACTATAGTTCTGATAGAGAACATCCTTTAAATGAAGGCATATGAAATATGTTCTAATCACATACATGTAGCAATTACATGTGATTTCTGTTGATTGAGTACATATGATGATGATAAAATGATGGTGGTAGTGTTTGGGGGAGTACAGGTATAAATTTGAGAGGGATATAAACTTATCTGAGAGGTGAGTTTTATTCAATTAATGCCTCTGAAAGCCCTTCTGTCCCATCAGCAATGGGAACAATGTCTAATTTCTGTTTTTCTTTGATATTTTTTTTTCTTTTCCACCAAATAGTACTAATTGTGAACAACAGGGCCCTGGATGTGGATGAAAGATGGGCAGATTTTCCCTGGCATTCTTGGTGGGGGTGGCAGCTGAAGGATTCACTTGTGTTTGGATCTGACAGCAGCTGTGGTATCCAATTCAAATTCGCTGTGGCAGGAAGAAAGAGCGTGAATGCTAAAGAATCCAAGGTGTTTGTAAATACTCTGCTTCGCGAACCATTCAAATCTGGTTTGCATAGATTGCTGCCTTTGCCGGTATAAATGTAGAATGACATTTATAAAAAATTAATGTGCAACCGGTGATGAGTTTTCCTTCTAAATGTTTTTTAAAATAGTAGTGCACAATCCATTGGTATTCACATACAATAGAGAAAGAGCAAAGATTAAAAGGCAACTTCTGACTACCCTGTACTTCAGGGAAGAGAATTAATTGTGATTTCACCAGGCACTTGCTACAGATGCAGTCAAGAATCACCTATATTGTAGCTTCAGTAGGTCTCAACATTAATGAACTATCGGTCCTGCAAAAAGGCTGAGCACCCTTGCTACTCTGAAAGTGTGGTTGACTGCCAAAGAGCATCCCTACACTGTCAAATCAAATAGTAGTCATGGGGTTGCCACTTAAGGTAGACACTTTATTGTAGACTGAGTCTGTCTGTGCATCACTGCATGAACGTCTAAGTGATATACTCAGTTCTTCTCAGCACTGGGATGTGAAGCTGGTGCACACTAAGGGTGTGTGTGTGTGTGATGTGTGATATACCTGCAGAGGTAAGGAGATCAGATGTCTGATCCTTTGAAACTGGTGTTACGGGACTCATGTGAGTCATGTGGCAAGAGTGTTGAGAACTGAACGAGGATCTTCCAGGTAAATGTGTTAACCACACAGCCATCTCTCCAGCACCAGCTGCTGCAGATTTGCAGACAAAAAGCAGAGAGATGAAGCAGGTATAGACACATGTATAGCTTCTCATAGACAGGACTCATTCACATACCTGTACCTAGTTGCATATGTGCTAGATATTTTGTCAATTTTGTGTGTGCTAAAATTTTGTCTATATATTGAGATGTACATGAGCTGAGTATATGGCTTCTGGTACTTATTTTATTTACCTCGAGCTCCTCTGTCCCTACATAGGAAGGCTTCAAGCTTCACCTAAAGCAGCACAGAATACAGCTTTACTGTCGAATAGCTTTTGTTTGCCTTTTTTCTCCCCTCTGTCCACCTGGGATCACTCTTATTTTCCTGGCTTACAAATGAAAGAGCAACTGCATTTTGGCCTGAAGAGTCCAATGTGATGGATGGGCAAGTGATCCCTAACTGTTTTTCATACTGTCTTTTGAATGGATAAATGTGTCAGAATTAAAAGATAGTTTATGCTTTGACATTAGAGGGGAAAAATGAAACAAAGCTGTGTTGTCACCTGCCTGGTAATACACAAACACCAGAGATCGATGCACATGTCGCTTTGGAAAAGATCACCGGTGACATTGGTGCTTTACTTGGGAGACAACAAGAAAGGCCTTGATTGAGAAGAATTACTTAGGCAGTCCCTTGCTGTTATCCTTGGAATTATAGCTGACAACTCCAAATGCATCATGGATAGAGCTTGAGCTGTGGACATAACTCAGGATAGGCTCTTTTAAATTAAAGGATCTTTGATCAGGGATTGTATAGGTCCCCAAACCCTCAGGATTGAGTGAAAACTCTGTACAAAGTTGCATTTGCCTGTCAATATATGAGGCCAGCCTTAGAGAATCTTAGGACTGAAAAATAGATTGGGAAAAACAATGACAATAAGATGTGAATATCCTTATGAGGAAAAATGTATCAGGAATGGTCAATTTTGACCTATACTATAGTTGGTACCAAAATCAGGAAGCGAGGCCAATCAACAGTTCCTCACAACTTACCAAACCTCATGGGCAAAAACAGGCAGTGTTTTAGAGAACATTTCTCCAGAAAGGTGGAACAGTTGGTTTTCCTTCTTGAATCTTGGGTTCCTGGAACCTAACTCAAAGTTATCTTAGGGACAGTAGGGAAGACACCAACACACTTAAACTGTTCACTATCTCTTGACTGGCTGAGCCCATATGGTTAAATTAAAATAGCATAAAGATATTTGCATATCTTTAACTTATATGCTGATCCCAATAATGTTTGAGAATGGGTAGGTAAGAATATTATTATTCCCATTTCTTAGATTAGAAAATTGAGGCCCAGAGAGCTGGATAATGTATGCATTTTAGATTCTAGATGGAAAACATTACTTATTTCTAATTCAGGAATATCACTTGTATGATATCTGCATTTCCATTTAGCACATGGCAAAATGTAAAGTGGGGTTGACTTCTTAACCTCCAATTTAAGGTGGCTGGAAGAAAAAAAAATAATGGTAACCGGAAAAGATTTCTAAAGTTACAAGTAGTGGAAATACTATAATTGCACTCTGGTCATATCCACATACCTTTTCTTTAGATATATTTATACAATGATGCATTTTCAATGTCCTCATGTTTATGAAACATGATCTTGAACATGATCTGCTCTGCCAGCTCATCACATTTGCCACATTGTTGGAGCTATTATGAGTGGATAATTGAGGTATAGATGTGATCCTTTTGACCAGTATATAAATGTGGAACATTATTGTAAGTTTGATATAGACAATACTGTTGTTGTGGTCATTACTGCCAAGCATATCTGTTTAGCTATTGTTTATAAGTGTTTCCCAAGCACCAAGGAGGGCTGTATGATACTGACCTGGGGATATTGTTGAGAGCACACAGTGTACCTTTGCTAATTCTAACTCATCTCTCGGGTCCTTCCTCTCTTTAAGATGAATGATAATCTCAGAGCAACCGGATTATATTTTAAACAGCTAAACACCTGACAAAAATAGACCCTCAGGTGATTTTATCTCTGGATAATATCTTTTGGTTGATAACCAGGATTCTATGCTCCATATAATGAACTCATTCATTCACTTACTTATCTATCAAGTAATTCGAACATCTACACCACACTAGCATACTGGGCTAGATGGACAATTTATTTATTAATTCAGAAGATAAAGAGTGATTCTGGAGATCTACATTTGTATTTGTTACTAGAAATATACTGTGGATACATTAATACTTAACTCTGTTTTCAGATCTTTAACATTAGGTGTTGACAAACACTTTTAAGAATGACTGTCTGTGGCCATATGTTTCATATTTCATAAAAACCAGTCTAAAATATCAGAGAGATCCACCCACAGTCAATCTAGGAGGATCAGAGAGTGGTAACTCACACCTTTAATCCCAGCACAGGAAATATTAGGGAGTGGCAACCTTCGCCCTTAATCCCAGCAGATCTGAGTTTGAGGCCAGCTTGGTTTACTGAGGAAGTTCCCGGCTCCCAGGCTGGCAGTAGTGGTGCCAGGCCTTTAATCCCATAACTCCAGAGACAGAGGAGATCCTTCTGAGTTTATGTGAGTTCAAGGCTAACTACCAAATAGTAGAAGCCCACGCCTTTAACCTTAACCTGGATGTGAAACAACTGGGTGAAGAGGGTATTTAAGGCAGGCATAGGAAGACAGAGCAGGCAGAAGAAGCCACAAGGAGTGAGGCTGAGGAAGCTGGAAGACAGCTGGGTGAGATTTGACTATGGTGGTTCCTCCCTTTGATATTTCAGACTGGTTTTTATTAAATATGAAACATATCCCCACAAATGTCTATACTAGAGACATCAAATCTTGGGAACTATCTGTCCTAATCAACTATATCTATCTGTCCACTTGCACATCTAAGAAAAGAGGAAACATGGGAAAGAATATGCCATGGAATGTCTAGGTAAGTTAATAATATTATAGATCTTCTGATAGCCCTTATTTTGATATTTATTGACTATGTAAAGGAATAGCTTGATATCATCTCCAGCTTCCTCTGTTACCTTGGTAAAATACTCTGCCCCCGAAGCTATTTGTGGGAAGAAAAGACTTATTTGGCTTATACTTCCAGTTCACAGTTCACTAAGGAATGTCAAGACAGTAGCTGTAAGACAAAAGCCATGGATGAGCACTTAAGGGCTCATGCTTAAGTTAGGTTTTTTATAGGGCCCAGGACCACTTGTTTAGGGATTGTGCTGCCCACAGTGGTCTGGGTTCACTTTCACCAATTAAGAGCAGACATAATTTCCCATAAACAAGCACATAGGCCATTGTGATACAGGTAACTCCTCAACAGAATCTTTGCTGTCAGATGGCAATTAAGAGAGCCAGGACACTATCATTTGTGGTGGGATTCAGGTGTCAACCAATAAAGTCAAAAGGCACTTATCCAGGGTCCTGGGCTCCTGAAGCAGGAGTGGCCAGCCCCATTCAAGAGAGGCTGCTGAGATCTTGGGGGGGGCCTGTTTGTTCCTGCCTTTTGGAGAACTGGATCAATGTTCATCACTCATTCATCCAATTGTTCAAATACATTCCTAAGTTATAGCCTGTTATCGTGAGTGTTGATTTGTTTACCAATAAATATTTATCTTATATTAATATATTTTAAATAAAATTTACTGCCACAATCATTATTTGTACTTTTCACTGGGATGAAAGATAGATTTTTGTACTGAAAAGCAATACAATAATATTGTAGATCCACACAAATCAGGTGTTCTGCTGAGGCAGGATAAGTAATAGAATTCTCTTGGGTAAAGCAGGAGATGATGGACAAATAAGCTGACTTGATACCACAAGTGGTACCTCAGGTCATTTTTAAAATTTATATGTATAGTTTATACACATAATTTTACATATGCTTATAATTTATATGCATTCTCAAATTCTCTGATTTATCCTATGGCTGGCTATGCATAATCTTTAAGGTGTAGCTCTCCCTGGAGTGAAAAATCAGATAGCTCTATACTTCACGTCCCTAGCATGAACTGACTGCTTCATTCACTCTCCTGGCTATTTCTACCTTGCTTCAGAAAAACTCACATCCAGGATCTTGGTTATTGATCGAATGTTTGTAATCACTTCATACTTTTAAATTTTCCTCTTATGTAGCTATACTACCTTCTACTATTTGGGGGAAAATATCCTTGATTTGAGGTACTTTTAGCACAAATGTAATTTTGATGCCAGCAGTCAGTCGCCATTCCAATTTTCTCTCATCCTGCTTTTCTCCACCATGTATTTCCGTGGTTCTCAAATATATACTCCAGAACTACTCAGTTTCTGGAAATACAGATTTTGTGGTGGTACATTGGTTCTACTGAACTGAAATTTCCAAAATGCCTGTTTCTACAAATGGCGAAATTGTCTGTGTATATATTGTCCAATATGAAAGCCACTGGTCACACGTGATAGTTTAAACCCAAACCTGAGATCAAATGAAGTGTTAATAGCACTGTGGGAAGGCTATCAGTATAGAACTACTTTGCATGCCTCAAGAAACTCTCTGCTTTGCTGTTCAATGGTTTTAGAACCACCATGTTAGATGATTAGCAATCTCCAGTTGCTTTTACATCTCTCTACTGGCTAAAGAGAAGGGCCAACTCATGTCCTATGTCGATGTCTATAACCTGTGCTGGACATAGCCTGTGATGATGCCAGAATCCATATGGAAGTCCATGATCCATGTGCTTGCTGTCTGTAAAGGGCAAGGAAGCTTCCTTCGCAGTGATATCAATGACTGCTGACTCACAGTTGAGAATGAGAGACATAGAAGGCTTCTCTTGACACCCCTGCTCCCCTGCCAAAAAGAAACAGTCTTGACAGAAAGCCCATTGAAGAGAACCTTTAAAAATTGTGCTAAGGATGTTGAAGTGTAGCTCTTTACATCTGATGGCTTCTGGTGGGAGTGGGTGTGGGGGAAGAACTTGGTTTTCTTTAAGGGACTGGCCACTGGGAGTATGATCATGCTTCAGTGAGTATATGGGCAACACAAATTGGACTTGGTTTGTTTTTTTTTTGAGGGAAGGGAAGGAGGGAAGTCACAGGGTGGGAGTACCTAGGAGGACTGGGAAGTTAGTGCGATTAGGGTGCATTATGTGTAATTCTAAAATAATCAATAAAATATTACATTGAAAAATACTAGTATGAACCCATCAAGGATGCAGTAATATCTATCTATGACTCTATATTTAAAAATGTAAGGAATCAAGACAAAGGAAAATGGATATGAGAGGCTTCTATTGATGATATTCACCTCGGTAAAGTGAACAGGGATGAAATGTTTACCTGAAAACAAGTATGAGTGTGCATGTATACACACACACACACACACACACACACACACACACACACACACACAAATACACACACACACACAAATACACACACGCACACACTCACATACACACACACACACAAATACAAGTTTAAAGGTATTCCACTCATCAGTGAAAAATAGATACAGAAATGTTTTATGCCTACTAAGAGGAACATGAACCATATTCAGTCAACTGTGTTATATTACAATCAGGTGCCTCATGAAATGAAGGACACATCTACCAATGTTTCTGAGGTATGTGTTGTCTAGAGTGTTGGATAGAAAAGTTGTGTGACCCGGAAATGAAAGTTACACTGGATAGCACTGTTTCCATGGACCTTCTACGTAATTTTCATAAGGTAGACTCAGTATTAAATGTGACACTATGGGCATGCATAAA
Source organism: Phyllotis vaccarum (assembly GCA_033318265.1). NCBI lineage: Eukaryota > Metazoa > Chordata > Mammalia > Rodentia > Cricetidae > Phyllotis > Phyllotis vaccarum. Next base: position 144,826,863 of record JARWLC010000001.1, on the reverse strand, counting down.
ATCAATTTTTAAGTGGTAGGATTTGGGCAAGTTCATTTTTTAAACAAAGACATATTTATGAAATGCATTTCATACTTAATGTGATGCATGACATATTACTGCCTGCCCACCCCCTCCTAGCCAACAAACCATAACTTAAATAATGAGGGAAGCCGTTTTATGCAACTGTAAAGCAAACAGACTGAATTTCCACCTAATATAGAGAATTCAAGAAGCCCATCAACTTTCTGTAGAAAGACCCCCCAGAACAAAAAAGAATCTCTGATACAAAGTGGAACGCATTTGCCATATGGATTATCTCTGTCTGAGGCATGATATTTAGGTAATGTCTCCTCTTTTTCACTTGGTTCTGATGAGATGAACATGAGTTACTAGTTCTGCAGATTGTAAACCTCACTAGGGGATAAAATTATCCACATCACTTGTCAAGCAACATGGCAAGGAGACAGTTTTCAGATGTAAATGTTAACTTTCCTTTGCATCTGAGACATTTTCCTCCTATCTCCACCACACTGCATGGCAATCGCTTAAAATACAGGCAATGAGCCCCTTTGAAAAAGCACGCTGGGCCACCATTTTGTGCAAAAAGAACAAACTGAATCAATGGGCACATGGAAGATATTTTATTTGTTCAAATTCAGTGAAATACCCTTAAGACCTGTCATAGATCAAAAAGACAGAGCGGTAGATTGTAAGTGACAAATAGTCAAGTTAAAACAAAGACTGCACTTGGCTGTTAAAATTGCTTGAATTAGATCACAAACCACACACTGTTGTGAACAAACCACACATTATTGTGAGCAGTGTTTGATACTGATCATCAGTTTTAAACAAAATCTTGCTTCATCAACATCTGAGTATTTAAATTTATTTCTCTGACATTTAAATCTTTCCCTCAGTAGGGTTACAGTTCTTTATGATAACAGAATTATTATACACATGCACACATATACAAACACACACAATATGCAGATTTCATTCACATTTTATAAATAAATAATATGTCATGAGAATTTTTTCAAAATGTCTCTTTAGGTACATGTGAGAAGATTTTTGCATGATTTATATAATCAATGCTACATTCACTTAATTTTTATAAATTCACTATGTCTGCTTTACATTCAAACTACCACGATGCATCAATTACATAATATATTTAACCATCCTTTAGTGAGAAGCCACTCAACTTCCCTCAGCATTTGAAATATATTCTTTATTTTCCGAACAGATAGATTGTGTTTTTTTTTTTTTTTTTTTAAGAGTTAAACTAGAAATCTTAATTTAATCTGAGGCCTTCCTTTTATTTTTCCAATTACTGAAATAAAGTTCTGTCATGATGCTGAAAGTCCAGGGAATCTAGTTGTAGCCTTTTGGAGACTTCTGTGACCTTCTATTTGTATGGGATATGCTTTATTTAATTTTGGTCTTTGTGTGTATGTGTTCCTGTGTGCATTCACATAGGTATGTGAATGCACATATGTGTGAACTGAGAATTTGATGTTAGGTGCTTTTATCTTTCTGTACCTTATTCTGTGAGACAGGCAGTCTCGCTGAAGCTGGAGCTAATTAATTTGGCTAGACTTACAGGCAAGCAAGCCCAGGGATCTTCTCTCTCCCTTTCTTCCTCTTGCCCTGACCCAGTGCTTGGATTATATACATGTACTGCTACTCCTGGTTTCATGTGAATGATGGGGATGCAAACTCAGGCCCTCATGCTTGCCTGGTAAGCACTTTACTGACTAAGTCATCTCCCCAGCCTCAGACACAATTCATTAACCCATTAATTAATATTTACAACATCCTTTTCTTCTACTGGAATCTCTTTGCACCTTAAGAAAAAAAAAAAACACGCACTGACTACATTTTGTCGAATGTCTGTTATATGCTGATATTGTCATTTCCATTTGTGGTTGGAAGTTATTTACTGGGTTAAAATTCCAAGCTGTGGAAGAAGTGTTAGGAGCCCAGGCTAACTGAACGACCGGTCACACAGGTTTACAGAAACACTGGCTATTCCCTCAGTCTTTACTCAGGGCTATTATGAGCTTAGGAGCAGAATCTAAGCCTTGGTCCTGTTGTCTCTCCACATTCTTCTCCGCTGCAGCGCCCCATGCCTCCCACTCACGCAAAGCCAAGCCCAAGCATGGATGACGCCCTCTCTCGCCTCTTTGATTTAGCCACTCATTAGTTAGTTCATGTTCCGGCCCTTGGGGGACTTCAGCAATTTGAGCATGCGTCCTCATATGTGCTCTTCGCTGGGCCTGTAGCACATTGCTGACGATCTGTGGGAGGTTTAGTCTTCTTGAAGACCTCTCATCTTCTGAGTGTTTTTATCTGATCTTTTCCACCCCAGTGTTCAGCCCACTCCCTACCTCCACTGCTCCACCATGGCCGCCAACACTTGATTTCCAATAGCATATATTCATTTTACTTATTTTTCTTCATTCACTGGTTGACATTCAAGGCCAAGGATGACTCAGAGGGTAAAGGCATTTTTACCCTAAACTGGAGGACCTGAGTTCAATCCCTGGAACTTACATATTGGAAAAAAAAATAGTGGAATCACATAAGTTGTGATTTCCACACACTCACAAACATCTATGCATAGAAAATAAATGTAACAAATATTTTAAAATTTATATTTTCATATTCATCTCAATTCTCTATTTATAATTATTGTCCCTTATTTAGTGCCTACACTGCAAGATCCTCCAATATGTTAGAGAATAGAAGAGATCACATCTATATTAAGGCTTATTATTTTTAACAGTTTTGTAAGAGCAAAGCTGCAAAACCTCATAATAATTCACAACAGTTGTGGGAAATGCAATCAGAATTTAATCTGTTTGAGCTGTGATGAGTTGGGCTCAAAATACTTTGGGAAATAGAAATGCTGTATGTCATTTTCAAGATAAACAATATTTAAGTAGGATATTAAGAAAAAGTGAAACATATCAGTAATGCTAGTATATTTAGAAAAACATATATACCCCAACAATGCACTTCAAAAAGATGAAAATGATCTGAAAAAAACATAATTCATGGTTTTACTCACTGCAAGGAACAAGGAGGGGGAACATAATTCAATACATAATGAATTAATGTATTTAAAATATGGTGGGTAAAATTCAAGAGATTTTTATGGAAATTACAGTGTTCAAAAGCTTCCATTATAGGGTTTAAAAAAACAATAAAAAAGTGTGTTGCTGATTTATTCAGGATGGCTACAGCACAGATGGTATTAATATCATTATGTCCTTAAATGCTTTCAGTGAGCACCTTAATATTTTTACCAAGATCAATTATTATAAGCCCAGCATATGTTTTTGAACAAACCACTTGCTAGTGAATTCACATCAGTGGTGTCTTTAGAAGCGGAGCTTCTGTTTGGATACACAGATGTGCTGTTAGAATGCCGTGGATGGAGCTGTGGTGACAGGAAAACCTGTGTGGCTAATAACAGCATGTGTGTTTATCCTAGGAGTGATATCAGGGGCAGATGGTCTTAAATTTGGGTCACTTTCATTTTGAGGTGTCCTCTTCACAGCAACACATTTGTACTTTGTATTGAAGCAGCTGTAGGAAGCAGTTGAAGCAAACCCTCCGTGTGGAATGGACAGTGCATCTCTATGACATCATTTGAGGATTAAGCTTGAGGAGTGATTGTTTCAGGTGGATGAAAATGAGCAGAAGAGGGTGTTACTCAAGTGTGTCAGAATCTGGGGACATATATGAGTGTCTGCATTATTTTGATTTGCATGTTCTAAGGTGGAGTTATGAAATTTGTATTTCTGTTTCTAGCATATTCCTCAGTGACCCAAATGCTACTGTTTGAGGGATTACACTTCCAGAATCACCATGGAAAAGTAGGTGGATGTGATTCAGAGAAACCGGCTGTCAAAGGATGCATTTACACAAGTCCTCATGGAAAGGTCCAAGCTAGTCAGCCAATGAGAGCATGCTTCTTGCGTAGCTTAGTCCCCTGAACCTCAGAAGCCTCTTTTTGCCTCCTGACTCACATGGTATAAGGATGGGATCCAGAGAGGTAGATGAGATACAGTTTGAAGGAACAAATTTATCAAATGATTTTGATTAACGCCATTTCCCGTTTTAAAATCAGTTGACATACTTCATCCATAGTATATGTCAGAACTAATCATCATGAATTAACCACTCCAAGTTCACCCCTTTCAACTTGACACCCCGAAACATTTCCTTAACATAACAGTTCCATTTGTGAGTTTCCAAAATATACACTTCTGTCACACATACACACACACACACACACACACACACACACACACACATTCAGTTTATGAGTGTACATAATTTACAGTTCTAAACACTGTTCAAAATTCTAAATTTAAACTTTCTTCTGAAACTTACTGAAATCTCTTAGCTTAGAGTCACTGTCAAATGGAAAACAAATTCTGTACTCTCAGCATACAATGGCAAAGAGGATTATTCCCATTTTGAAAAGTAAGAATTAGCTTGGGCCAATTCTGAAGACAAAATTATAAAGCCGTATAATAATTCTAAACAGGTGCAGAAAATTTGGACAGTAAAGTGACAATTGAATCCTTTTAAAAATGGCTTTGAGCTGGTGATCACCACCCCTCAACCTCTTCAAAATATTCCACCTGAGTGCAAAATTCAATAAAAAACACTGTGTTTACCATCTAGTGCATGGTGTCAAGGTATGAGCATCGGTAAGCTTCGGCAGCCTACACAGCTTTGCTGCTTCCAGCCCACACATCTTCTTTCCTGGGCTGGCTCCGCCCTTTCACCTCCAGCTATCCTTCACAGATGTCTTATGTTCTGAGCACCTGCAGTATCCTGGGAACTACAGTGCAGCTTTGGTTTTATGCCCTTTTAAAGCCTCACACATCATCCTCTCAGGGCTTCCCTGAAGGGGATTTGACTCTACTACACATTGTCTCACAGGCTTTCCTTTGGATCTCACCAAAAGCCTCTGTGACTTTGTAATCCTTACAGTTTATATTCCTGCAAAACAAGCATCCAGTTGGTCTGCTGACAGCTGTAACAGTGGATGAGCCCATTGGATTATGACTGCAGCAGCCTCCAAGTGCCTGGGTGGCTGAATGCATGAAAGCACCCGCAGGCATTTCCTTGTGAGTAGAGTAACCCCAGTGGCTCTATCTTCTCCAGGGAAACGCAAGAACTGTTTATAATTTTGTACCCAGAGAATATGATGCCTGTGCTCTGGCCAAGTCATAAGATGTCCTCAAGGTATCTTTCCTACTGTTCAAGTACAAAGTACTTGTGTTCCGGTTTATACATTCACTTCTTTGAGACAGAATATATAGTTTAGGTTGGCTACAAACTCACAATCTTCCTGCCTCAGGTTCTTAAGTACTGGGATTAAAGGGAAGTTAGGCTGCCTACCTTCTTTTTAAGGCCTTCAACCTTTTTTTTTTTTTTTTTTTTTTTACACAACTTTAAAGTTGTCCTATTATGGCCAGTCTGCACATTTTTTTTTTTTCAAATTCTTGTACTCTGCTTTTTATTCCTAATTCTCACTGTAAATATACTTAAAATCCACCAATAATAACCACACCACACCTGGAATGCTATGCTCTTTTAAAACTTCCTCTATCAGATTAATTGGTTCATCACTTTTGAACCTCATCTATCAGAAAATTTCAGGAAATTGTCAAATGCAGACAAGTTCTCTTCTATCCATTAATGATTTCTTTTTGCATCTGAAGCTTATTGTCCGGCTGTTATTGTCTGCAATTACCTCATCATTCTCATCTTCCGGGTTCACACCAGACCCACACTTTAATCAATATCTCCCACAATTGAGCCCCCAAATCTTAAGGAACCACATGGTTAGGCCAGTCACAACAATCACTGTAATTTTCTGGTACCCACTTTTTGTATTCACCATGATTTTATGTCACTATGGCCAAATTCCTGGGCCATGGTCTCTGAGGGTACAGCCCCTGGTTACTTTAGCTTTGGTATGAGTCAGAATGTCATGGAGGACAGGAGGCAGAGAACATGGAGGGGTACTGGAAGAGGTCAAGACAGGAACCAGCTCCCAGGGCAGTGATCCTAGTAACCTTGTACTATAATCAGAAGGACATCCTATCTCCTTCTAATAATCTATTGTATATTCAAATCTTTTAATGAAACCTTTCACTCAGAGCCCTAAAGACCTAATGGTATCTAGATACACCTTTAAAGACACACTCACGAGTGTAGAAAATAAATACAAGATCACTTTTATAATCAGTTAAAATAGTCATCAAGAAAGTTTTCAAATATCAACTGTTAAGGTATACACCTACTTAGGCAAAGTCTCAAAGTGGTCACTTGGGCCCTTTTTGGCCTGACTAGAATTCCTGAAGTTACCAGCAAACAGGCCAAATGACTGTGAGGGGCAAAATTATTTTTAATGAAAGCAAGTTTTTCCTTAAAGAAGCTTTTCTCAAGGTACCTTAATGAATTGTTTGTCAAGAGAGTAGCTACATCTGTATGAGTTTGGGAAACACTGGGTCAAACTACTGACCACTTCTTCTAGGGTCAAAGCCATGTATAAATCACTGAAGAACTATCTTCAAAGGTGTATCTGGCTTGGTACTGCCTGTACCGAATCTGTGTCAGTGGCTAGCATCAAGATTATAGCTTTAACTACTGACTTTTCAGCAACCTTCAGAGAGGATGATTTTCAGTGGAGAAAATTTTTGATCTAAAAATACAGTCTTTATATGAATAGATTATCAATTAATATTTGTGAGTGAAACTAAATCCAAGTACAAGCTAGGGTGACAAAGAGACTGTGGGGCCATTGGAGGGAAGAGGATTATAAGGCTATGAATGTAGAGAGGCAGTAGTTGGATTCAAAGAGGGTAGACTAAGCATCTGCAGACATCATCAGGCCTGGTTGTTGTGGTGGTTCTAGGTTGGCAAAGTTATGCTTTATCTGAGGATTTTATACCAAAAATTCAAGGAACCTTTGTGACTATCCTCCTGACTGGTGTCTATGATTTCCTTACAGTTATCTCATAAATAATAATGGACAAGTAGAGAGAAAAAAGTTATCAAAAAATTGTCTCTATATCCTTCATGTGCTGTAAGAATTTTCTCTTTGAGGATGTGGACTAGGCAGCATATACACACATCGTCACAAAGTCTTAATGATAAGTCAAAGTAGGAGTCTATCAAAGTTAACTCTGGGGAACTAGTGAGTTTTTAGGGTTTGCTTGCAGAGCAATGAATGAGGGGTCATCGGCAGGAGCACGCATAATTTTAAATCAGCCATACTGGATAGTTGGCACTTAGCATGGGTAATGACTCCCCATGGCTGCTGTCCCCAGCCATTGTACTGTAGCTTCTCCTCAAGGCCGCAGACAACTAGGACAGAATTCCATGCAAACGCCTGGGCAGAGTGGCTGGATATTCAGGTGAGGGTCTCATGACCATTTCCATCCCCTCCTCTGGGACAGGAGGTCAACAGCCAACAAGCCCAGCAAGTCCTGAAGATGGTGGCAGTTTGCCTTGGCAGATGGTCCTACCCAGTGTACCAGTTGTAAATAATTTACCTTCTGAATTAGATTTTGAGTTCTCAGAAAACACAGGCCATACACAAATACATCTGGAGTTTCTGTTACTGACTACCAGCGATCTTCTCAAGTAGGACCTTTATAAATTCATTAAAAATAAATGAATTAAGGGCTGCTTTCCAAGTACTTGGAAATTTCTGAGCAATATCACTGTTTTTCTTGTTAAGACCCCTCATGGATCACACCTGATGGCTGATGCAAGTTACAGGATTTATAGTCCACTAGATGGCTTCATCTGAAGGCTTGGGCATGCTACAAAGACTTCCTATGATAAGAGGATTGGGGCTTTAGCTATCTTATAGCAGTTTAGATATTTCACCTTCTTGGGTGGGTAAGAAGCTGGAGCTGGAGTTCAGTCATCCAGTCAATGATTTAATCAGTCAGGTCTACACACTGAAACTGTGATACAAGCCCTGGAGCCTGAGGCTCTGTGGAATTTACTGGATGGTGAACTCATTCATGTTTTGAGAAGTTGATATGCCATGAATACAAACAGAGAAGGCACACAGTATTTAATACATATTCAAGCTTCATCGTCTTCTGGTTCCAATCAATATTGATGACTAAGGTTGTGAGTATAATGGTTTTATGACTTCAGTTATTGTCTATATTTCTAAATAACCAGAACAAGGTCTCACTCTGTTGTAATTGTCATAACCTAACATCTAGCATGGCTCATTATTTTCTCCTCATGGTTGCTTGCTGGAACATGTATTAGTAAGTATTCACACATGTGCCAAATAGAGTTTGATTTTCCCAAAGCAGAATCTTACAGTGAAGGCCCAATCATCGAAAATACAAAGCTGCCAAACTTAACTTTACAAACCTGACTTTGAAGTGTTTTAAAGGTAGTTATACCGTGTGTGTGCTTTCTACTTCATGTGTGTTTCTCTTAGCATTTCCACCACTGTTGCACAAATAAAGGAAACTCAGGGATAGATCTCTGAGAAAGTTGGAGATATTAGAGAGAGGAAACACCATGGTCAAATCTCACCCAGCTGACTTCCAGCTTCCTCAGCCTGGCTTCTTCTGGCCTCTTCTTTCTCTGTCTTTCTACCCCTGCCTTAAATACTCTCTTTGCTCAGGTAAGGCATGACCCCACCACTGCCTGCCTGGGAGTGTGGAACTCCTTCTGTAAACTAAGATAACCGATAACTCAGTTTGGATTAAGGGCATAGGTCACCACTCCTGGGATACTCCCTGTGCTGGATTAAAGGTGTGAACTCTCTGATCCTCCTAGACTGACTCTGGGTAGATCTTTCTAATATCTCTGAAACTTTTGGATCTTTTATTAAATACCCACACACCACCATGCAGTATCATCTTTCAAAAGAAACATCAGAAATACTGAACACACCACAGGTAAGGTTCAGGAATGTAATTTGGTTTCTTAGTTTTTTTGGTCTGGATATAGTCATTCCAGTTTGTCAGGCCTGACCATGTGAGTGGAACCCTACATGCCCTTTAGTAAAGGAGCAGATGTATGTGTGTGTTACACAAGAATCAAGCCTCACAGACCAACTCCTAGAAAATTAGTAAGTTCCCAAGAAACCAGCATCACACAAAGAGTGAAAGCATTTTACTCTTCATTGGATACTCAAGAAAATTACACAAGACGCTAAAATGTGTTTATTTTTCCAGAAGATATGCATCCTTCTTAAAGATTCCTGTTTGTGTAGATATATATGATGCATATGCATGTATGTTCATGTGTACGACAGTGTGTATGGAGATCAGAGGACAACCTTGGGTGTTGGGCCTTGCCTACTACTTTGTTTGAATCAGGGTCTGCTATATGCCATTCTGGCTGGCACATGAACTTCCAGTGATTCTGCTTTCTCTGCCTCTCATCTTTTCATGGCATGGGATGGGGTTAAAGATGCATTCTACCACACCTGGCTTTATGTGGGTTCTGGGGATTCAAACTCAGGTCCTCAGGCTTTCACAGCAAGTGCCTTACCTACTGAGCTATCTCTGTAGTTTAGAAAGTATGGTCAATAAAATCCTAAGTCAACAATTTCCCTTTTTGGAGGGGATGCCAAGAGTAGGGATTTAACCTAGGATGTCTTACATGCCAGGTAAATGTTTCTCAACTGAGCAGCCCTAATCCTTGTCTGGATTTTATTAATTTGCTTTTGGCCTTTCCTTGTATTTCTGCTTCTCTTCTGCTTCCCTTTACACCTGTTTCCTCTCCTTTTTCTTCCTCTTTAGCTACTTCTTGCTTCCTTCTTGGCCTTCTGTGGCTTTTTTCTGTGTTCTTCACCCAGAATGCTCCCTTTCTTGGGTATTCTTGCCATTTTTGTTTAATAGCAGAACACCCCACTCATGGTACTGGAAATGGTGCTAAGATCTGTTCTTATACACTTGTGGTTTGACAAATGTGTAGGATATGTGACACCTTTGAAATTAGCCTTGTTTCGCTGGTACAGCACAGGTGGAGACCATGCTTCCTTATAGCTCCATCACTGCATGGAAGGCTGTGACCAAAGCAAATGCCTCACCAAGTAAGTTCTTCCCACAAAGTTTCCATATGCTCTGCCAACAACATAGAATAAACCAGCCCTTAGTCTCCGTACCTGTAAGGCCAATTAGCATTTAATAATGTGTTTGTGGATGGATGGTGTGTTTGGAGAATTATGAATTCTGTCTCCAAAGCTATCATTTCCAGTTTCACTGGGCATATAGCCTTAAAAATTCCATTTGGCATCTCCTTCACTGAATAGGAAACCTGGCTTAGTTTGCAGCAGAGATGACCACACAGTGCAGGTTGTGTAAATGTCTTTTTGAAATGCAACTTTGTCGGGGTTCAACCTTTGATCTTGCATGAGATAGCATTGGTTGCAGGTCAGAATGCTGTTCTGAAATGATCAGCAAAGAACAGAGAAAAGACATTGAAGTGACCTTGCTGAAGGTCTGAAACTGCACTGAAGTCTTCCCTATGATTAAGTGAGCCGAATCTTAGATTAGCTAAAAGCAGTGCAGAAACATAATGAGTTCACTTATTTTGGAGCATTTAATAACAGTTATAGACAGTTATGTGATCAGGCGGAGTTATGACTTATTCATTCTTTCATTGCTATTAAAATTACTGCATTTGAGGTTTTTAAAGTCATTGAAATAAAAAAAAGTCTGATTTATGTTAGGAGGATTTAGCTTGCCCTTTGGTCTTTCAGTTTTTAAATGATATAATTAGACTTTTTAAAGACCATTCTAAAAGCATTATTAGCATTTTGCATAGCACAAAGTAAATGCATGTTTTGTTGATAGTTTAATTTTAAAAGGCATAATAATACTTGAGTCAGACAGTGATATTCATAGATTATTAAGGAAAGATTTTTTTGTATGAAATTTCTCAAAAGGCAATTGTATAATTTTAGTAATAGACTATATAGGACATATGTGATTTTTCTGTGTGTACGTATACATATTCTCTTATAAATATACTTTCTAGTTAATTCTGAACAGACACACAGAAGTGTAGGAATAAAACAACACAGTTTTCCTGCATTTGGGCAGGCAAGGATGGGAAATGAAAGTACTCAAGGATGTATTAACTGGTGACCTTTAACATATTTCCCAAGAAATTATAGAGCCATCTATCAGCCTGGGATTGGGGTAGGGACTGCTCCAATCATAACAAAGAGACTTGCAGATGTTTTGAATTAGAGGTAGGTAGATAACAATCATTAGTAAATCAGTTTAGAGGAATATGGAAGTCAAGTGGATGCATCAACATCTTGGTCTGACACTATGCTTAAACTTAGGTCACACATATATTTCCCAGTGTCCAAATATACACAGCTTCTATCTCTATGTGGTTTATTACACAATGCACAGGCAAAGAGTATCTTATCATGAAATAGGACAGGAAAGTGCTGATTTCAGTTGGACACTGCATGTATTTTATGAACGAAACTGAACTTATTGCAACGTGCTTAAATGCCAGATCCTTGTGCCACACATGTGTTCTGCACACAGTATGTATCCCTTTTTGGAGACTCAAAGCAGTACACTCACTGTATGGTTGAGAAAGAGAACCTGAAAGTACACTACTAAGGGATGAATGCAAGGAAGCCTTTCAAACAACCAGTGAGATTTACCCATGTAGTTGAATGGATGATCTGACTCCACCTGCTAAAAACATGACCGTATACACTTTGAAATACATTGATTAATAAAAATGGACATGGGTGTATTTATACCTTTTCAATTCCTATAGATGTACTGAATTTTGCCTACTTTATTAGTGATCATCGTCTAGTGAGTCCTTAGCCAGACTGAAATAGCCCAGTCATCTATTTTTTAAAATGTGTGTCTTATTTTGTTAATTGACAGGAAAAGGTGTTATGCAGTTTGCAGGTATGGGAGGTCAGGTTATTCCCGTGATAGCTGAGAGGTCAGGACTGGAGAGCATTAGCCTCCAGTGACTTCACAGCACCAGTGCTATTTGAGACTCTTTGGAAAACAGTCATGGCTTCCTGACAGTGATGTGCACTTCCACCTGGGCTGTTGCCAAAGAGACAGGAAGGGCTGGGAACAAGATACACATCAGCTGTACTGACTGGATTGAGGGGTGTGGGGGGGCAGGACAGAGCTGCCAAGATCTCCATCTCATGCAGTGCAGAATTTTGTCCACTAGAGACTGATATGCACTCGGTAAACATGTCGCTAACGGTTTCTCAGTTTAGACTTGAACTATGGTCTCAGAGGTGAGGGGCTAGCATTTCATCCACTAAGCCATTTAGTCTTTTCCTTTGGAGGAAGATTGATTTTTAAAAAAGCTATTAACCTCAGTGATTTATCTCATTATATCATCTTCATTTTCTTCTGAATAATAAGACTATATCATATAGTTTTATTCTTCAGTTAATTCAATGAGACTCTGAAAGGGAAATACATGGGATACATAAAGAAAGGGAGATAATAGAAAATTATCGGTGATGCTGAATTGAAAATGTTTCCATGAAAAACAAAAGAAACAGCTCATGTTATCGCAGATCTCAGAGGTACAGTCCCGAAAGATATCATGGCAGTCTGTAACCCTGTTTTACAGAGTAACTTTCTCTGTATCACATCAATCCCAGGGCTAGACACCACGCTAACAACGTAGGCATTACCTTCCCTTTTCTGGTGTGAAGACAAAGAAGATAGGTTTCTTTTCCTTTTCTTTTTCATGCAGTGACTAAAATATAAGCCAGGGAACCAGTGGTAATCAATTCATGCTGAGCATATATTCAGAGGTGCACAAGAAATAGCAATTTTCAAGGAAATTGCATTAAAACACATTCTGTGCAGAGCCTGGAATTAGACATATTATCTATTTTTACTGAAAAATGTGAAAAATGTGTTGAACTATCCTGTTCTGCTGTCTTGTCCAAAATCCCTGTAAAGTGATCCAGGCACCCATTGGTGGCTCCCATTCTGAATGGTAGTTGATTTATTGTGTTCTATTGATTGAGTTTCCACTTTGGAACCAGTGTTACATTTTTGTGAATAATGTGTTAGCATTAATGACTTTAATTCATTCTTCACAACTTTATTACATACAGTAATTTATACTTCTTTTGGAGAACCGGCTAGAAAAAGAATTTCTGGCATTTTAATTTTTTTTCAGGCACATTACTAGGCTGAGAAAGAATAGGAAATGTAAGCACCCCATGTTAGCAACATAATCTACTTTCAGAGTGTACAATTCTCCCGGCTCACCTGTCCCACCCTAACATTCAGGTATGTACACTGAAAGTTAAATTAAAGGCTTACAATAACATGCCAGTATTTGGTCAGCCTAAGCAGCCGTATGCCTAAGTCTCTGTCATTTGGGGAACTTATTAAACACTTGTGTTTGAAACACCTTTTGTTGTAGGCACTGTTAGTTTATTTAAGCTGGTGTTTGGGCAGGTGAGGCTAGATGAATAATGGCGAGTTCTGACAACTTATTTCTAAAGAAGCTGAAGAAGCTTAACTTGTCAGACCTTTGTTCTTCATTTCCTGAACTGGTTAGCAGGACGCCAAGCAAGACAGTTTGAAACTGGAGAAAGCAAAGATTAGGAAAATATGTATGGCAATGGAGTCACATCTGTGGTTTTTGAGCAAATGAAAGTGATGATAAGCGAACTTTTTGGTAGCTGAGTGTAAAGTCTCTTTCTGTGTATGTCACAGGCCACAGTATCCAGGGCTAGACCTGGACTTTCTCTAAACTTCATCAGGGCTTGCTTACCTTCTTCTTCTTCTCTTAAATAAAAAGGTGCTCAATTTCCTTTTTGTACTGGAGCAATCTTTTGGGATGGTGTTTGCAAAGAAATACTGGTGGTTTGAAATGAGAATAAAGAAAACAAGCCAGCAGCTCAAGGCTGTGTCTCACAAATCTCAAAGTCTCAGCTCCGAGAACTGCCAAAGCAACGTCTTTGAGAAAGGTGGAGAGGAGGAGGGGCCTGCTGTCTCGTGCCTCCAGCATCTCAATGGTCCAACTTAAGTGCTAGGAAAGTGTCCTAGTGAGGGTTACTGTCGCTCTGACAAAACATAATGACCAAAGCAAGCTGGGGAGAAAGAATTTATTCAGGTCACACTTCCACACCACTGTTCATTATGGAAGACAGTTATGGCACGAACTCAGGTGGAACAGGAGCCTGGAGGGAGGAGCTGATGCAGAGGTCATGGAAGAGTGCTGCTTATTGGTTTTCTCCTCATGACTTGTTCAGTCTGTTTTCTCAAAGAACCTAGGACCAAAGCCCAGGGATGGCAGCCCCCACAATGGGCTGGGCCCTCTCCCATCATCATTAGTTACTAAAATGTTCGACAGGCCTACCTATATTCTGACCTTTCTGAGATACTTTCTTAGTTGAGGTTCCTTCCTTCCCAATGACTCGAGTCTGTGTTAAAAGGTCACAAAAGTCACCATCACTAGAAGGTTCCAGGTCATACAAGTTCCTTATCTTCAGTTCATTAGAGGGAAGCTTTCTGCCTACCCTGACCCCCTCACTTGCCTGACTTGGAACACTCTGAAATGTTCCATCCTGCCAGATTTTCTCAGGGTGATGATTGCCATGATGGTAGAGCATTGTGTGACTGTTTGTTATGTCTGCTACTTTATCTGGAAAAAAGAATTGAGGGTGAGGAGGATCCCTCATAATAAAGGAAAAGTTAACCTAGATCTGTGAATTTTTAGAAATTAGAAATAGTTTTAATATGATCAGTTCTTTGAAGCTGGCAATTCACAATATCACACTTTAATTAAAAATGTACACCTTACTTATACTACTTCCACAAAATTATAAGATTTTTATAATCAAGATGCCTGCAAACCTGTCTTGATTGTAGTATTATTTCCAATAGCCAAGCTATGGAATCAGTGTAGGTGCCCACCAACAGATAAATACATAAAGTGTGGTCTACACACACACACACACACACACACACACACACACACACACACACACTGGATTATTATTAGTCACATAGAAGAATGAAATATTGTCATTTGTAAGGAAAAAAAAGATGCAAGCAGAGATTATCACATCAAGCCTGTCTCAAAAAGACAAAGACAAGATTTTTGGAACATGTGGAATTCTGGGGGTGGGGGAAGTTCCATGAAAGTTCAGTGCAGACTGCTAGAAATGATGAAGGGGACAGGAGCAGGCCCATAAGAAAATGTAAGGGGAGGGGTGAGCATGGTAAAAGCACACAGAATATACATTGGCAAATTTCACAACAGAAATGTTTACTTTGTACAATTATATGCATTAAAATACATTAAAAGAAAAGCCATATTTGTAAATAATAAAATCTAAAAGTTCCATTTTCTTCTAATTTTCAAATGGTTCTCTAATATATGAATTTATAACAGTATAGTTGTTATAGTAATATCCAACAAATAAGTGTTACATCCTCGGTATAAAAATGATATAGCCATCAAAATATTAAGTTATATTAGGAGATATCTACAAAGTGAGAAAACAGAAAGATACTCAGGCCTCTATTCTTGGCTTATTGACCAAAGGCATGTAACATATCTCTCTATGTCTGTATTCAATAAATGAGTCTACTAGATTAGAAAACAAGATGACAGCTATTTTAAACTTAGTTAGAATCAGTTATAAAGACAGAAAATCAGCTCCAGATGGTCCAAATCAAACATATACCAAAATCTTGTGCTGTGTGACAAAACTTTTCTGGGGTAGTCTACTCACCCCAAACAGGAAATCCACTGCTGAACAAAGTATGGATAACACCAAAGTCCAACTTTGAGGTTGCTTACAGAAATATCGGTGAGAGTCTATAATGAATTGTCTCAAAGAGAGCTGTACCATGAAAGCGCACCCCAGGATAGATGACAATTCACGAAGCTGGAAACCGGGACCCACCACACAGCCTGCAGGTAGCCCAACAAGTTGGAAAGTATTCTTTCCAGGTGCCTCAGTTGGTTTACGCCGCCTCTTCCAGGCAATTCTGTTTGTTTTGCTTCCTCCAGGAAGCCAATCTCAATTTTTTCTTTTCAGCCTTTTCCCTCTGAAAGTCTTCTTTGCAGCTCAGCTTTTTTCTGTCTGAGAGGGACTCCCAGCTTTTATGTTTACTCTGGCAGGGTGGGACCTAGTGAATCTGATCTGTTTCAGGGACTTCCTGAAACCGTTTTAAGTTGTTTGCCTTCTTGCTTATGGAGATTCTCTACAGGGTAGAATGTTTTACTTATGCAGCAAGCTGTCATCGTTTTCTTGATTTAAAAAAAAGCAAGGGAATTTGATGAACAAAGTGTCTGCCTAAGACCTTTGTACAAAGTCTTTTTCCTTTCTCTCTCTCTCACCATTACTGTTTTCAGATCTGCAGGGAGTTTGGTGCTGTTGGTCTCACATCTTGTCCTTTGCCCTGCCCATTCCACTGCCACCACCACCTTCATGACTACGATCTTGGCGCGTTATAATTTATGTTCCCTTGTAACTTCCGGTGTTCTTTCAGTGTATCTCAGACCACTAGTCATATTTTTGCTTCCTGTTTTACTTATAAATATGTACGCTATTTGATTTGCCACAGCTCTGCTAGGACAGTCCCAATAACAAATATCTGTGACTGTGTGGCATTAGTACTTGGAAAGGATTCATTTCACTCAAGAAAAAATGGTGATAAAAGTACTTGTAAAATGAGCTTGAGTAACTTCTTAGGTTAGAGATATTAAACAAGTGGCCCCCCTTTACCCTCCTAACACACCTTAATTGACTGGCGACTGAGGGGGCCAGGGAGCCAGACCAGGGCCATGAAAGGCTCCTAGTAATTCTACCAGAGACCAGGTCTTAGTTTTGTCTTTTACTGAAAATGACTAGAACTGAGCAAGCAGTTCTCAGGTAAAACACAACTCTAAGACAACCAATCAGCAGGCACTCCACAGCCTTCTACTAGTTAAAGATAAGATAGCTTTCCCTACCATGCCACTGAAAATTTTCTCACCACTAGAGCCACCTACCAATGCGGTAACAGCCCAGAAACTTTTTGTTTAAACCCACCAATCATGCCCCAGACTAACCTCCCTTCTCTGGAGTTTCCCTAAATCCTGCTTAAGAGGAGGCTTTGAGTTTTTCTCTGGGTCACCATTTGCTGTTTTGTCAGATGGTGTGACCCCAGCAAGCTGGAAATTATTAAATATTCTTGCTGATTGCAAATGTGCAATACGAAATTTCTGGCCTGGCCTTTCTGGCCTAGCCCCAAGGTTCAGACCCTTTCACAGCCCCACTGTTACTTAGCCCCAAATAATCACACAAATGCTTATATTAATTTTATACTCATTGGCCTATGGCTCAGGCATATAACTATCTAACTCTTAACTCTTATACTAACATATTAATTCGTCAAGTGGCTCAGTACCTTTGTTCAGGACAGCATCTTGGCCATTTTTCTTCTGCATCTGTTGGTATCTCTGCCCTGCTCTTCCTCCTCCCAGAGTTGTTTATTTATTTATTTTTTTTTAAATCTGGTAGCCCCACTCATACTTCCTGTCTGCCTTCTGGCCAATCAACTTTTCATTAAACAGTAGGAGGGACAGATATTTACAGTGTACCAGAACATAATCCCACAACACATATGTTTCTGATTTTTTTTTTTTTAAATGGGACTTTTTGCAGGAGTTTAGGCAGTATTTAGGGGCAACATTTCTAACATAAAAACATGAATAGATGTATACCATGTCTAAAGAAGCCATCTTTGTAAATGATATTATTGGAGTAGTAAACCCATATGATAAATTTATAATGATCACTGTGATTTGATAGTTATTCCTACCTTCCTCTTGTTGCAGATGAATATTTCCCAGGCCCTTAAAAAAAATCAAGAACCAACATTTTCAACAGCTTTGCACTTTTGAGTCCTTATTTGAATATTTAGTTTGGAAGAAAGGTAGCAGCAAAGGGATTCTCCCTGGCCCAAACACCGTAAGAGTGGCTTTGGCCTTGCCCTTCCCTTATTTCCTCTTTCTGGCTAAAAATCATTAGATTACATTCTTAAAGCTAGCCACCAAGGTCTGTTTCCATATTTGACCACTTTCTCCTCTTGAGGATGACCACCAAGGTCCAGCTATAAAAGTATTGAGGTCCAACAATTAAAATCTCCCTTGTAGCTTCTCTAATTAATGTACAATCAAAATTAAACAACTCATTCTAACACAGGATTTTCCCTTTTCCCTTTATAAAGTGTCATTTTCCTATGGCCCACATCTGTTTTCTCTCTATCCAGATGTAGTCATTTGTCCCCCAGGGACAATTATCCCTTCTTTCCTTCCTTGTCTCTTTCCCCTTCTATATCATCTTATATTGCCTGTCTGTCTCTTATTTCCAGCCCTTTGTACCTCTGGGGCAAATAAATCTCCTTTGTGTTTTGAACTTAGTCTTGGAGTTTTTTGTGCTGAATACTAGTTCCTTCAATGAAGCTTTCTCTAGCACTGGCATAAGACCTTCAGTGAATTATCAAGGTAATTTCTGAGGTTTTAATAAGCATCTTTATTATTTATTCTAATAAAATGGTTATTTATCTTAATTTATTTAATATAAATAGATATGATTTATTACTCTCCCAGGGAGTGGGGTTTGCTCTAGATGGGTTATAAGCAGAATGAATATTGTACATATTATTATGGGAGAGAAGAAGGAAGCCAGTTGGGACAGAAAAGGTACCAGCCTTAGACCTTCCCAGTATAGACCAGTAAGACTCAAAGATTCTTTTCCCAGTGAGTCTCCACAGACCAAGCCAATTTACAGGTGTGATTTTTACCTTGTCTGTGATAGACGTGTTAAGGCTAATCTTGCTCACTTGCCTATGTTATAACTCAGGATATCCAGCTGCTAGATGGAGTGTGGTTCTTTCACTAATAATGAAAACTGGCTGTACTTGAAATAAAAGGGTCTGATGGAAATTAAGAATCACTTGTGGCAGCACAGAAATGTGGTGCTATATATCATATATCAAATAGAGATCCTGAAGATCAGAGGACAGAACCAACCACAGAGTTAGCAATAGAAGTCAGGCAATAATGGCACATGCCTTCAGTCCTAGAACTTGGAAGGCTGAGGCAGAGATATGTCTGGATTTCTGTGAGTTCAAGGCCAAACAGTGCCATGCAGTGGTGGTGCACACCTTTAATCCCAGCATTTGGGATCTGGTGCCTTCCATCTAGGCACTAGGGTGGTTCAAACAGGAAGTGATATGCCTGGGCAGTGAAAGGAATATAAGATGGATGATGCAGGAGTTCAGCCCTTGTTCTTCCTTTCCATTTTAGCCTGCACTTCCCTTAGCTCCCTCTATTCAGTCTGAGGGTTCCTGGAGACAGGGTCTCTCCCTTTGGCTCAGGAATTGGTGTGGTGAGAAGTAGCTGTGTCTTGCTTCCCAGCCTCTCCGGTCTTTCAGCTTTTCCCCAATATCTGGCTTCGGGTGCTTCTTATAAGATAAATTAGGATTTGTGCAACACAGAAAGCTATGCTCCAAGACTGAAGCAAATACATGATTCTTTAAGAGTCCTGTGAGCGGGACTGCTTACCCTAAGCAGCTCTGTAAATATTGCCAGTGGAAGTTTGTTTTACACCTGGCTTTTAGCTGCTCCTCTTCATCCTGGGCATGGAAAGTGACCATTAGGTTAAGAGAAGAATAAAAAAAAAGAACATGAAGCTGTAAAGTCAATTAATTGAAGGTTTGTCTTGTACCGTAAGTGGCAGTTGTGTTTGCCCAGGATGATTTTGTCCCAGCTACAAAGGTATTAACACAGTATTATGCCCTGAATTTCAGCTTCCTCTCGGGTGGAGTGAATTCGTGAGTGTTAAGCACATGCTGACATTTCTAACCTAATCTTAAACTCAGTGCATGTAAAGTAAGCTGGTCAAAGTAGTTATTCCTGTTAACACAATAAAAACAGAGGATATTAATCATGTGGAAATAATGGCTAGGGAACCACACTAAGATTATGCATAATTGTTTTTTATGAACTTCTGCCTCACAAAAAGCAGTTTAAAAATAAATACCTTTGCATATCATCTGTTAAATTTCTTATAACCCATTCTACCTCAGGTTGGAAATCTAACTGATCCCCACCTCCACCCACTTTTCAATTTCCTCCTCTTTGGACACTTTAGTTTTTCCTTACAGGGTTTTCCAATTTCTGTTGGTCAGCCCTTACCATGGCCGCAATCTTTCTGCCACCAACACCTCCTCACTCAGAGTGGTTCGGAACCTTTGGGGTCCCAGATACAGCTCATCTTGGCTTTGTTCAGCTCCTTTCCACAATGTGCATCAGCTCTCACTACTGAAGGACCAGATAAGTCCTGTTATTTAAAATAACCATTCACAGCCTTTACAGGCTTCATCTTCTGACCTAAAATTTCAAAGTGTTTCAGTTAGGTGAATGCACAGTGATACACTGAAGACAGAATGAGAAGATTTTGGGAACTCACATGGGTTTTTGTTAGTATAACCAATTCTAAGGATAAAGTTAAATCCCCCCAAATTGTGAAAACATAGCATAAAAAGATTTCACTTATTGTAATACATATTTATGAAAAACTATTTTTAGGGCCCTAAAATGTTAAATCAGATACATTTTGAATTTCAGTTTTTTTGCCTGTAAAGCAGAGGTGGTGGCGTGGACAGTAAGTTCCTGGAAACTCTTTGTTCTTGATTCCTGGTGATTCCATACTCTATTGGTATTTTCAATATGAAATGATGCTTCTCACTAAGGTGCCAATCAATAGCAATTCACTGGCTTATGAAGTCCTGTGCTTAATAATTAGAATTTTAATTTCTCTTGACATTAAATTCTCTTTAAAAACAGATATAGGTATCTGTTTCAGAGATGACCTCTGACTTCTGACATGTAAGTGCCTCTTAATTTCAAGGCAACAGGTCTCAGATGATAGATTATTTAAATATGCCCCAGCAAATATCCAAATTGACAAGATTCCATGACAATTTATGGTGAGCTATTTAGGGAAGAATGCTGCACGCCCTTTGCGTTAATAGGCATCAGGGAGACTGGGGTTTGTGAGACATTTGGTGATTACTTAGCTTTGGCATTCACCTACAGACTTTAATGTGCTATTCTCATAAAAGGATTTTTTAAAAATCAAAACACAAAGGGAAAATTATAATATTGAAGGTCTGATTCTCAACCTCTCTTAAAAGTGTCCGCTGGTTCTAGGTCACTATGTTTGTCTGCCAGCAGACACTCTGCTTTGCTCTTGGTTACTTTAAGTATTTTCAAAAAAACCAAGTATTCTAAGAACAGCAATGGGGACCCAGTAACAACAAAAAGTAGGAATCCAGCAAAGAAAACCTGAGGGGTATGCAGGTGGGCAGAAGATAAGACTCTCTCATTTACCTTTTACCCATGATTTACACCATTCGGAGAAAACAGTTTTATATGTCCTCAATTCTCATTTGACAGGACGCAAAACACAGTAAGTGACAGCTTCACACCTACATAATGTATAAGCCTTGCAGGTTTTTACATTTTTCACATAGAAATGAATTTTTTTCATTTGTGTATCTAACTTTGGTGTGTCGGTGGAGTGACTTACTCTCTCTGTATTTTTTATTTTTTAGTTAACGGTTTAAGCAAATCTAGTTGGGTGTGAAATTGAGGGAATTCTTTTAGATTTGATATGTGTATTGATATGCACAGAGAAATATTTGCTTTAAAAATGACACATTCATGCTAAGATGCCTCAAAATCATTTCTGATCATGTGACTGTAATTTTCAATGCTTCGTATTCGTCTCTCATAGAAGCAGATTATTGTTTTGCTTTTCCAAATTACCTATTAATAACAGAAATGGGACGGTAGGCAGTAAGAAGACGTAGGAAGGAAAATCCAACCACACCTAAGGGAGACCTTTAAATGCCCTTGGCTTCATCTGGCACCAGTGTTATGTGAAAGTTAATAGTTTTGGTTTACAGAGATTTATGCAAATCATTTGAAAAATCTTGGTCATGTGGGGTCATGTCCCTTGCATGTTGTCAGAAATTTTAGCTCCAATTCGCTGAAATTCCAGAGCTAAATTAATCAAACAACGTCAAGGGTACTAGGGAGAGTTTTTTGTTGAGGTGACATAGTACTTAGAGGCAGAACAATGAATTTAATGACTCTCTTTTGCTTATCTTTATGCTGTGCCTCTGTGTCTGAAGGTGTGGGTACTTAAAATAAGGCTCTTGTATATGTTTAACATTTGCAGAGATGCTGTCATGGAAGGACTTTTTGATTCTAGGATCTTTCTCTCCTACATCTATATAAAAACCAAATTGAGTTGGAAACCAAATAGACCTAAACTAGACCTAGTTTTTAAAATAAGCCATTTTCACAGTTTTACTCATTCAATTATCTACCTAACAATCCACAACAAATTTGTGAACCAAGGTGATCCATAGCTTGTCTAATGATAATTTAGACTTGTAAATATTTTTAATGTATTCCACAAAGTACTCTCGCTGGATATAGCGGTACTGGCCTATAATCCCAGTTCTTGGAAGGTGGAAATTGCAGGATCAGGAGTTCAAAGTTATCCTCTCAAGTACACTGAGTTTGAGTCATGCCTGGGCTACATAGATGGTGTCTCAAAACGAGGAACAAACAAGGAATCTATAAATATTCTTTCTTGAGCATATCCCTTCTCTAAAGAAAAACAATGCATGCCTTAATGAGTGGATACTGTATTGCTTGCTACTATTTTGCATTTAAATGCTAGTTTACATTGTAAACTCTGCAAGACAATTTCTGAGAACATAATTCTCCCAGGCATACTCATAGTGCCCAGGCTTATTATTAATGTACATGCTGTCTGAGGCAGCTGGGCAAAGGTAAACTATGGGAAAATTAGTGGGAAGTTTAGTGTGAAACCATATCACTGAAAATATAATATTACTCTATTATCTCAGCTGGTTCTGTTGCCCTGGATCAACAAAAATGAGAAAGTTACTTTTTGACTTTTTCTTTATGTTTTAGGTCAAGATGATTATATGCCCTGACTACCATATATTTAGAAGAACAGTTTAATATATGGAGAACTGAAGACTCCACGGGACAGAAACTTTTGCCTATTGTTGATAGGCATGGCTTGTAATTGGGCTTCTGAGAATAACAGGTTGCATGTGCCTGTCAATCTGTGATCTTGAGTGAAACCATGAATTGGTGACTTCTCTTGTCCTTTTATGGAAACGAGTCTGTATACTGCTAAGTTTGTCTTACACTCCAGAGGATGTAAGCCACAGGCAGTCCTAGGGCCCAAGCACTTCAGAGAAACACCTGAGTGAGCACATCTGTTGTCCAAGTCAAGTCGCTGTTTCTCACAGAGCTCATTTTCAACATGTACAAACGTCTCCAGGGGACATTGATGAACAAATTCTTTCCAGTATTTCTCATTATCACTTGTATCACGGTCCCAGGTTAAGCACCGGTCTAGTGCCAGATGGGACCATCAGTCACATTTCACTGTGTTCAACCTTAGAAAAATTGCGTCAAAGGGTGAAGAGTGACTCTTTACTCCTAAGGAAAAAACCAACTCTAGTTTGACTTCCCTTTTTCCTTCAGCAAGAACTTCAGTTTTGTTATTAGCAATTTTTCTGTTCCCATCATACCCATAGACCAAAAGGGCAAAATCTCTAGTCTTCTGGCCTGTTACAATAGTTTGCAACAACTCTTTATGTCTTTCTCTATATCCACTGCTGCTCTTTAGACCTACTGAGTTGATCATATTTCTCCCTGATTCTTCTCATGGCCACCTTTAAAACATAAAGTTCAAACTCTAGCTGTAACAAAGAATACCTTTGATAATCTTAATTGACCCCAACTTTCAATTTAACACACACACACACACACACACACACACACACACACACACACACACACACACACTCACATACACCTCAAAATCTTTTCATTCCTTTTCAAGGGCTTTCTACATTTCTCTGAATGCTGCATGCCTGTAGCCTTTCCCACACAGCCCTTACGAATATTTCTTATTTTTGCTTGAGTATAATATATCACCACAGACTCAACAGCTAGTGATGCTATTTTTTAGAGGTCGTGGAACATGGCTGTCAGAGTGGGTCACTGTGTCCAGGACCTCACCAGTCATAACTGGGTCTATTTTCTATCTGTTCTCATATGGTAAAATCGAGAAGTCTTTCTTACAGTTCCTGACTCTGTAAGGAACTCTCCAACATGCTGCCTCACTGTGATGGACTAAACCAAGAGCCCAAGTAAATTCTCTATCTCACAAATTGTTTCTGTATTCTGTCACAGTAATTAGAAAATCAGCTAAGCCAGTTCTTGCCTAAATTGCTCTTTTTCATACCAGTACTCCCTAGGTAATTCATCCCTTAGTCTTTTGTGCCCACATATATCTGTATTTTAAACACAGGTGTATTTTTGTAAGAGATCTGTTTATGCTTTTAAGTTTCAAGTACTTCATTCACAGAGGTAAGAGTCCTCCTTTTTATATCACCAGACTGATTGAGAGCAGGTAATGACCAGTAAGTCAATTAACTGATGAATAAATATTAATATCTTCATCTTAATCAAAGGAAAGACAGACCAGATTTATTAGAGTCATAAATAGAAGGCTGCATATTCATGCTTGTCTTTCTTATATCTTACTTCAGAATAGGTTTAAGAAATTTTTAAAAAAATGGTATACACCTGACAAGCTAACATAAATAATGGTGGGCATTAAGACTAAGAACAAATGGGGAATTGTGTGTTGGACTTGAGTCTATGTTAGCTTTATCTACAAGGAAATACGCCCTTAAATAATAATTTTGGAGAAATACAGGATAAAACTAAACCATATATCCTTTAAAAAGCAAAAGCTATGTTGTAGGAATAAAGGAAGAAGATAAAGAAATGACAACATTTTAGGGGGAAACATCCATCAGTTAGGTACAGACATATGGGATCATATCTGTATTGTTAACTTGCTTGAATCTTCATTATTGTGGAACATTACTTTAACTACACACAGGTGAGTTGTATTTGCTTATGTTGAATTTGTTTAACCAGGCAAAGATGTGTTATATTTGTTTATTCTGCATTTGTTTAGTTATGTAAAGATGTGTTGCTGTTTCACCTTGCCTTCCCAAGGCACCTGATTGGTCTAATTAAAATCTGAATGGCCAATAGCGAGGTAGTAAAAGGATAGGCAGGGCTGGCAGGCAGAGAGAATAAGTAGGAGGAGGAATCTTGGCTAAAGAGAGAAGAAAGAAGAAGAGAGAGATTGCCTGGGGCTAGCCAGTCAGGCACCCATCAGCCAGCCAGACACAGAAGAAGCTGGGAAAGTAGAATATACAGAATGAAAGAAGGTAAAAAGCATTGAGGCAAATGTGGATGAAGGGAAACAGGTTAAATTAAGTTATACTTTATGCTAGTGGGACAAGCATAAGATAAGACGGAACACTGATAATTAATAGTCTTATCTGTTGGTCTGCAACTGAGGAAGCAGTGGGTGGGGTAAGGGAGCATGGGTTGTACCCCGGAACCTAGGGTCGAAAGACTGAGCTGTCCTTCTGAGAGAACAGTCACTCATCTCTTGTTCCAATTGGAGTCTATGAATGGGAGGCTTTTTCTTTGTGAAGGAGGAGATGGGGGATGGATGGGGAATGGGGAGGAGGGATGAGAGGATATGTGGTTGGTATGTAAAATGAATAGACAATTTCTTAAATAAAAAAATTCATAATCAGCTAGTTGAATTTTGAAAAATGTCAGTTAGAATTTTGATACTGCCTGTATTTAATCTGTAGATAAATTTGGGTTACAATGATAACAATAACAATAATGAGAAGAATAATAAGAATAACAGTGTTTAATTTTCTGATAAAGAACCAAGTAATATCTTTCTACACATTTCTGTTTATTTAGATAGTCTTTGATTACCTTCAATAATGTTTGTAGTTTTGTTAAACTTATACGTACATATTTTATATTTTATTTTGATGCTTTTTTTTTTGGAAGTAGGTCTCCATGCTATGATTTGGGAATTGGTTGATGGCCCCAAAGGAAGCCTGGTATACTTCATAGTCCATATAACTTCTCATAGCAGCATATCACTGTTGTTGAAAAGGCTTTAGAATTATACACTTCATCGTCAGATTTTAAGATATAAAAAGTTTTACTTGCTGGGAATATTTAACTTAAAGTTGAAATTTTGTTCTGGAGGTTTGTAATCAAATACAAGGTAAAATACAAACTAGATATGCATAATTTGAGGAAATAGGTTATTTTGTGTTAGTGGAGAAAAATAAATAATTTGCTTTCCTTTGCTACACATTTCTAATTATTATATATGCTGCTTAACTGTATTTATTGAACACTTAAGACTTAACAGTTTATAGAGATCACAGAAGCAGAGATATAAAGAAAATGTAGAACTTAAAGGAACACTGGAGATTATTGTTAAGTACAAGAATTGTTGTATTTTGCATGGAAATCATTGGTTATGATGAAACTTGTAGACAACCATCTGTGTTTTACCATTAAACCTAAATAATTATGTTTCACTCATTGGAAGATGATCAAACAACTGGATTTAATGTAGAAAACAGAAAAAATGTGGTCTTCAAATTCTACACCCAACTATTATTCACTTTCTCAACACTCAGTGAAGTTATGTTGAAGTCCAATAGCACTGAGAGTAGTTAAAATATATCATGATAGGTGATTCTCTAATTTGCACATACTCTTATTAAAAGCCTATTAATGTGATTGACTCCTAGGCAGAAAGACACATATCAAGAATATGATAATTTCCTTCAGAAGAGTGATTAACTACATTTATTCAGTTCTTGTAGTTTTGAAGGGAGGTATAAAATAAAGTGATGCTTATAGAAAGTTCTTATTATGCATAAGGTAAATACTCAATGTTTTAAGAACTCATGCCCTTGTATATACTACTGAATCAGATTCTTCGTTAGTAGTTAGATCGAGTTGTCATGCCATATCCTCTTTCTCCTCCTTCCCCCCCTCTGTCTCCTTCTTCTTATCTTTCTTCGGGTTTTGAGACAGGATCTTACCACATAATTAAGGATTAGCTTTGAACTCACAATTCTCTTACCTCACCTTTCCAAGTGCTGAGGTTCCAGGTGTGAGGCACCATGCTTGACTGTAACGGTGACCTTTGATCTTTGGGTCCATATTGCACTTTCCACTCAAAAAGTGAACATCTTTTATGAGGCAATCATCAGAGTGTTCATCTCTCAAGAAAAATATGCCTTCTGTCACCCATTTCAAATAAATCCAACTTTACTCAGCAGAGAAGAAAGAGAAGGGGAAACATAAGACTGGTTATATCCAATAGAGAAAGTTTAACTCTTCAGTTTTTAAAGAAACTCCGCCTACAATATTTTTTTAATTATTATAGAGCTGAAACTTTTTCAGTGAGCTATAAGAGGCAATCAGTTGCAAGGTAGAAACAAGACCCATACTATTTCTCCCAGTCTTTCCCTTTGCTTGAGGATGAGTCATTAATTTGGTGGTGGCAGGGCATTAGAGATAGAAAAGATAAAGCCCATCTCAAACTGAACTCTTTGGGTTGATGTTGAACCCAATAGAGTGCTAAAGGCAGTTGGCAATGATTTCATATAATAGAGATCTTGTAACTGCTCTCAAGATCAACCAAGTTTAGACTGGCTGAAGATGATATACTCACCTCTTTGTGTGTTGTACTCAATACTTCCCAATGAATGGAGTGCGCTGTGGCGAATCCAGAGTCATTGGATTTCTAATGTTAGGTAGTGATGCTTCACTGACTCTTTTAGAACTAATAACACATGCATATCAGCAAAAGCAGAGCAAAACTCTGAGTGATGGAGTTAGCACAGCTGGGTAACTAAAGTTTACAGGGAGTGGTGGGAGACAGCACTGTGGTTACTGTTAGAAATGCCTATGCTTATGAAATAGTTGGGGATAAGGTTGTACAGCGTAGGAGATTGGGGATCCAAATTTTTGTACGCATAATATGTTATATATGGATGTATTTACATATTATATGTATTTAGTTATATGTAGCAAAGTTAGACCACAAACTTGAAATCCTACTGTTTCAGCTTCTTGAGAGCTATGGTAATATGCTTATGCCACCATACCCAGCTGAGGGTTTTTATTATTTGCCTAGATGCATCTGACCTAATTATTCTTCTGAACCACACAATAAAAGAAGGATTATTGCCTTTTTGGTTGAGATACTATTAAATACTTAGAATAGACAAAAAAGGCATGTGTGTATATATGCACATTGTTAATTTATACTACCTGCAGATTCTGTATTTGCATATTTGCTTATACCAAGATTTACTTCTAACCTCAAAATTAATGTTTGTGGTGCTTTTCTAGTTACTTGAAGACATGTGAAGAATAATGAAAAATTGGAGTGACCTGATGTGTGCATTACCAGCTAATATTCAGCAAGGTAACACTGTACCTTCTTATTTATAGATTTAAATAACTGTCCTTCCCTTGATCTATTTGTTGTCATGCCTTTTGCATCGCTATACTTTTTTAAAAAAAAATATTTTGGTGATTTCCTCATTTAAAACAACTGCTAGAAAAAAAATTCTGGTGTGATGTCTAGTATTCTGAATCATGAGAGTTTGTGGGTTGAATTACGGTTGATAAAAGGTAATGGTTCGTCACACTGCAACTTATAAATTAAATGTTAATTGTACTAATTATATAACTATATATTTAATGATGTCTCTCTATATCAATATACAAAGTAAGACTGTGTATGGGTTGGTTGATGAGAATATGTGATGGGACATCTCTGATTTCAAGCTCTACTACTGAGTTATAGTAATAAAAATGATATTCTTGTCATAAAATAGACAGGTTGATCAATGAAGTCAAATTGAAGAGTCAGGTGTAAATTCATACATCCATGGACACCTGATTTATGATAATTGAGAATTATACAATGAAAAAAAATGCATCTTCAACAAATGGTGCTGACATAACTGGATTTTGACATTTGTTATCCTGCACAAAACTCAAGTCCAAGTAGACCAAAGACCTCAACATAAAACCAAATACATTGAATCTGATAGAAAAAAAGTGGGAAGTGTCCTTGAATACATTGGCACAGGAGGCACCTTTCTGAGCAGGACACTGACAGACACTAAGGTCAACAAGTACTAAACAAGGCCTCATATAGCAGAAAAGCTTCTGTAAGGCAAAAGACACCATTAATATGACAAAATAAAATCCTACAGAATAGGAAAAGATTTCAGCAACTCTACTTCTTACAAAGTGCTAATTTCCAAAATAAATAAAGAACACTAGAAACTAGACATCAAAAAAAAATCAAATAATACGATTAAAAATGGACACATATCTGAACAGACAATTCTCAACAGAGAAAACTCAGATAGTCAAAAAGCACTTAAAGACATACTCAACATCCATAGCCATCAAGGAAATGAAAATCAAAATGACTCTAGGATTTCATCTTATACTTGTCAGAATGATTAAGATTGAAACACACACACACACACACACACACACACACACACACACACACACACACACACACACACACACACATAGCAGCTCATGCAGGTGAGGGTGTGGAGTAAGGGGAATACTTCTCCATTGCTGGTTGGAGTGCAGCCTGTATGGCCTCTTTGGAAATAAGTATGGCTGTTTCTCAGAAAATTGATAATTAATCTACCTCAACACCCAGCTATACCACTCTTGGGCATATACTCAAATAATTATCCATCCTACTACAGGGACAAGAACATGGAACTAGAAAAAAAAATCACTCTGAGTTAGGTAACCCATATAAGAAAGACCAGCATAGCATTTACTTACATGGAGGGAGTCAGACATTCAGAATGATAGAGAGGTAAAAACCACATGATAAAGTGTAGATTGATAGAAATTGGTTAATTTAAGTTATAAGAGCACTTAGGAACAGGTCTAAGTTACGGGCCAAACTTCTATAATTAATAAGTTTCTATGTTGTTATTTGTGAGCTAGTGGCCCCCTAAAAAATCTGACTACAAAGAGTGGATAGGGGAGGGAGGCCTAGGATGGAGAGGAAGGACTAGGATGGAGAGGACTAGGATGGGGGAGGGAGGACTAGGATGGGGGAGGGAGGACTAGGTTGGGGAGGGGAGGACTAGGATGGGGGAGGGAGGACTAGGTTGGGGAGGGGAGGACTAGGATGGGGGAGGGAGGACTAGGATGGGGGAGGGAGGACTAGGATGGGGGAGGGAGGACTAAGAGAAGAGGGAGTGAAAAGAAAATTGCTCTAGGGATGTAATATCTGAGAGAAGAGTTAAAGAGAAAAGGAAGGAAAAGAAAAAGTCTGATTAGAGTCTCACAGGAAGTTCATCCTATATCCCTGAGGAGTGTGTATGGTAACTGTACTAGCTAATAAAGTGTCAGCCATCACCTTATAGGATGGAACTACCAGGTGCAATGATCTCTCTTTCTTTGTCTCTCACACACACCTTGTATGTAAGATACACAATCTAACATCAATGCATATGCTGCCCCAAACACCTTTCAGTCTCTTAAGTTGCTTATAAAACAACCTGTCCCTAAATCTTTTCCATTCTTTGGAGTAACACCATTTGAGTGTGAATACCAGCCCTTCCTTTTTATTGTTGTTCAGCGTCGCATGCAAATATTCTTAAGCGACATATTGTTTACTTCTGCCTCTTTACTCTGTATAACTGCTACCAAACAGTGTGTGTATTCTGTAGGTTTAAAAAACAACAACCCTCCCTCCCCCCCAAAAAACTTGCACTTTGAGGTGAGGTCTGTTAGATCTCATGCTTTGTCATCTAGCTAGTGTTCCAGTTTCACTTATATCAGGGATCCAGTTGCAGAAATTAGAAACATTGATTCTTTTTTCTATCTTGAGGCAGATTACAGAAACAAGGTCTTTATCATTGAATCCACCCCTATCACCAGAAATGGACTTTTCTGAGAACATCAGGGTCTCAGGGGAAGTGGATCTTGGAACTAAGGCACATCCTGAAGGCTGCTGTTGGCCACATTCTGCTGTCACGACAAGTTATACCTTCAGGTGGCATCCAGGTGGTATTTCTCTGTGTCTAACATGTAAGGGGAACAAAACAAAGTAACCCCAGGCATTGTGAATGCATTTTAACTCTGGCATTGATGAGACAACCAAGAAAGAGAAAATTAAGATGTCTGGAAAAGAAAACTAGAGTACAGTCCTTGACTTGGGATTTTATAATAAACATCAAAAGCTTGATAATGTTGAGGCTTCATTCAGAGCTGGGAGCTGGGTTTTATTTGGCATAGCACTAACTAACCATGAATGCAGGCAGCTAACTCACATCTGTATCATTATCAACCACTGTTTCTTTAACAAGTGAGGTCTTTGCATGAAGAAATCCCCTCCATTCTGCTAGTCCTGTTGTAGGAAGCCTCTCTGGAGACCTGTTTCTTTTTTCTGTTGTTATGCAACAAAGACTATTTCCTTGAACTGTATGCTTAATTCTGATTAAGATCTCCCTACCTTTTAGTTGAAATTTTATCGGTTTCACAGCTAGCTGTTCAAAATTGTCTGCGTTCATACAGTTTTGTTTCTTTTGGACAGTCTGCCAGTTGCTAATCACTAACTTATTCTTCTGAGAATATCAATATGTTCCTCTGTAATTTTTCCTTGTTCTCTTATTTGTAAATTTTTTAATTTTTTTTCCTGTTACCTAAAATTCTATGTTTAAATCTCCAATCTTTCTCTATTGATCTTTAGCTTATTTTGTACATGTTTATGTCTTGTGTTTGTCCATACAAATGTATATATAGTGTGTGCATTTGTATTCTGCAGAGGTTCAGTCTAGGGGCTTAAGCATGCTAGATATGTGCTCTGCCACTGGGCTATATTTCTCATGTTTGTTCTACCTAGGAAAGCCACCATATAGAAGAAATCTATGCTCGAAAGGAATTTTCCTATCTATAGATAGAGATTATCTTATAGTCTTTGTTTGAATCTATCAAATAATACTCTGGCCACACATATGAAGAGTTTTAAAATTACGCTTTAAATGGATCATTATTCTATGTAAGGTCTAGGAATTAGATATTTTGCTGGTTATTTGACAAAGTCAAAAGTTCTGGTCTAGATAATCATCCTCATGGTTTCAAGTAGCTGCAGGGCCTTCTGTGGGAAACATCCCAACCACTTTTCCGTCTGCTGCTACAGCTTAGTTTATGGCCACCAAGCTCAATCTTTACAGCCCATTATTCTTCAATAGAGAGGGCTACCAATATAGCTACTTAAGGGCTGGAGGCAAGTGAGACAGTCACTGCCCCCTGAGGATGATGGACAAAGCTGTTTATAGCTTCTTCCCTGTGAATTTTGTTAGCTGGACATGCGAGTATATGAAAGTTCCTGCTATCAAGTGATGTTTCCATGGCACTGGGATACTTATGTTTCTTAACTCACCAATATAATGTTAGAAAAACAAGGAGCTTTCTGTTTGACAAGAAGCATGGCAAGGGGTGGTTTCTAATGCTAGTTCTAATGCCTTGGCCTGCGTGCCCAGAGTAAATGACATTTGTTCCACAAGCCCAGGGGAAACACGTTAGCTTTACCCTTTAGGGAGAGCTTCTGTCCACTCCTCCCCTTTTTAATTTGTTAAAAATTGCCATGTTATAAGAAATGTTTTTATTTATCTGTTTTTATTATTTTTATACCATTTCATGACTTTCTGGGATTTTCATATGCATGCAGAGAATGGTACTGCTTTTTCTGACATTTGGTTGGTGATCTGTGACCACAAATTTATACCTTGGCACAACAGTGGCGTCAAGCACCTGTTTCCGGCTCATATCCATGACTGTCTCCTCTTGCTCTTCCCTGCACTGTATTCTCCATGTGGCTCCCACCGCTTCCTTTGGAGACTTCAGTTTTGATTGTGCCTTTGGTCCATGAGTGACATGTGTAGACATGGCCACATAAGACAGGACATAACTCATAGACTAGAAGGCGTTCTCAGTTTATGGCCAGATCACAGAGAAGCCAAGCTTTGTCATCAATAGAGAATTTATTTTAACAGTTCTGTAATTATTTTATCTTATCTGCTTTTGAATTAGGATTTCATGTAGACAAGTTTTATGTCCACAGTGTAGGGGGATGACTTTGAGCCCTCCTTACATTTTCCTTCCTCCATGTCCCAGGTACCCATAGGCGTCATCACATCTGCTCTGTAAGTACTGGAGATAGAACACAAAGCTTCCTGTGTGTTATCAAGGACTCGACCCTCTGAGCTGTACTCTCAGCTCAACAAAGGATTTAAAGTGATGAGTCTTTTACTATTTGTAGAAATACCAAAACCCAAGTCCTTTAGCTATTTTACCTTTAACGTTTCCATGTATTTCCCCCCAATGAACATCTACAGATCACAGATGGTAGAGAGAATATGCAAGATGTGGCTAGAGATTCTATTACACAGGAATGAAAAATGCAGGAGGGCACTTGGATTGTTTTTCAACAGAATTTCACACATTTTTATCATGCTACTTTCCTTCTAGGCCACAAATCTTTTCTCTGGCACCAAAAGGAGTCGTGGGTTGCTTGGGATTTTCTCCAGTCTGTCATGTCACTTAGCTGCCACAGTGAAAAGGCACTGCCTGCTCAGTCAGAGCAGACCTGTGGGGCAATAATTTCTCTTCCTATCTCCTTAAGTGCACGCGCATGCACACACACACACACACACACACACACACACACACACACACACACACACACACACACACAGAGAGAGAGAGAGAGAGAGAGCTACTGCTCCTGAGACTCTTCCCTTCCAAGAAGGGGAGGGGCAGTGTGCTCTGCTTTGTGAAAGTTGAAAAACATAAAAATGTTGGTTGTTGTTGTTGGTACCTGGTAACATTGGGCCTTTTCAGAGTCTGTAAAGATGGTTTCTGAGTAGGTAATTAATAAAAAAATCCTATCATTAAAGTCTTCTGTTTTTATTTTTTTTTTAAAAGAGGTTTGTTTTTATGTTAGTCCTCAATATTAGCTCTTACTTGAATACAAAAGTAGAACAACTGTTAAGATATTAAAAAACTTACTTTGCCAGGCACCCGAGGAGCGGATCTAGGTGGAACTTTGTGAGTTCAAGTCCAGCCTATTCTACATAGGGAGTTCCAGGCCAGTCAGAGCAATACAGTGAAATCCTGTCTCAAAACAACACCAACACAAAAAGACAAACAAAAAAGCAAAAATATCCCAACCCCATAGTAAACTAAAACAACACACCCCCAAATAAAACACCCCAGCCACCTCAACGTAGGCCACTTATAAAGATTTTAAGTGTATTTGCCAGGCAGAGTAATCATAGTAGCATTAATATATTCACCCCACACACTCACTGTCCTTTCTCTACTTCCTTCCTAGGGGCCCTCAATGCTGTGGGTGAATAATTAGATCATATCTATAAAAATGCTTTGAGCTTTGAGGAAAAGGTCCTCTGAAAATACAAGTTGTCACCATGCGTGTCTCTCATAAAGCATGTTAAGCCACAGATATCTCCATCTTAGCTCAGGCCCATCAGTTTGTGATATTTAGTCTTTGGCAAACAGTGGGAGCTATCTCTTGACTTCTAAAGAATCACAGATCTGTAGATCCTGGTGAGAGACAGCAGCAGGATCATATGCCAGGGAAACCGCATGTGTATTCTTTATCATCTGGTCACCTTTTCCCTTCTAACCTATATTTCAGGGTCCTCTCCACATGGTTCTGAGGCCTTGAAGTCCTCTGTAAAATTTATTAAAGCGGTCATTTTCATTAGACAGGGCATTGGCATTAAAAGGACACCCTGATAGCTCATTGTCATCACTTCAGTCTATCTCTCTCATTTAGAAGTTGGCATGAAGGGTTTGATGTACAGAACAATATCATCCGCTCTAATGATCTGTGCACTGGAACAGGAGCTCAAAGACTCCAGCCTCTCTGCTTCACACTGTGCACGGGGAAGCAGTTGGTGCTCACGTTTGATTGGAAGGATGGGAACAAAGGCTGGTAAGAGGACCACACAAGGGCCACAGGAGTCATAACAAGCCCGGCGAAATTGTTTCAACTCCGTTCCTCATCCTTAGCTGTTGTGACAAATGTGTCAAAGCTTTAGGCAGGGAATACTGGATGTTGATGGAGCCTGGGCAGATGGAGGAAAGGATTGTGGACACCAGTCAAGGTACCAAAACTGAAAAGAGAGAAAAAAGAAAGGAAGGAAGAAGGAAGGAAGGAAGGCAGACTCTGTAGAAGGATAAGGTTACTGATATTTGTTTCTGAACTATCTTAGTTTACTATGTTGAGAAAAGAAAGACATTTCTGTTCTGGACAGTCACATTCACATCTGCATCTGAATTACTTTATATTCATATTGATGCCATCACAAATGATTGACTATGAATCAAAAAATTTAAAGGACTGGAAGGCACACAAAATCACATAATATGCATCTCTAAGCATGAGAGTAATTTGCTCCCAGATGTGAAGGGGATTTTCTAACTGCCTGGGCTAGTTGTCACCATTCTGGAGATTCCATTTAGATTGACTGTGAACAGGTATGTTTGGGTTGTGCCTTTTGTACAAGGGCATAAGACACATGTGAAAGAGTACTTGGCTTCCCTTGGGACCCGTGTCTGAGGCTGAGCTCAAGGCGATGCCTGAAAGTAGCTCTGAGAAAGTTACCAGTGTTTGTGCTGACTGCTGTGTGGAAGGTTCAAGTTCCCTAGGCTATGAATGAGGAGCGAGGGCCATAGAAAGTTGTTAACTGCTGAATGCTGCAGATGACACCCTGTCTCTTCATTTCCCTTTAGACAGGCAGTGTCATACAAGAAAATAAAACCAGTGGCTTTTACCAGAAGAGACGAAGACCCCCACATACGTGGAAATTTCATTAGTTTAGAATCCCCAGTACTTCTAAATCAGCATCCATTCTTTAGTGGAAAGAAAGTAAACTAGCCACCCTCCCTTAAATTTCTCTTTTACCCCTCTCAAATTGATAGCCACCTTTTCTTTGTTGTGTGTGTGTATGCATATATATATGTGTGTGTATATATATACATACACACACACATACACACACACACACACACACACACACACACACACACACATATATATATATATATATATATATATATATATATACACATACATACAGTCTGCTTGGTCCATTTTTGTTGATGGTGCATTTCTTTTGGTGGTTTCAAGACTTTCCATCTGCAGTAGATAGTCAGTGAGGGTGCTCATTCTTGGGAGAGCCTAATTCTCCATGTCTCCAATGTCATTGGTTGTCTGTAGTTCATTGCTTGGGGTCAGGATTTCACACAAATTTCCCCTTTCCACTTTAACATGTTTATTGATACAGCTGTTGTTCCTGTCTTGTTTATGCAGCTATTTCTGGGAAAGATTGTTGAATAGTCAACTTCTTGGTTGACTCCCTTTGCCATAGATGGAGTAGATGGGTGTAGATCCATCTATTGGGGATAAGCCACCCACCATCTGTTGGTCTCTGTTTTGTGTCCAGTTATGGTTTTCTGTGATGATTTCCATTTTCTCTAAGAGATGGTTCTTTGATAAGGGGTGATAGTTACACTTACTTGTAGGCATAAGGAAAAGATTTAGAATGTAGTAAGGAATTTTGATGTGCTAGTATAATGGCGGTAATAGACTCTTCTATGGTCCATAACTGTACTAGACCCAGGAAGATAGTGAAGTTTCTAATACCAGGTATAATTTCTCTCCTTTTGAGTGAGCCTTCAATCCAATTAGACAGCAATTGCTTGTCACTGCACTAACTTGTATTTTGGTTGTTTTGCTCTTTTGAGAGGGCTCACTACTCAGCTCCCAAATAAATCACACATGGAGGCTTATTCTTAAGTATAAATGCCCAGCTTTAGCTTGGCTTGTTTCTAGCCAACTTTTTTTTTTAACTTATTCTATCTACTTTTTCCCGTCTGGGCTTCTTACTTTTCTGTTTTGTATAACTTTCTTTGTTCTTTACTTTGTGGCTTGTTGTGTGACTGGGTGGTGACTGGCTCCTAAAATCCTCATTCTCTGGCTAATTATTTTTTCTTCCTTTCAGATTTCTCTTATTTATTCTGTCTGCTGCCAGCCCTGCCTATCTTTCTCTCCTGTTTTGCTATTGACCATTCAGTTCTTTATTAGACCAGTCAGGTAATTTAGAAGGGCAAAGTAACACAGCTTCACTGAGTTAAACAAATACAACACAAAAGTAACAAACCTTAAAATTTTATTCTACAACACTTGTGAGTATCACTTATTGAAATTTTATACATATCTTGTTATACTGGTCATTACCATGGTTCATAGATTTTAAACATTAGGACTATTTAATTGCTTCCCTTCCTTGGCAGCTTGCAGATTATTTTCTGAAACTGTGGAAGCTATATTTCAGGAAGGAGGCTTTCAAGTTAGATCTAGATAAAACATTCAAATTCTGTGTCCTAACTGTGCAATATCTTCAACCAAAGGGGTCTACCCTCAAACCCCAAGTGGCAATCAAGAGCTACATTGCTAATATAGGGAGTCACTTACACTAACGCTGATCAACTATTCAAAGGATGTTTCTCATGCCCAATATTAGGGGCTTTGTTAATTTATGGTTCATGTGGGAAACACTGTCAGCTCAAGTGGTATAACTTCTTCCTTCCTTCCTTCCTCTTTGCTTCCTTCCTTCCTTCCTCCTTCCTTCTTCCTTCCTTCCTCTTTGCTTCCTTCCTCCCTTCCTTCCTCCTTCCTTCCTTCCTCTTTGCTTCCTTCCTCCCTTCCTTCCTCCTTCCTTCCTTCTTCCTTCCTTCCTCTTTGCTTCCTTCCTCCCTTCCTTCCTTCTTTCTTCCTTCCTTCCTTTCTTTATTTCTCTCCCTCTCTTTCCCTCTCTTCCCCCTCTTTCTGTCCCCTCATGTGTACATATAGTGCATTGTGTATAATTTTAGGCGAATATAAAATATGATTCTGATGTAAGCAACTAGACTTTGGCTGCAAAATTGCCTAGATTAAAGTTTTGTTTCTGGATTTCAAAGGTTACCTCATCACTAAGAAAATAAGACAAATAAAGTAAGCATTGCAAGAATAGGCTTATTATTCTTATTCTTATACACAGCCGGAAAGAAAATTTTGCTTATATCTTACAGTTTACAATTTGCATCTGCAGAATGGGGAGGAAGGACTCTTATTGACCTCTTGAGAATAGTGTAAGGCAGGTAGTTAATGTCTTTAAAGTCTAGGGTAAGTAGCTATTCAATCAAGAGGTCTTGTAATATTATTATTATACCAATCACAGAGTGAGGTCACACCAAATAATTGTTTTCTTCCCTTTCTAATGATACATTCTTAAGCTTCTTGGGGAGCCACTTTCATCACAGAGTTAACTGGAGTCCTGTTGATTACTCTTTGAAATTGAATGCAAAAAGATTGCTAATATCCAGTGGGGAAACAGGTACTCTCAGACACAGTTGGTGGGAGTGTAAATTGGAACAGCCATTTTGGATGGTAATTTGGCAAACTCTATAAAAAAAAATTTAAAGTGCTCAAAGCCCTCAAGCAAGCATTTTCATTGGTGAGTTTCTGTCTTAGAGACAAACATGTTAATGCACAGAAAGAAGAGTATAAAAGGATGCTTTTTCAAAAAATTTAATTTTTTTTTGTGTGTATGTGTGTAGTATTGGAAACTCTTATATGTCTGATAGAAGTTAGGTGATGGCTTAGCCATACCCCATCACACTCTAGATAGCAGTTAAAATTGAATAGAGAGAGAGATGCTTGTATTGATGTAAGGCTCTTTAGATGTATATCTGAAGGAAGAAAAACCCTACTATGTCTGTCTGTCATAGAAAATACATCTTATAAGTATGTGTGCAAAAAAGAACAGAATGTTTGGAACGTCTTGGATTATATGTGACAGATTAATGACACCTGGGAAGGAGACTCATAGGAATGAGCTGGGGTGTAGCAAAGGGGTTTCTTGGTCCCCAGTGGCCAGAGGCCCAGACCCTGCTGCGCCAGACTCCTTAGCCACCAGCCGCCGCTGCTGCTCAGGCCCCAGAAATGACTCATACACTTATATTAACTTTATGCTGTTTGGCCTATGGCTCAGGCACATTGCTAGCTAGCTCTTATATCTTAAATCAACCCATTTCTATTAATCTGTCTGCCACGTAGCCCCCCGTGGCTCACCTGTGTTCCTTACATGTTGCTCCTTGGGTGACTTGCTTGATCTGCCTGACCCCACCCTTCTTCTCCTACCTATGCTCTGATTTCTCCTCCTACTTCTTCTATGGTGCCTGTCATGGCCCAAAAAAGCTTCTTTATTTAAAGATTGATATTCACAGCATACAGAAAGACATTCCCACATCATTGGGGGGCTACTCACCCTTACTTTTTTCTACTTGCATATTCTTTAGGATTTTTGAAGTAGAATGCCCAAAGGTAACTTTATACAGAATAGCAGATTGCATATATGCCACAATTTTCAGTAAAAATTATCAGAAGACATCTCAAATATCTTATCTCTGTGTGCCATCCAGACTAGTCAGGGGAAATCAAGCTTTCATTGCATTGTCTTCATTGACCTTTGTTTCCTTGGTCATCTGGTTTTGTCACAAGGCACCAGAAGGCTTAGGAATAAGGAAAACATAAGGTGCCATCTTTGAAAGTATAGTCCACAAAATATTTACCTCATATTTAGGTAAGGAAGTCTGTAAATCAAAATGTAGGCAACAAGACTCTGTCTCCTTGGTTTGTTTTGTTTTCCTTGTTTTCTGTTTCTTGTTTGGCTAGGATCGGGCTCACTGTCTTCTAGTCTCATTACTGTAGCTGTGATGAATACTCTGACCAAAAGCAGCACTGGGAAGGAGAAATTATTTGCTTTACAGTCTCAAGTTATGGCTTATCATTTCCAGGAGGTCAGTGTAAGAATGCAAGCAGCTAGTCATGTCAGACCCATTGTCAAGATCAAGGAGAGGAAAAAAAAAATGTATCCTTGCTTGCTTGCTTGCTGCTAGTTTTCTTGTCTCTAACACTCCCCAGGAACCTTTGCCTAGGGAATAGTGCCACCCACAGTGGGTTGAGTATTCTACATCAATTCATAGTTAAGACAATCCACCCATCCCTGCCCACAGTCCTGCTTATTCTAGGTGTTTCCTCATCAAGACACGTCTTACATTATTCTAGTTTGTGGCAAATTGACAGGTAAAACAAGTCAGTACATGATCCCTTCAGAGATAGGACTGGATGACTCACACTAACCCCCACTACTATACAGAGATCAAAAACAGGTGCAAAGCAATGAATACAGTGTCTTTCTTCTGTTGTGAACAGGTCCAAGTCGGGCATTAGCTTAATCAGAGTTTGTTACAGTTTATCAAATGTTAGGGGAAAATGGCTTTGTTTTGTCTTTGGAGGTAAAGAAAAGCTTCCTGGAAAAGGTAGCAAAAAAAATCCAGGATGAGGATGAAACCAACTCCAGGGGAAGTTGTGAGTGGATTTAGAGACAGGAAATAGATCTGGTGTCTGATTCTAATAGGTAAATTGGACAATGAACTCTCTTCATTCACTGAGCCTGTTTCCACTGGGATTTCCTTCATTTGCAAATGAAAGCATAACACCAGGAGAGGTCATAAAATGCAGGATCAGACCCAGCCTTGAATCAAAGCCCCAGGATTTGAATCCCACTATCATTTAGTAGCTGGCTAATTTTAGAAAAATAATATAAAGTAATTATGCTGCCTACCTCACAACAATGTTATGGTTTAATGAGCTGATACATGTAAAAGGCATGAAACATAATAGCACTGAATGGATTATTAGTGCAGCAATGGCCGCGAAGGAAAAGAGAGAGTGTTCATTTGCAGACAGGTTTAGGGAATACGAGCCTGACGAAATAAACATGGTTTCTCTAGTACTGAGTCTTTAAAGGGTCTAATATACTCATATGTATTTAGAGCTGCCAAGAGTGAGATGTTTTATGTGGAAGTGTCCAGAGTTATTCACCCACAAGTATGTGTGTGTATTTCTTATGAGAAATACCTTGAGTGACTGGTTAATCTACATTGTTGATTATTGACTGAGTTGAAATGCTGATTTTGAGAGAACATTAATTAAAGTGGGGTTCAGGGTGTCAGATGAACAAGGGTCCATTTGTTTGGTTTCTTTAACAATTGCCTTGTTTCTGTAAGATAGAAACCTGAGACATTTTGTCCTGTCTCTATCTGAAAATAGGGGGGGGGGGGCTTCTGTCTAATATTTAGTCTAGCTTGGAAACCACATTTTCATGCACAGACAAAGCAATTAGAAATTCTGAGCAAAGAGCTTGCAATAATAATAGCTTCCATTTACTGAGTGGCTATAATGTGCTAAGCACTTGGCTAAACTTTCCATATTCATTCTTTCATGTAATTAACTCACCAGTTATATGCCATAGGTAGGATGATTTCTCTTTTATACAGATACTTTAAAGAAAGGGGATATATATATATTCATATATATATATGTATATATATATATATATATATATATATATGATGTACAGAGAGAGACAGAGAGACAGACAGAGACAGACAGACATTGCAATTGCAAGTTGATTAGTGGCGGGTCATGAGTTTGCAATGGACTCTGTCAATCAGCAGATTAAGCTGTTATAGAGAAAATCTCCATTAGAAATGACTGTAAACATCTGATAGTTACAGTCTTAAACTAGAAACTTAATAAAATTCCTAAAGAACTTGTGCATGGACAGATGAGTGTGCTGCACACACTCCCACTAAACTAACTAAAGCGCTTTTTTTTTTTTT
This sequence comes from Phyllotis vaccarum, assembly GCA_033318265.1. Taxonomy (NCBI): domain Eukaryota; kingdom Metazoa; phylum Chordata; class Mammalia; order Rodentia; family Cricetidae; genus Phyllotis; species Phyllotis vaccarum. The sequence goes on along the minus strand of JARWLC010000001.1, from coordinate 144,784,971 downwards.
TTTTTTTTTAAAGTTTGTGCTTTGTAAGGATTTTAAAGCCACCGCTATCAAAGCTCCATGTCCCCAAAGATGCTGTGAAACCAACAACATGGTTTCTCTATCAAGGGGTGCCTGTTTCTGACGGCAGTCAGCTTGCCTTTCAGGCTTTTCCTGCATACTTGATAATTCAGAAACATTCCCCTGTACAGTAATTAAAGATGAGTTTCCCAGCCCTGTTGAAAAAACTCCTCAATTTAGCTCTGACAGGTTAGATTTTATAATGAGGTGGAAGGATACCACTGCCGTTCCTCCCTCCCCCCAAAAAATCCACGGACTCTGCTACTCACAAAAGGCTGTCAAATATTATATGCTTCAGCGTAGCAGCTCACAGTGAAAGGGAAGCTGCTGTTGGGTTTCAGGTTTTCTGTGCTCTGTATTCTCAGAACAAACAACTGAAGAACTGGAAAAGCTCTTTAAGGAGTCAATTCTCAGTGACCCACTGGGCCCTTTTCTCTTGAAGCAGAATGAAATGCTAACATATGACCTGCTCACCATCTCCCCACTGCCCACTTGAAAGAACCCTAATTACAGCTTAGACTTGCTCAATAGGTGTGGGGCTGGATGTTGGAAAAGTTCACATTGGCTTGTCCATTTCAAAAGTAAACAGTATGAGGTCTTCGAACCCAGTCACTCGCCCCCCCCCAAGCCCCCCAACCCCCCCCCCCCCCCCCCCCCCCCCCCGCTTCCTTGTTTGAACGTGCTGCAAAATTATTGTGATTGTCATCTTTGTCCTGACCAAAAGGTAATACTCAGCTTACTTTGTGTAATGGTTAAATTTATACCACACGATCCATGGACTTCTTATCACATATAGCTGTGTGTGTGCTGTTTGTTGTGCACACATGAACACAGAGAGCCTTCTACTCAAAGACAAGCTGTTGGAGCACTGCCAGCGCTTTACTTTGGTGTGCCAGGCAGATGAGACCCCTGTGTCCTCAGGGCTTGAAGCCATTTGTCCTTTGGAAGCAGTTAACAGGTCAGATGCTTGTTTGTTTCCTGTGGCTCATTTAGAGGCAGCAGCTGTGTGTGAAGATGGAAACTTGCTGCTTCCACATTGTTTTACTGAGTGTTTCATACACTTCCTGAATGGAACTCAGGTATTTCCTTGTATGCCCTCCTCAAGCTGAGAATATTTTTAGGAGAGAAGTATAAATATGTATGCATGTGTATTTAGTACTATGACTGCATATGATTAATAACACAATATCACAATTAATTAATATAATTACATTGTAATATAAACACAATTATCTTCTGGGAAATTCATAGTTCTGGTGACAGATAAGGCACCACCTGGAAAGTAAAGAGTCTTGGAACATTTAGTATGTATGTATGTATGTATGTATGTATGTATGTATGTATGTAAGTATGTGTGTATTTTGTTGCTTAGCTTCATGACACCAGCAACTACAGTGTCTAAACAAAGTCAAAAGAGGGAATTAAATTTGTCAGCTAGAAAGTTTCCCTCACAGAGTAGTCACAGTTATAGGAAAAATTACAGATTATGAGACACCATGTAGCCTTATTTATCCACCTTTTCATCGCCGTGGAGCACGCAGTAACCTTGAGAACACCTTTAAAAAATTCTCAAGTCCTAAGTCACAGATTTCCTATTTACTTTCAATAATAATTCAGGTTTCGTGTCAAAATACTAATAAATATTGCCAACAAGACAAATTATTTCTAGACTTTGTTTCTTTGGAGGGTGGTATCATATTAAAACTTGGCAGAAAATGTGTTTGTTAAATATTAACTTCAATAACTTAAAAGGAAAAATATTGGGAATCAAACTATGTTGGACAAATAGCATTATATGTTAGCAGATCTGGAGGGAGTCTGGTCATCAAGTGGGGTCGTCGCTGATTTATGTCCCACGGGGACAGGATGCTTTCAGTATATTTTGTTTGTTTGTTCCACGGTTCTCTGCATCACTCTAGGCTTTATTGCATTTTGCCATATATTTAATCTTTATTGCTTTTTCTAAGTTGTTAGATTTATGTTTAGGGTCCACAGAGGACTGTCCATCCCAGTTTGTAACAGTGCCATCTAGGGGAGAATGATGGCCTTTACTCCCTAAGTTTGTATTGGGTAATGGATGAAGAGCACGAGCAGGGAATGAGAACCATTTTTGTAAAGCTTATGTAATCGTTTTTATCCACTTCCTGTGCCTCTTTTGTTCCTTCTTATAAATGGAGGCTATTAGCAAGAGGACCAGAACCAAGGTCTGCTTCATCCATTCAGTTTCTTTCTGAAAAAGTATCCACCATTTTGTTTTCTCTGTCTATATACAACATCTCCCCTGAATTCCCAAGCTGTTGTTGATAATGTTCATGAATTCTAGAATTATAAATCTTAATTATTATTTCCAAACTCTGTTTTCCTTTTCCATATTAGTGTCCTCAAACTTTCTCAAGATGTTTTAAACATCAGAACAAAAAGCCTTATTTACATTTACTATCAAATAACTAAAAGTATTATATTAGGCATTCCTTAAATATTGTATGATGCACACACACATATCTATCTATCTATCTATCTATCTATCTATCTATCTATCTATCTATCTATCTATCTCTCTCTATATATATAATTTTATGCTATATGTATGGATGTTTTATTTGCAAGAACATTAGTGCATTATGTAACTACCTGGTGCCCACAAAGGTTAGAAGAGGGTGTCAGCTCCCCTGGAACTGGAGTTATAGAGTTGGTGAGACAACATGTGTGGCCAACGAATTAAATTAGAAGTTATTTTATGTTTTCCAATGTGCCTTTATAAGTGTTGAACTAGATTCCTAGCACTCAGCTTATATGGCTGAGTTAGTGACCCTATGCCCGGTTTTGATCTTCCCTAGTTCAGAATCTTTGAATCAAAGAATTAATGCCAAACCTTGGTTGCATAGCTTTGGGTAAAATTATCAGCTTTTAAAACTGTTTAATCTATAAAATATTATCTTTAGTGAATAGTAATTTAAGGTAAAGAATTCACATTATTTCTTTTAAAATTTATTTATTTTTTCATTTTACATACCAACCACAGTTCTGCCTCCCTCTCCTCCTCCCACTCACCCCACAGCTTCCCTCCATCCTACCTTCCCATCTATTCCTCAGAGCAGGTAAGGTTTTCTATGGGGAGTCAACAAAGTCTAGCATAGCAAGTTGAGACAGGATCAAACCCCTCCTCCCTGTATCAAGGCTGAAGAGGGTCTCTATAGGGGATGGGCTCCAAAAAGTCAGTTCATGGACTAGGGATAAATCCTGGTCTCACTGCCAGGGGTACCACAAAACTGCCCAAGCCACACAACTGTCATCTACATTCAGAGGGCCTAGCTCAGTCCCATGGAAGTTCCCTAGCTGTCAGCCCAGCTTGGGTCAGCTGTCTCTGTGGGTTTTCCCATCATGATCTTGACTCCTTTGTTTATATAATCTCTTCTCCCTCTCTTTGACTGGACTGTGAGCTTGACCCAGTGCTTAGCTGTGCATCTTTGCATCTGCATCCATCAGTTGCTGCATAAAGGTTCTATGATGACAATTAGGGTTGTCATCAATTTGATTACAGGGGAAAGCTGTTCAGACATCCTTTCTACTATTGCTTGGAGTCTTAGCTGGGGTTATATTTGTGGTTTCTTGAGTATTCTCCTAGTATCAGGTTTCTCCCTGACCCCCAAATGATTCCCTCTATTAAGATTCACATTATTTCTTATGCGATAAGTAGTTAGAAATTTAACATCTCTTTCTGCTGAGGGATTTGTTGGATGGTGTTTTATTTAGGGAATTTTGATCATACTCTGACACTCAGAGACTGTTAAAGTTTATCTTGAAATAGGGGGCAGAGCTAGCAACTAGCTGACCAGAACTGACCACAGAGAAGGCAGAAATTCAGATAGAAAAGATGCATGGGAAGGAAAGGGTAGGGACTTGAATTTTGGTGCTTCCTTTTGGTTTTGTGTGAAGAGACTCATCTCTGGATGAGTCTTTGACCAAAGAGCAAGGTCAACTGGTTGCTTTTTGGCTTCTCTGATCTAGCAGGTTTTCATCCTTACATCTGACTTCCAACTCTTTGTTGTAAATAGGCCCATAAAGACTTAGTTTAAATCTATGTATGGCAGCCACAGCTGAATTTTGGCCTGAGTGGCTGGATGGGCATAGATAAAAATTAAAATATCAGTAGATTCATGTGCAGCCACTAAGCTGACAGAAAAACATTAGTCTTCTCCCTAACTGGTCTCAACTTTCAATGAACTGTTGGTTCCTTCTGCCATGAAGCGAATACCCACTAGAAGAAGAAAGTTCTGCTTAACACAAAGACAAAGCTGTACCCTGTAAGCACTGGTGTCCTCTATCCAGGGACAATTCCACTCGAATCAGCTCCCACCTTAATCATCATCAATCTCTTCTGCTTATCCGACAAACAATCCTCTTTCTAAGGCTCCTGTGTGGATCAGAGTGAGTCCCCTTGAATAATAGACGATGCATTCTTTATTTAAAAAATCTTTTTTCCTCTAACATGTATTTGTCATCTGATGATCATGGGATTATAAACTATTGGGAAAGTGATATATGCATAGGAAAGTGACCTGCAGTGAATGATCTTATCCCTAATGTCCAGCAGGAACTCATGTGGAAATGAGACCCTTCATAGAGGAGTCCTGGCTAAGGAGGGCTTTGTACTACAATACAAGTTCATCTGGGATTCTTTGCTTTATCTTATTTTTTTGATAGTAATTATGCACCTTCATTTTTTGCCATCTGAAGAGGAATGTTTTATTGAAAATTCCTTGAGAGCAGCAACCATGGCTTATTCACCTCTGTATCCCTCACAGGGCTTAGCACAAAGCTCCATGCATGATAGATGCTTCATAAATATTGGCTGAAAGGAGAGATGTCTATGCCCAAAAGGCCCTTCCAGAAACACCACATGAGGAAGGAAAGGCCCCTCTATTTTCTGATTGGTAATTTGAAATCAATTCTCAATTCCTGTCACTAGAATTCACGCAGGTTCTCCCTACCAACCCCTGTCCCCATCAATACTTTGCTAGAAATTCAAGCCATACATAAGTTGATTTTGATTTGTGGGCGGGGAGACAAATGTTCCTGCTCTCTTTCAGATATAAGAACTCTTTTTTTTTTTTTTTTTTTTTTTTTTTTTTAAGAAAGACCGCCATAGCATTAAAAACAATACTTAACTCTAATATTTTTACTTAATCTTCCAAGGTGTAAGAGACAGGCTACATACTTCATTCTTTATCTTCACAGTTCCTCTACCTAGAAATCTTCAATCATTTCATAGATAAAATTGTACCAAACTTGGGACACTCTTAAGGGAAAGAATAATTTTCCCTTACGAATGTGGTCAATAGAGATGTAGACAATCCTTCTTACCTAGTAGAATTATCTTCATGTGTCAGGATCAGTGCATATTTATTAATGCTTTTGCATGCTAATTTATCTATGAGCTTATATATTTAACATTTAATGTCAGGTTCTTCTAGACCAAGAAGTGACAATTTTTTGCAGAACAGAAATGTCAATTAAATGAGTACTCAAACCTGTAAGTCAGAGAGACAGGTAAACATATGCTTTCTTCATGCAGTAGGACCTGTGGTGGAGAGATGCAGAGATTTTTATGGATCTTGGGAGAAATTATATTTTCTAAGGGTTGAAAAAGACTTCACAATAAGATTGGAGGGAGTGAACTTCAATCCTGGGTTTGAGGAGTAACTGGAAGTTTAGCAGGTAAATAAAAATAATAAAATAGAAATAATAAGATAACAGAAAGTTGTGAGAAAATTGTTCAACATTTGCCATTTTACTTCTTACAAAAAGCAAGAACTATCTTTTGTTTAAGGAACTTTGATTTTTACCTTGAGATAAGTATTCATTCATTCATTCATTCATTCATTCATTCATTCATTCATTCATTCATTTAAAGCCTGTAGTAAGCTTAGAACAAATGGTTGAGTTCACCCAAATGTGACAGGTACATTAGAAAGATAATTAGAGCCACACCACATACTCAATTTAACAAATACTCAAAACAGTCCATGCATTTTAATTTTTTTAATCTGTGCACTTTGGGCAGGCTTTCACACGCTGCACAATTTCCAACCTAAAGTTGAAACTAATATAATGTTCCCCAAGACTAAACATTAAAAAAAAAAAAAAAACCCAAAAAACCCAAAACCAAACAGGATTCTCCATGCCACACTACTAGGATAATCTGCCATGTCTCAAAGCCCAAGGTAAATAGAAAAGATTACTAGTAGGTGTGACAATCTGTGGGCTGAGATGCCACCTCTAAGTAATAAGACCAAGGATCAGTCCTGCAGACTTTGGAATGTATAGGGTAGGTGAACATTCTGGGGCTTCTGAATTCGTTCGTACAGCCCAGAGCTTCAGAAAGATTTCTAAGTTTCAGGGTACTTTCTCTATTACAATTTCTGTTATCTTCAATTGATTCTATATTTCTTGGTTCACAGTCATTAGTGTGTTAGCCTGTACTGTCTTTTATTTTAAGATGCTAAGCATTCCCAGAGTGTGTGCACATGTGCACATGCGCGTGCATGTGTGCGTGCATATGTGTGTGTGTGTGTGTGTGTGTGTGTGTGTGTGTGTAGTACAAGCTACCAGCATCTTCTGTATTTTATTTTATAGGGCCACTGATTTATGCCACATTATTACAACAATAACAGCAATTGGGCTTTGTTTATATAGACAATATTTTTCTGCAGTGTGTCTTGACTCTATACTAAGCTGCATCACATATTTTGTCTTCGCAAACATTGAGAAGTGTAAAGAATTTTGTAACAAGAAGTTTCTGGCCCATCCAGGTAGTGGTCCAGACCCACACACCTGCAGTCCCAGTCTGACCAGCCTCAAATAATCACACAAAGGCTTATGTTAACTTCATACTGATTGGCCTATGGCTTAGGCATACTGCTAGTTAGTTCTTTCATCTGAATTCAACCCATTCCCATTAATATGTCCTGCCACATGTCCCATGGATTACCTGTGTTAATCTACATGTTAATTTTGGGGCAGCTGGATTGCATCTCTCTCTGACTCCGCCCTCCTTCCCCTATCTATGCTCTGATTTCCTGCCTACTTTTAAGGTGCCTGCCATAGACCAAAACAGTTACTTTATTTATTTATTTTGATTTATATAAAATAAAAAATGAATTTTTTATTCATGTATTCCCCTGATCCCTTTCCTCCTCCCAAATCCCTCCCCCCCCCCCCCAGTCAGCCTTCAGCCTCCCCTTCCCCATCCCCCAAAAGGACAAGAAGTGCCAAGGTAGATCAGCTTGGCTTGGTGCATCCACTCCAGGCAAGTCTGATTTCCTCATCCCAGTATCAAGACTGTGTTAGGTGTTCCTCTGCAGAGAAAGGGCTCCAAGGTGCCAGCCCCCACACACAGGACACAGTCTGATCCCACTCCTTGAAGTTCTACATATTGCCCATGCCAATCGACAGTTGCCTATTATCTTTGGAGGGACTATCTCCTTTTCCTTATGGTTCCCCAGTGGCTGTTTTTGATTCAGTGAGTTCCCCAGAGCTCCAGCCAGCCATCACTGTGGAAATTTTCTTCACAATCCCTATCCCCTTGCTCATACAGACTCTTCTCCCCTACTCTCAGCTGTACCAGGAGCTTTGCCCAGTGCTCAGTTATGGATCTCTGCCTCCACCTCTATTCATTGTTGGATCTAGGTTCTGTGATGACACTTAAGGTTTTTAATCATTTGATTATAGGGAAGTCCTGTTTAGGCACCCCTCTACTATTGGTTGAAGACCTAGCCAGGGACATCCTGTGAGTTCTTGGAAGTTTCCCTAGCACCTGGTCTCTTCCCAACCCCACATTGGCTTCCTCTATCAAGATATCCATCTCTTATTTTCTCCCTCTTTGTTGCTCCTCTCACTCAACCATCTTCTCTTATGAATTGTTTGCACCTCTTCTTGGTTGCAACGTGTTATAATCCCAATTTGCTAAGGTGATCTTCTCTATTTTCTCTTCCTAGGGGAATCTCTGGATGTCTCTCTTAAATTCCTTCTGATTTCAAGATGTTCAGGGTTTGTAATTTTCCACTTGGGTATTCTCTGCTTTTTGTCTAAAATCCACTTATGAGTGAGTACATCCCATCCCTATCCTTCTGGGCTTGTAATACCTTGCTCGGGAGGATATTCTCCAAATCTATCCATTTACCTACAAATTTTAGGATGTCATTTTTTTTTTCTGCTGAGTAGTATCTATTGTGTAGATGTACCACAGTTTTTTAATCCATTCTCCAGTTTAGTGGCACCTAGGTTGTTTCCAGGTTCTTGCTATTATGAATAATGCAGCTATGAACATAGTTGAGATAATGCCTTTGGGGTATGAATGTGCATCCTTTTGGGGGTATAAGTCCAATAGTGGTATTGCTGGATCCTTGGGGAGATTGATTCCTTGTTTTTTGAGGAACCAACACACTGCATTCCAGAGCGGCTGTACAAGTTTACACTCCCACCAACAATGGAGGAGTGTTCCCCTTACTCCGCATCCTCTCCAGCATAGGCTGTCACCTGTGTTTTTGATCTTAGCCATTCTGACAGGTGTATGGTGGTATCTCAAAGTTGTTCTGATTTGCATTTCTCTGATGGCTAAAGATGTTGAGGAATTTTTTAAAGTGCCTTCCAGCCATTTGTAATTCTTCTGTTGACAGTTCATTTTTTAGCTCTGAAGCCCATTTTCTAATTGGGTTATTTAGGTTTTGTGGCTCTAGTTTTTTGAATTTTCTATATATTTTTTGAGATCAGTCCTCTGTCCAACATAGGGTTGGTGAAGATCTTTTCCCATTCTGTAGGCTGTCATTTTGTCTTATTGACTGTGTTCTTTGCCTTACAGAAGCTTCTCAGTTTCAGGAGGTCCCACTTATTGATTGTTGTTCTTAGTGTCTATGCTACTGGTGTTTTATTTAAGAAGTGGTAACCTGTGCTAATGTGTTGGAGGATAGTTCCCACTTTCTTTTCTTTCATATTAAACATAACTGGGTTTATGTTGAGGTCTTTGATCCACTTGGATTTGAATTTTGTTCCGGGTGATAGGTTTGGATCTATTTGCATTTTCTACATACTTCCATCTGGTTATGCCAACCGCATTTGTTGAAGATACTCTATTTTTTTCCATTGAATATTTTTGGCCTCTTTGTCAAAAATCATGTGTTCATAGGTGTGTAGGTTAATGTCAGGGTCTTGGATGTGATTCCATTGATCCACAAGTCTGTTTTTATGCCAGTACCAGGCTATTTTTATTACTGTAGTCCTGTAGTACAGCTTGAAGTCAGGGATGGTGATTCCTCCTGAAGTTCTTTTATTGAGCAGGGTTGTTTTGGCAATCCTGGGTTTCCTGTTATTGTATATGAAGTTGAGTATTGTTCTTTCAATGTCTGTAAAATATTGTGTTGGGATTTTGATGAAAACTGCACTGAATCTGTATATTCCTTTTGGTAAAATTGCCATTTTTACTATGTTGATTCTACCTATCCAGGAGTATGGAAGATCTTTGCATTTTCTGATATCCTTCTCAATTTCTTTTTTCAGTGACTTAAAGTTTTTGTCAAACATATCTGCTACTTCTTTGGCTAGAGTTACACCAAGATATTTAATGCTATTTGCAGTTACTATAAAGGGTGATGCTTCCCTTATTTCTTTTTCAGCCTGTTTATCCTTAGTGTATAGGAGGGATATTCATTTTTTTAAATTAAACTTGTACCTGATACCTTGCTGAAGGTGTTTATCAGCTGTAGGAGTTCCCTGGTAGAATTTTGGGGGTCACTTATACGATCATATCATCTGCAAATAGAGATAGTTTGATTTCTTCTTTTCCAATTTGTATCCCCTTAATCTACTTTTATTTTCTTACTGCTTTAGTTAAAATTTCTAGAACTATATGGAATAGATAAGGAGAGAGAGGGCAGCCTTGTTTTGTTCCTGATATTAGTGGGATTCCTTTGAGTGTTTCTCCATTTAGTTTGATGTTGGCTGTCAGCTTGCTTTTTATCACCTTTATTATATTTAGGTATTATATTCCTGATCTTTCCATGACTTTTTATCATGAGGGAATATTGGTTTTTCTCAAAGGCAATTTCAGCATCTAATGAGATGATCATGCGTTTTGTTTTGTTTTGTTTTTCAGTTTGTTTATATGATGGATGACACTCACAATTTTTGTATGGTGAACCATCCCTGCATCTCTGGGATGAAGCCTACTTGATTTTGGTGGATTTGCTATGTTGTTGGAGTTGGTTTGCCAGAATTTTATTGAGTATTTTTGCATCAATGTTCATGAGGAGATTGTTCTGTAATTGTCTTTCTTTATTGCATCTTCGAGTGGTTGGGTTTCAGGGTGATTGTGGCCATAAGAAGACTTCAGCAATGTTCCTTCAGTTTCTACTGTATGGAACAGTTTGAGGAGTATTGGTGTTAGTTCTTTGTTGAATGTCTGGTAGAATTCTGCACTGAAACCAACTGGTTCTTGGATTTTTTTATTTGGTAGACTTTTAATAACAGCTACAGTTTTTTGGGGGCTTATAGGTCTGTTTAGATCTTTCATCTGATATTGATTTAATTTTGGTAAGTGGTACTTGTCCAAAAGCTGTCCATTTCTTTTAGGATTTCTACTTTAGTGGAATAAAGATTTTCAAAGTATGACCTGATAATTCTCTGGATTTCCTGGGTGTCTGTTGTTACGTCCACCTTTTCATTTCTAATTCTTTTAATTTGGATACTCCCTCTCTGCTTTTTTGGTTAGTTTGGATAAAGGTTTAACTATCTTGTTAACTTTCTCAAAGAACCAGCTCTTTGATTTATTTATTCTTTGTATTTTTCTCTTTGTTTCTATTGTATTGATTTCAGCCCTAAGTTTGATTATTTCCTGTTGTCTACTCCTTCTAAGTGAGTTTACGTCTAATTTTTCTAAAACCTTCAGCTGTGCTGTTAGGTCTCTTGTGTGAAATTTTCTAGGTTTTTCATATAGGCATCTAGTGCTATGAGTTTTCATCTTAGCACTGCTTTCATTGTGTCCCATAAGTTTGGGTATGTTGTGGATTCATTTTCATTAAATTCTAGGAAGTCTTTGATTTCTTTCTTAATTTCTTCCTTGGCCCAGAGGTGGTTCAACTGAGAGATGTTCAGTTTCCATGAGTTTGTAGGCGTTCTGTGATTTTTGTTGTTGTTGAACTCTAACTTTAGATCATGGTGGTCTGATATGATACAAGCAGTTATTCCTATATTTTTATCTATTGATATTTGCTTTGTGACCAAATATATTGTCAATTTAGCTTTTCTATTTCTAGCTTTGCCTCAGTTTGTGCCTTCTTTATTGCTTCTATTTCAATTTTTAATTCCTGGAATGTTTCTTTAACTTGTTTGCTTTCTTTTTCTTGGTTTTCTTTATTTTCTTTCAGGGATTTGATCACTCTTTCAATTTTTGTTTGTATTTTCTTCTATTTCTTTAAGGGAGCTTTTTTTTTATATCCTCTTTTAAAACTTCTATTATCTTCATAAAGATGTTTTTAAGGTTGTTTCCTTCAGTTTTCTCTTCATTGTTATACTCAGATCTTGATGTTGCAGAACCACCAGCTTCTTCTGGTGCTGTCTTGTTGTTCTTTATATTGTTATATGTATTCTTGCACTGGTGTCTGCTCACTGCTTCCTTGGCTCACTCTTATTCAGCTCTTGGTCGGCTTTTAGTCAGTTGTGAGCCCAGGGACTGAGTGTCCCCAATAATTGCAGGGGCTGGTCTTAGTGGGCTCTTGGTTGGCTGTAGGCCAAGGAGCTGTACATCTTTAGTTGTCAAAGGATCATTCTTAGCTGGATATTAGTTGACTCTTTGTCAACTAATTAGCTGGCTTTTAGTAAGCTGTGGACCAGGAGGCTTCAGGGTCTCCAGCTATGGGTGTGTGATGAAGTAGATTGTGGTTTCGGTGGTGTTTGTTTTGTGGGATGTCCTCCAGAGTTGTTTTGCTGGGGATTGGACATGGGGATGCTCTCCCAACCTTCTTTGGTTTAGAGGGAGCTGGATGTGGTTGGGGTTCGGGGGATTGTGCCCCGTGCTGGGGTTCAGAGACCATGGACTCTGCTTGGCCTGAGGGTCAAGATACCACTCACCTCTTAGTCATCTGTGGACCAGGAAGTTTAGGGGGCCAATTAACGTTATTAAAGAATGATATTCACAGCATACAGAAAAAACATTCACACATCAGATTTTTTTTTCTTACTTCTTACAGTGACTTCTTTTGAGCTATGCCTTGAATTTGAAAAGATACATGTACTGGAGATAGTCTAGAGAAATGGAAGAGAATATTACTATTGATAACTATTGGAATACAAACAGCCATTTGTGGGGAAAAACAAACTATCCCTCACAGAGGTAAAGTGCAACCAGTTGTAAAATATACTATGTTTTATTGCAATTTTATCTTATTTTTAAGAACAATTTGTTATGGGCTAAGCATTGTCTCAGCAGTTAAGAGCACTTGCTACTCTTCCAGAGGCTCCTAGGCTCAATTCCCAGCATTTTTCTTTCTCACTTCACCCTTAGGAATGGGGACGATTGCCATTTGTTGTTCATATTGGAAGAATATAGCTTGCTTTTCAGTTTTTTGCATGGACCATGTTAGAGTTTGCTTTGAGTCTTAGAATAGACTTTGGACTCAGATTCTGAACATTGCAAGGATTACTGAGACTTTGGCACTCTTGGAGAGGAACTAATTGCATTTAGCATTGTAAGATGATCATGGCCATGAGGCTTTGGGGTCCAAGGATACAAAGTTATGGCTTGGCAAAGCCTCATATGTTGAAGGATGGGTTCCTAGTGGAGTGGTGGATTCAATCATTGAAAGATGATAGAACTATGAAGATTCTGCCTTAATTAATAGATTAATTCACTTATTAATTCGTAACTTCATGACGTTCTTATGAGGCATGGCATGGTTGGAGGAAGCAGTTAATTTGTGAGGCCTGCTTGTCAAGAGTGTATATTGATGCTAGCTTTTTATTCCAGTTCACAGCTAGTGTCTGCCACACCCTTCTGTCATGATGGAATGTCTCAGCACAGGCTTCAGCACAGAACCAAATGCTAATGGATTCAAACTTCTGAAAGAGTCAGAATACCCTCCTCCTTATTTAAGGTGCTTCTTTCAGAAATTTTGTCACAGTAACATGACGTTACCCTCCCCTAGTATTCAGTTTGCTCATGTGGCAGACACTCCTTTTTCTGAGATCACTGAACCAGGGACATGGCTGTCCCAGTTTGTTCTCCTGTCTCTCAGTTCTTGCAGGTCTGCACTCTATCCATCATCATACAACTAACTGATTAATTTTTTAATATCCTTGTGTCATTTTATGCTAAAAACCTTTAATGGCTCTCCAGTCTTATTAATAAACTCCAAACTCCTTAGGTTCGCATGACTGTGCTAAGTGTCCCAGGATCTGTCTGTCTGCCAGCCTTCCTGACTTTATCTACTTTGTCTCTACTCACTTTTAGATTGTCCACTGGTAGTTCAGTCCGGGCCATGCTGTCTGTGCACCTTCCCAATTTTATGTTGGCTTGCTTTATCCATCAACCTGGATCTCAGTCTTTCTGTCTGTCTCTCAGTCTTTATTTGTCTGTCTGTCTGTCTGTCTGTGTCTCTCTGTATGTCTCTCTCTCAGTATCTCTTGTCTCCTTTATCCCTCTTACCCCACAGGTCTAGCACAACTTTAACCTTCCCAAAGTTCTCCCTCCTGAAAAGGCTCTATTTTCATTTCTACTGGACTTTTGTAAAGAGGGAGATTGTATTTCTCCAATATTCTTGTTACTGTGACCAGTTTGAAGGAAAGGTAGCTTGATATAGCATTTGTTTCATTTTAGACTGCTTGATCTTTCATTCTACAAACACTTCATTTCTTGTACCGACTCTGTAGAAAAGCGTTTACATTTATTTATGTATCTTGCATCCAATAATACTTATCCTGAGCACAATATCTAAAAATGCTTACACATTTATTGAGTAAATAAATAAGTAAATTATTAGCTCAAAAAAAAAACAAGAAAAAAAGAAAAAAAAAAAAAAGACCCAACCAAGAATGGAAGTGTGACTTACGTCCCAAGTCCATCTAGGTGTGAATAAATTAAAATCATTATCTCAGCATATCAGTTCTTCCCAAGAGTTGTGATTGCTCTTATCATGTAAAACATCTCAAGGTAATTGGGCACAATGCACTTATGAGCACAATATGCCCTGAGTTTATATTAATGGCCTATATTGAAATCTGATTCAATGTAGATTAGTAATACCACTTCCAAATGACCTCTTCATCTCACAGAACAAGTGATCAGGGCATTTCTCAGAACTAGAAATCAATCCTCTCTGTATTTTTACCTAAACACAGAAAATATTATCTTCAAAGCGTTTATTTTTCCATGGCTTTTAAAAAAATTAAGTGTAAAATATATGCATATTGTGTAACTTTATCCTAGTCTGATAAGACCACCCACCTTAAAATTATTTTGAAACTCAAAGAGAAGTGGAAGCATCCAGTACAATATTATCAACACTGTCTTGGTTGGAGCTCTCAGGAAGGGACTGGTTATTTTTGTGCATCTTGTTCCTTCTTCAAGGATTCTCCAATAAGCATCACCTATTTCCAACTGCTGAAACAGAAAGGCTCCCCCTAGGCTGGAGAGTAGCTCTCATTTAATAGTTCATGACAACAGAACCAGACCTGTCAAGCTCTGACAGCCTGAATGAGGGAAGATTCCAAACAAGTATGAATGGGATGTGAAATTCCTCACCTGAAATACACTGCAGCAGCCTTATCACAGAATGAAGGTACTTTAGAAACTTCCTGAAGATTCCAAGAGGAACTTAAGAGAAACTTGGCAGCTGCTCATGGCACAGTAGCTGAGAATAAGTAATAGAGCCTTGTTCTGAAGGGAGCTGGAGACATGGACCATAATCACTGATGTAAGAGTGAGGCCAGGATCTGGGGCACGCTGTTTCACAGTACCTCAATCAATAAAGAACTTGCTAACCAAGCATGAAGATTTGAGTTTGACTCTCAAAACATACACAAACTCAAATCAGCCAACCAGATAACCAAACAACCAACCAATCAACCAATCAACAACCAACCAACCAACCAATCAACCAACCAGCCAGCAGCCAAACAACTAACCAAGCAACAACCAACAAACCAACCAGCCAAATGCAATGCTCTGTGTTTGTAGTTTTAACATTGGACAGACATAGACAGACATATTCCTCGAGTTAGCTACCTTACACAGTGACACCCTAGTTCACTGATACACATTCATGGTTTGGATTCCAGGTTGACTCTATATATGTTATTAGGATAAAAGGAATTTTTTTTTAACCTTGTCTTTCTTCTTACAGTGTTTAAATTATATAAGTAAAAAGGATTTGATGAATGTGGTCATCTCTCAGCTTCAGGTATAGCTGACCTAGCAATTAAAACAGAAGGCATCCATAAGCAGATTCCTCACCAACCCAGGGACTAAGTAATAACTAAGTTGGCAGGAGATTTCCCTTTTAGTGCGAACAGAATTTTTGTTCCTGCATTCAATTTGATGCTTAGGCTTAATAAATGCAATCCTTACTCATAAAAGATAATAAATTTGGCAATAATCAAGCTCTGAGCTGTCTAAATTTATGATTCAACATGCTATATTAGCTTATTTTGGTCCAAAAATCAAATTAAATCACAGTTTAAGCTTCTAAATATCACATTCTTTTAGACTCTTTTTCGGGACACCAAAGCCCTATTTTCATACATGAAAACTGTAAATATGAGTATAAGTGTACTGAACTGTCTTCTCTGAAGTCAAAATCTATTTGATCAACAAAAAGCAACTTGGCTACTCAGGAATAAAAGTGAAAAAAAATCATCCTTAATAATTCATGATATTTTGTGCTTCATGTCTATCAGTGCTCTTGGATAAACCAACCCATTATTTCAACCATCTTCCTTAGTTAAAATGCATAACTCAGCTCAGAGCCTTAGATATAAGAAGAAAACTGTAGAGAAATTCACTCTGAGATTATATTTTAAAATTTAGACAAGACTTTCAAAAGTCAAATTATGTGAGTATAAATAACACTTTAGTCAAAAAATATAAAATGCACAAAAGCATTTTAAATTCAGTTTCTGTTATAGAAAAAAAAGGCAACCTACCCTCTTTGTAATAGAATTATTCAAAAAGTTTTTTTTTTATCCTTTCCTGGTGGATCTGGAAATTTCTCATATCAAAAGGGAATTGCTTTTGTGCAATTAAAGTCTGGAGACACCTCTGTTAGGTGTAATCCTTTTCATCAGGTCAGTACCACCATCAATTCAATTACTCTCACATATTCTCTACATTGCTTAGAAGCCACTGCTGTTGGGGCATCTAATTTGTGATGCTGAGGTGGGAGACAGGCTTTGTGGTGGCTACCCTGGTGGATGTTACCCATTGTTTTCTCTATCTTATCAAAAGATTGTCTGGAAGACATGTGGAGTCTCGCTTTCAAAAGTCTCCTATTCTCCTTCAGTTCTGCTTGCTTTTGAAAGCAGTTAATGTTGGTATTTTGTAATGTTGAGCAAAGGTACTCTATCTTTCAATATTTTATTTTTCTGTCTTTCTGCATTGTGATTAGATACCCTGATCATTAGAAAATATGTATGTTCCTACTGATTCTGTAACTTGTATTTGTCCACAATCTTTGAGTAAGTAGTAATGATATCAAAATAAAAATTTATAAATGACCTTTTCACTACATACATCTTGCTAAGGGCTAGTAGCCTCCCTTAGAATGTACTGGGTCACCCTCTTATGAATCTTTCCTTTCATCTAATATGTTAAATACTTCTGCTTTACCAACAAGAAATGCATTTTTGAGAAACACAGTCACTGAGTGCCTCTGACTATATTTTAGGGCTTTTCCTTCAGAATACAAAAAAGTGCTAGCTTTTTATTTCTATCTGTTCTTAAAGTGCTTGTTAATTGATAAGAACCCTTTGCTAAAATATGCTGTTTAACAGGGAGACTCTGGAGAGGATCCAGACAGAGCAACTAAACCCATAAGCGTCTATGTGCATACACGTGGGGAAAATGCAAATGCTTTGCCAAGGTTTTAGTCAACCTGCCGGGACCACGTTTAACAAAATGGAGCACTGGTACACTTCACACTACGAATGCTGATGGGGAATTCCTACTGGTTGTAAAAGGGACTGGTCAAAGAAATGACTCTGGAGTTTATACATGAGTTACAAGCTAAATCTGAGGTGATTAAAGACTTTCCCTTTAAAATTAGGCTTCTCGGGCAGCCCAATAAAACCCTTATTATTCTATGTTATGTAAATGAACATAAAGGGCAGAAAAAATGTAGGAGAAATGCTTTTGATCCTAGGCACTGATTATAGGATGTTTCCCATTAATGGATCTACCACTAGTTTGCTGAAGAAGAGAGGCGAGAGTTCCCTACCTAACAAGGTTGAGTCCGTATCAGGAACAAGACCTGATTTTACTCTTGGTCTTTTACCAAGAGAGTCTTTTTTTGAGAGGAGTGCACATAAGAACCTTGCAGTCAGTTGTTCTGGGAAAAATCCAGATGGCTGTTCCATTGACTTTGCTGACAGTTGTGAGATACCACGTCAGGTCTTTAGCATCTATTACTTTGGTAAGTAAAGATCGTCACTCCGTTTCACTTGTAAGATTCTTCAAGGTGACCAAATATGTTAAAGAAATTAAGCACTGGGCTACAAACAGGTGCTCAATCAGTCAATAGACACAGTTATATTATTGACCAGTTTAGCTAGATTCAGTCATACATTTAGAGGAACTAATTTTTCAAGCAAGAATTCAGATAAACATACTAATTGCTACTGTAGAGAAACTAAGGAATGGAATAATTTGGTATCATATAACTAGATACACTTGAAAAGTTTTGAATAATAGTTGAATAAATCAAAATAAATCCTTAAAAATTTTAGAGTATGATGTATGTTTTTTGTGTGTACTTTTTGTGAGTATAAGTGCACGCATGTCACAGTGTACATACAGACACACATGTATATATTAAGTACATACATTTGTTGTCAGTCTGTGCCTTCTGCTCTGTCGCAGGGTCTGACAATTGTTTACCACTCATATAGCTGGCTGAGGGCTTCTGAAATTCTTTTGTCTCGTCTCATTGGCATCTCACCACAGGAGCACTTGTATTACAGATACACATTACTGCATCCAGGTTTCCATGGATTCTGAGGATCTGAATTTGGGTCCTCATACTTGCATGGTAAATACTTAATTAGAGAACCATTTCCCTACCTCAAAAGACATTATCCTTACTGCACCTGCTTGTCTGCATTATTGGTTAGTTATATCTAATTAAAAAAATTAAAGCTGTTCTTTAGAAATGTATTCCTGAATGTAAAACTTTGTTTTGGTCCTACACTGAGTAAAGTACATGCATGTAATGTAACTGATAACCATGGCCTAAGTCACAGAAGCAGATATATTCACAGATTTACCCTTCATTGTTCAAGCAAGACCTTTAAATCAATATTTAGGATTTTCAGATATAAATGTATACTGCTCAGTAAAATTTGAATTTCAAAAAATTAAAGAATATAAAAAGTAACTCCCACTAACAATTATTTGATATTTAACTGAAATTTAATCTTAGTTATTATTTATTTTTATTTGTGAAACTGGCTACTTATTTCATATTCAAGATTCTCTTTTATACCTTTTGTAGATTATCAATGACTTTTCTGTAAATCAAAGTCTTTGAGGACGATCCACCTTAACAACTTTGTACATATCCTTTCTATTTCTTGAAGCTCTTTATACAAAGAGTAGGTAATAAAGTTCAAATTCACCCTGAAGCTCACTGGTGCCTGAGAAATGACTTCTGTAGACAGCATAAAAAGTATCAGTCTGGCTCCATACTTCTCTGTTTTAATAGGTAACAGCAGAAGTTCTCTGAAGACAGACGACGGACCATGTTGTTTGATTCTACTACATGGAATGATGAAGCACAGAAAAGGTGCAGTCAGTTCAGAGGCTTGGTTGGCTGCATATACGATATGGGAAGGAAGCTGTGTATATTTATTGTAGTAAAATAAAACTACAAATGGAAGAGATTACAATTTGGTTTTATTCATATTCTAATACTAATTTTGAATCACAGTTTTTTTGGAAAATGTTTTAATTGTCCACAAAACATCATCTTTGTCATCCAGAGATAAGAAAATCTGGGAAAGGGTTTGAAGCATGACGTAAGTACACAGCTAAGTTGCTCATACACATGCCTTATGTTTGAACAGTGAATCCCTAACTTTTGAGATCTGCAACCACTTGCTAACACTTAGCTTGCAGGAGAGAGAGAAATGAGAGCAAAGGAGAAGATTTTGCCTGGACTGGAACAGAAAATAATGTTGAAGAAAATAGAACATTTTCAAGACTTCTGACAGTTCAAATGATTCATAAATACCCAGGCTGACAAGGGCTGGCTTGTCCCTGCGGTTCCCTTCGCTCAACTCCACATGGTTCTATAGGACAATGAAATTCAATGCACTTAGAATTTCCAAAAAAGGAGGGGGAGAGAAAAAAGTGAGCTCAGATTCCTTTAAAAGCATTTCTATGAGAAAACGGATCATTTACATGCCAAAAGCACTTTTAATGTGACATATTTAGCACATGTATTATTTAGAAGGAAAGCTGCATGAACTTGGTGAATTTTAAAGTCTGTAAAATGGCACCCTGCTGAGCAGAAAGGTGGCTGTGCTCTGTTATGTGATTATTTGGTATAATAGACTTGTACATAACTTTTCACAAAATTAAAGGTATGACATTTACTTTCGTTTAGCCCCATAAATTGCACTTAGA
Source organism: Phyllotis vaccarum (assembly GCA_033318265.1). NCBI lineage: Eukaryota > Metazoa > Chordata > Mammalia > Rodentia > Cricetidae > Phyllotis > Phyllotis vaccarum. The sequence continues at coordinate 144,765,029 of JARWLC010000001.1, read as the reverse complement.
ACATAAAGAATGGGCTGATGTATGAATTTGTTGTTCCTTCAAGCTATTTAAGGATTTTTAAAAGGACAGTTTAGGGGTTCATCGATTGAGTAACACATCAAATAGATAAATATCTCAGGAGGTTTAATGAAGCTACTGTATCAGTTAACTCTTCTGAGGAAATTTCAGGGACCTTGAAAATAAAATAGGTAGATAATGTTGAGGTCCGTTTTGTTTTCTGTTCCTGTGGGGGTCCTAATCCAAATACGAGGATGCCAGATTATCTACTGTGGTGTTACTGTGATGTAAGGACTATGTCTTACATCAGCTATGACAATAGTGTGTGGTGTGGTAGTAGTTGGACTCAACATTCTAGGAGAAAAGAAAATTTGAATTGCAAATCAGACAAGATTTTTACATATTCTCTTCATATCTAGTTTCTATGAAAGTCCCTTTCATGTGAATGCACTGCCAAGGGTACAGACAGCAACAAGAATAATGTGTTTTCAAATATAGTTGTAAAGAAATAACCAGATCTTACAGGAGAAATCAGCATCCACTGAAGAAAACAGAAAGTCCCACGTTCCCTACTTACCAACAAGATATCAACAAGGTATGCACACACACACACACACACACACACACACACACACACACACACACACACACGCACGCACACACACACATACAGAGAGAGAGAGAGAGAGAGAGAGAGAGAGAGAGAGAGAGAGAGCTCTGCATGGCTGACCTGAAAGTGACTTTTAAGGTAGATCCCCAGGAAATGGCTTATAATATCAATGGATTCAGGACTATCTATATGTTTACCAAGAAGGGTCCAACATCACCCAGCCTCTGTGAATGCCTTGTGGGGCAGTCATTCTAGTGGGACTGTTATACAGGGTTCTCAAGGCTGTTGTCCAGAGAGTTCTCATTTCTAAATGGCTCTCCTGCCCGCTCCTTTTGCTCTTCCCTACCCAGAGATTTCAGTGATAGTGTTTAAATTTGATATGGGCTTAAAGCTTGGCCCTCAGGAATTCATCTTTGCATCCTTGAGTAATTTATCTGGATTTTGTTTAAAGAAAGAAACACTTGATTAGAAAACTGCTTCCTGGTAGGCTCTGCCTATGCTTAGGTCTGTGCAGTTCTGAGAACTACATGAAGGTTTTCCCTATAAGGTAATTTTGTACTAGTCAATCCACAGTAACGTATTTTCTAGTACTTTCACTTTCTAACTTAGAATAACCAAGATTTTGAATATAAGAAATGAATTGCGGTGAAAAAGAATTTTTATTTTTTATTTTTTACTATTTGTACCTACTGATCTCTATGGCTGTTGCAAAAGCTTTGTTTTGGGAGAGAGGGAGCTAACAGTGAGCTCCACAGCCCAACAGGTGCAATTATGGTCATTTAAGCCAATAACGTAATTGTGTATGTCGTGAATATATTTATCAGACATGTGCAGCCATTTTGAACTCCTTATGTATTATCACAGCCACTTTGCAGCTTTCTTGAAACAATTTTCAACATCATTTAAGCAAAAATCACTGAGAAGGTTAAATGCTAAAAATACACTTCATAAATTACATTGAGGTTATGGCACATAGCCTGGAAAAATCAAAGACCCTCTTTTTTTTTTTTTGTTAAGTCTTACCCTCTTTCTCTATTTCCTTGAGATTAATTAACAGCAGAAGTTTAATTATTATAGTCATATGAAGTTCTCTACCTTTATTTTGAGAGATGGGCTGGAGAAGATATTTTCCCTTAGAGGACTTCAATGCAAACTGATTTAAACTATCTTTAGGATCTGATTGTTTCTTTAGATGGTCGTTACTTGAAATTTCCATTCCCTGAATAACCACCACCCAACCTCAGATTATGACAACTTTTATCTTTAAGCCCCAAATTTAACATTGTTTGAAGTCTAGTTTATTTCACACCTCTCTGAGGCTTTCTTTAATGCAATCATGTAGAACCCCTCATCATTCTTTCCTGTGGCAATCCAACAGTTACTAATACACTGGTGCTAGTGAAAAGCAGGGCTGCCTTTAGCAAGCATGAGGCAGGGTTTTAATTTGTAGCTGATAATTTGCTATTGGAAGCTTCCCCTGATTAGTCGTCTGAGTGCACCAACAGTTTGTGAGGTGGTGTGAATTACCTGCTGTGTATGTTTTTACCACTCACTCAGGGCTGAAAATGAATTACAACCTAGCCCTCAATTAAAGCTCGAAATAAGCAAACCTCAAACTTCTTTTATGTCCTCACTTCTAAAGAACAGAATTAGTTGCTTCTGATATCACTGGAATTGTAATTCACACTCTTCGAAACCCTGCATTGGATCTTTCGCCCCGTTCAAACAAACACATCTCAGCTGTTACTCGACTCCATTGCCTTTGCTCCAAGTCAAATCATTCTCCAACAGCTGAGAATTGAAACAAACTCCATTTGTGAAAATGAACCGTGATTTATTGATAATGCAGAATGTTTGTGAATGTCAATTCACCCATCCCACAGAACTTATTATGTTGGGTTTGCTCTCATTAATTGTGAAATCTATGAAACAGAGTGGTGGACTTTGATTTAATTTGTCATGAATGCACTGTCTAATTTCAGTAGTTCTGCAAAGAAATACATTAATGAAAACTTGGAAGAAATATTTTTGACGCATCGTTGTTAGGTCTTTTGAGAAAATGTCTATCACTTCTCATCAGTTTGTTAAAAGTCCATGAAAGCTGGCACTGTGCTTCCTGGATAATATTGGCATCTCAAAAGGGACACAGGCAGTAGAGTTGCCCATGTGTTTAGTCACCAGATTACATTCTTATTAGCTGCCTTTATTTGTGGCTTTTGTTCATGCCACACTCAACAGAGAGCACATGAGTCCTGGTGTGCTCTTATTTCACATAAGAACACTGTGTCTCATGTATTTTGGAAGAAAGCGTCTCAATAAAAAAAGGGCCACATGAGAGGTCATTTATAACCAGTCTGCTATTGCTCCAGCATGTGTTTATTCCCTTGGGAAAAGAGAAGGGTACCTATGTATCTTTTCACATGAGACCGGCATTACTGTAAATTGCAGGACAAAGAAAAGCAAGCAGTTTCTGCTCTGGTGGTCTGGCTTTCTGCTGTGATATTAGGAAGGCTATTAAAGGTTTTCACCTCCTCATGCCATTAAAAGTAGTTGCCTTTTCTTTACTTTTTATTACAATTATAACATTATAAAAACCAATGCATTTCACTATGAAATTTCCATATGTACACACCCACACCAATACACACACATATATACTATATGTACAATATATATATGCAATATATACACATATACCATACATACATACATACATACATACATACATACATACATACATACATACATATATATATATTGGCTGAGGCTAAAGAAATCCTGATTGAATTTTGAAAGATGGGAGTTAAGCCTAGAGAAGGCTCTCAGTTAGGGTTACATGCGGTGCCACATGTCACAAGGAAAACAATAGTCTTTTATCTACAGACTGCAAACTCCTTGATAATAGAGTTTATTTTCACATCTTTGTGTGTTTTTCAAAAGATATAGTTTAAGATTGTATTCAAAATAGATATGAATCTTTGTTTTTGATAGAAATCATGCTCGCAAATTTTCATTTTAGCTTACAAGGTCCAGGGCTGGCAGTTACACTTTAGATGCATTACTTTTGGCAGACACCATTAGCCTTACTTTGGGTGTGGCAGAACTAAATCAAATTTACCAATGAATCATCTGACTAAGTTCTTCCTGTATTCTCTGGCATCAAATGAAATGAAAGTGATATGCAGCTAAATAGTAAGCAAGCAATGTTCTTAGAATTCTTTTCCTCAAGACCAGAGGAAACACCTAAATGAATTCTAATTGTTACCTTGGCTTTCTTTTTGCTGGGCTTATTCTCTGTGGGGTTGGTATTCTATTAATTGATCAATTCTTTTGTATGTTGTATTCATGTAGATTGTAGAGAAAACTCTGCTATTGATTCTTATGGTTTAGTATGACTAGAAGGGTTTTTAAAATTTATATTTTCTAGGCCATAAGAATTATGTCTTTACTAGGCATGGAGGCACATGCTTTTAATCATAGAACTGAGGAAGCAGAAGCAGGTGGATCTCTGTGAGTTAGAGATCAGTTTATTTTACATAGTAAGTTTCAGGCCAGCCAGAGCTATATAGTGAGGTACTGTCTCAAAAATTATTAATATAAAGACAATAAGTAAATAAATATCTAAGACTGATGTGAATTGAACTTGGGCCATTGAATGGTTGACTACATGCATTGGGTAGTTGAATAAGAATTAACATGGAAGTCTAGACTACAGTCTATTAGATGGAAGGCAGGCAGGCCCCCTGACTTCAGAGTCTCTGTGAGTCAGCCATCTGAGAGAAGCCCATCTCTGGGCAGAAGCAGAGGCAGGGAGGGCACAGGGGAGAACACAAGCTCATCTTCCTGGCAGTCTCAAGGGAGGGCTTTGATGGCTCTTCACTCTGTGCTATCTCTTGTTCTTTTGTTTATTCTATCACCCTCTTCTTTCTAGTAAATTCCCTGCCATTTATTAACTGTATTACTATAAATTATTTTTTCTCTTATCCAGGATTTGAGTACAATAACCCATTATACATTTTTAAACCCTAAATATCAAACAACATTAAGGATGGTGAATAAAAGAAATCATCTTTAAAAAAGATAACAATGACCTCTTGCAACAAGATGACCTTGTCAAGTAGTTCACTGAGGCTTGGCACCCACTGGACCCCTCAGAGCATTCTGCTGCCTTATTTCAGGGATCCTTTTACTCATCCTTCCCCTGTTTCCTCCCACCTTACATTTAAACACACACAAAGATTTATCTTTGTCAGCTTAAAATTGATGAGTTTATCAATTACTTAGGAATTAGAAGTTATGAAATGTGATCTTGATATATTGAGTTAGTTGTTTTTGCGGCCAGCTGCATCCTATAAAGCAGAACTAATAAGTTATTCTAAGACTGGTTGGTTTTTTTTTTTTTTAAACATGCCAGATAAAAATTCCAAGCACTCCAAAGCAAATAATGCTTCTTGTTGTAACTCAAACACTGAGAAGTTTTAACTGCTAATATTTCAAAGTTTTTCTTTGAAAAACTATGAAAATATGAATGGTTTCTGATTTGTATAACACTTAAGTGCATTTTCTTCCCTTACAGGCAATTTGTTTCACTTAACATGAGATAGCATATATTACCATAAATTAAGACAGTTTTAAAAGATGGAAATCTAGTTCAAAAAAGGAATCTTTTAAGACTTCATATGTAATTCTAGTGCACTTTGAGAGAGGACTTTGAGATTTAAAACTGAGAAACTTTTCATTGGTAGTAGTGTAAGCCTCAGCCCATTCCTAGCCAGAACAATTAAAAATGCATCTACCAAAACAATTCCAGTAGATATTATACAAGATTCAGTTTTTAGAAAGTAATTTCATTTGTTGGTTAATTAAAAATAGGCATTGAAATGAATGTATCAGCTAATTATACTAATTTTTATCAAATTGTTGAGTATGGGGTGTGTGAGAGAAGATAGGATAGTCAAAGTAGACAATAGGTGTTTCCCAAACATTAAAAATGAAAGTGCCATATGATTCTGCAGTCCCATGGCTGGATATAAATAAAGAAAATAAAACCAATATAATGAAGAGGCATCTAGATATCTTTTTCTTTTGAAGAACTATTTACAATATTTTACAATACTAGTAAATAGAAGAAATTTAAGTATTCATCAGTTGGTGAATAGATTAAGAAAATGTGACTCATCTACACAATGGACTGCTATTCATTTATACAAACCCTGTCATTTGAAAGAACAATAATGGAACCACGTATCATTATGCTAAGTGATATGGGCATAATGGAGATGGGCATAGAAAGGTAAGTCCACATGACCCCCCTGATATGTGAGACCTAACAAAGTTGGTCTCATAGAAGTTAAGAACATTAGGAGTCAAGAATGGTGGATACCACAGTAGATACAGCAGAGGAAAGAAGCGGGTGAAGAAAGTTCATCAGTCGTCTCTAAGTTTCACTGAGACAGGTGTATGAATTCTGGAGTGTTATTATATATTTGGGTGACTATAGGTAACATTATTTTGAGCATTTAACAAGATAGAAGACATAATTTTGAAAATAAAGAAATGATAAACGTTTGAGAAAACTGATCTATTTAACATTATTTACACCCCTGATTACCTCTCAGAAGTTAAGGTCAGTATCTTTCCTATTGCTGAAGATGCCATACATATAGAATACAGTACTTGGAATATTCAAGCTAAATCTAACCTGAAAACTTCCTTCCTGTGGTCCAGCTTCCATGGTACCAGAATTTTCCAGCTACCAAGGGAAGGGTGCAATTAGTCATACGCAGCATCAACACCTATGAACTACAACGTTGACGAGCTTGATAAGATACCCATTAAGGTACAGTAAGTGTTACATGTTGGTGGCTGTTTAAGGTCCATTCAACAGGAGGGAAATCACACCTGGTACAGGAAACAGCTAATTTCCTCGGATTAGTGAGATCATAGATTTTCAAAAATAGTCGACTACTGCCATTTTGATAGACCAGTGTGATTTCTTCCTGCATTCAAAATCATATGCTTATACTCACAGGTAAGAGTAATTAGTGCTCCTCATCAAAGAAGCTTCTCTCTATAGAAAAAAGGAGACCATCACAAAAACCCATCTGTGATATCACAACTGGATGCAGTGCAGAGATCACAGGATATGGACAGCCCAGACGTAGTGGGTACAAATTCATCATAGCTTCTGTGTCTACAGTTTAGAGAATATCATGGAAGAGAGAATAAGAACATGCTAAGTGACAGAACAAAGGAAAAAACCCTGAAAAACAGCAGTCTTAGTGAACATGCTAGCATGACATGAAGAAAGCTCAAATAGGGTCCCAGCACTAGACGAAGAACAACAGAGGGACTGGATAGGGCACCTGGAAGTGTTTGAAGGGAAGGAAGAAAGGAAGAAAGGGGGAAAGTGATACAATTCTATTTTACTTAAAAATATCTTAAAAAATAAAAAGTAAAATGTAGTTTTAAAATAAAAGGCCACACTCTATTTATACATATTAAATGCAGTGTTTATGGTTTTCTGTGCTAAAGGGAAATAAATTTCCTTATATAAAATGTGACTTTTGTAAGCTGTTTGTCAGTTAATAAGAAAATTATATTTCTTCTCAACTACACACATAGACAAGAATCTAATAGCACAAACATGAAAGACCATTATGTACCATTTAACTTGCGCATGCCAGGAAGTCTTCAAAAGAAGTGATGGAGAAACAACTAAGGTACCGGGGAAGACAATGTATTTTAAACTGAGCCTTAGCTGATACTGGAGGTGTGAGTCTCAGTACCTAGACTACTTCCCCACTGAATGTTCTCCTTACAAACTCACTTTTCTCTTCCATGACTGTTTAGTAGTGCACTTTCTACTTCCCTGTTTTAAGGTAAAATGTAGGAAATATGGGAGAGTCTTATGAGACACAAGAATTTCAAATGGAAAGCAGTCCTGTCTTCCCAAAGGTAGAAGGATTAAGTGTGTTGATGCTCAGGTGTGTCACTGGATGCTTTTCAGATTTGATTCTCATTTTTTTTCTTTTTCTTTTCTTTAATCATCAGCATGAATTCTATAGGGATCATAGGATTTGCTTTTCATAAAAGACTAAACTCAAGGTGTTCAGTTATGATGTTGGTATGTTCATCTAACCATCCAACTCTTCAGTATACTTTTCTTAGTGTTTACTTTCACACAAATTCTGTGTGTGTGTGTGTGTGTGTGTGTGTGTGTGTGTGTGTGTGTGTGTGAAAGTAAGTCCAATGTGTTTGTCTGGAGGGAATATTTATAGTTTGGTGGAGACAAAACAACCTGAGGATGCAAAATATAGTGCTGTAGGACTATGCTCTTGGACACTGTAAATATTTGTCACTGTAAATATTGGTTTATTAAAACTCTGATTGGCCAGAGGGCAGAAAGTATAGATAAGGAGAACTCTGGGAAGAAGAAGAGAAGATGGTGATGCCAGCCAGATGCAAAGGAAGGAAGAAGAGAATGTTGCAGTGAGAAAAATACCAAGCCATGTGGCTAAGCATAATAGGACATGGATTAACTTAAATGTAAGTGTTAGCAAGTAATAAGCCTGAGCAACAGGCCAAACAGTTTAAAATTATGTAAACCTTTGTGTTATTATTTTGGGACTAAATGGCTCCACCTGGTTGTGTGGAACAGAGAAACTTCTGACTACAATATGGGGATAGGTTTTTACCCTCCTTAGATCTGATGTAAGTTAACAAAAGACGGGATTTTGAGTCAGGATTCTATCCTTCACAGTATGGAAGTAGTGCTGAAATTTGGTACGGATTATCCCAGTCACCCAGCTTCAAGGGTGATACAGAAAAAATGGGGTTACTTACATTTGTAGATGTTTTTCAGTGTAACTGACAAATGCTGAACTTATGAGGTAAAGTATTTTATACAGTAAATAATAAGAAATCCCATTTTTTGTCTTATTTCATCATCTAAGTTTGCTTTTTAATAATACAAGCCTGAGAAAGGGGTCAATATCCTGCGTTCATAATATGTTCAGAAAAGTTTGCCCAGAGCTCAGAGTCTGCAGAGGTGAGTCTCCTAGCATTTTAGAAGAAGCAAGTGACAGGACTCATTGGCAACTTAGGGGATTTCAGTTCCATTCTATCTAGCCACAAAATCCTTGATCATTTTCTTATTGTCAACTAATTTTTTGAATAGTGGATCATTAAAATGCTGAAAATATGCAATCCCATTAAATATTTAGTGAAGTTTCTCTTTAGTCCATATTAAAATAACTCAGAAATATTTATTACCTGTCTTTTGCATTATTTCTTTGAAAAAATACACTTTCTGATTTCACTGATCATGTTGTAGTATAGCAAACTACTCCGGCAACCATTTTTTTAATATAAAATAACAGAAATTCATTGTTAAGGTGTTTTGGGGGATTCTTCCATGATTTATTATATGGAAGATTCAACATTAAGTGTCATTTCTTGGTAGGTCTTAAATTAACAGGTTATTTTGAAAGAAATACCATGGTGGGTTGTAGGGGATTGTGTTGTTCCTTGGTAAATAATTGTCCCACCCACTGGTTTAATAAAAAGCGCTGATTGGCCAAAGGCAGGCAGGAAGTGTGGGCGGGGCTACCAGACTAATAGAACTCTGAGAACAGGAAGCACAGAGGAGAACGCGAGAGAGAAACCGAAAGAAGCAGAGGACAACTATGCTGCTCTAAAGAAAGGTACCAAGCCGCATGGCTGAACAAGAGACATGGGTTAGATGAAGGGTAAAGAGATAGAAAATTATATGCCTGGGCCTGAGACTGATCAGCCAAAAACTATTGAAAGCATCTGTGTGTCTCTATGGGTCTGTGGGACTGCAGGTCTGTGGGTTCTAAACCTTGAGGTTAGGCCTGAAAGTCTGGGCCAGAAACCTCGTACTACAGTGGGTAGACACTTCTGATGGCCCACTAGAAATTCAAATGGAAGTCTTTCTTCAGAGCCTTCACTTCTTCATTTGCTTCCCATTGCACCCTGAGATCAAGAAGAGAGGAGAGATGGAGGGAAGAAAACCTTTCCTGGGGCTAATCATAAAACCTTTTATCCCACGCAACAATAATAACAAAGGTTACATTGCGTGTTTCCACAGTTCAGCATACCTGGAACTCTTCTTGGACATGTTTTAGCTATATGAGGAGCCCTCCAATAGGAGTCAATGACTAGGAAAAGTTATTTTCTCAGTTTGTGAGGGCTTTCTTTTCGGTTGTTTGAGACCTTGTTAGCCTGTGAGCCAGCCGATGAGAGAGGAGGGGAATTAGTGACAGGGAAATGGAGAGAAATCTGCTCATGAGTTAAAGTATCGCATCCCACATAGGAAAATCTTCCTTCTGAGACAACATACCCTTCTTCAGGAGAAAAGCAAATTTGCTTTGGCAGTGGAATGAGGAATTCTGCTTTGCAATTTAAATCTTCACTAAAAATTGCATTTTTGAGGCAGGTGCCTGCCTCGCACAGGTGGCCAGTGCAGAAATCATTGTATCCACAGAGAAGTATTATGATGAGGTAGGAAGCCAGCAGCCCAACGAAACAAATGAGAGAGGGATGAAAACAAAGCACACCTTTCTCTCTCTCTCCTCCTTTGGGTATACTTTCAAATAATTGTAATTTAATGTTCTATTCAGGAGAATATATTTATAACAGGCCAGTTCAATATTAATCTTAAGATCATAAAAAAATAACTTGTCATTTATTTAGCCCCATCTTGATAAGAGGTTGGATTTGCTACTGAAAGTCTGTTACAAATAGCTGGGACATTCTAAGGTCACCAAATGACGGCTGTCATTTTTGTATTCACTCGATGATAAAAGAGCTTTTAAACGTTTGGACATTCAATCTATGTAGTGCCACGACCTGGACATACCCTTTTACTAAACACTAGCCCACTAAATCCTCTTAGAATGTTGTTTACCTCTAGATAAATCAAACCTGACAACCTAGGTTAACTTCACTGATTCATTTTTCAGCCACAAATGATTAATAATTTTTTCCAGAACGAAAGCTACAGACTTCTTATTATACGGTGAGACCACAGGGACTGATAACTCTTGGATGTCATGTGAAATGGGAAACCATTTCTCTGGACCCGATGCTTCTAGGTCTCCACTAAGCAGTGGTTACCTTCCCCCAACCGGAGGATCACCAGCTAGGATGACCTTATCAGCGGGCTGGAAGTCAGCATCTTTCCCTCATGAGTCTAAGCGAGCCGTTTTCTGCAATTTGTTCCTAGTACCCCAAGAATATGTCCTGAATCATTTTCCACATCTAAGCATGTATGTACTGTAGCTGCTGCTGAAATTACTAAGGACACAGACTCTGCCACAAGATCCCCAGCTGGCTGACCAGTACGCCACCCAATGGACACAGATCACAGAGAAGGCAAATGCACAAAGGAGAAACGACTACCTTTTGCTTAGATGGAAAGTTCTTTGGCCTGAAAAGATTGGGAGGCACATTTTCTCATCATTTATTTCACTTCTGTTCATTTTGGATACCCATCCTACAACATTTCCTTCCTATACAAAAAGCTTTGTTGGGGGCGTGGTTTCCCTGTAAACAGATGATTAAAGCCAGCACACAGTTCAGTTACAGGCATCCTGCTCCGCACACGAAGCTTCCATAGCCCCTTGGTGATTTCTTGTCTGTTCCACCAACACTTTGTTAGCAGTATTTCCCACGATGCTGTGTTTCTAAGAGTGCTGAGCTGGTGAATAGCTTTATTTCTGTGATTCTCCATTTTGCCGTTCTTCGAGCAAAACAGGGCGATAACATCACGTACACTTAGAACTGTTGTCTGTGACTCAGAAGGCGCAGATACTTCTGAGGACGCAGCACATATAACTTCTCTTGACACCAAGGGCATAGAAAGAGTTGATCAACTAAATGAAAGATTTCTAACTCCGAGCTCAGCGCTGAGGTTTTCCATTCTATTTGGGAGTTTCCATTAGCTCCGCACCTGAGACGTTCAGGCATCTGTCCTCAATATCTTTATATGCGGTTGTGGACTCGGATACTCTGGCTTTGGCAGTTACAGTTGGAAAGAATAAAAGAAACATTTTCCCTGAGTATGTTTTAAAATACTGATAATGGCTCACCTGGATTTGTTTCCTGTCCAAGCTTAAGCTTGAAATGAATTCTAATTTTTTCCCTGTTTCTTTGATCAAGTATGTTCTAATACCATGTTAAAAAAATTCATTGTATCATGATAACATGATACATGCTGTGTTACCGTGAGAGCTCATCCTCTCTCTCTATGGGTGCAGATGAAGCAGGCATTGTAGAGGAGCGTGGAGAGGCTCCTCTTCAGCTGTTCATCTCTACTGTGTAATTACATAATTAGGGTAGAGCCTGTCTGTTACACAATTCTTTTTGTAATTCCATGGGAAAAGCTACCAAGTCTGGACAACAGGCTTCTAAACCTCAGTATCACAGATGCTTTACATTCTTTTGTCTAAATCTCCCAAGTGGCCAGACTATGTTATAGGACCCTGCCATGCCAAATTTTCTTTTGAAACATTGAAACCATTTTGGTACCATCCAAGAGAAAGATTGAGAGAACATTAAAATATGTCCAATGCTGACCTGGTCTGGTCTTCATACATCTTTCTGTGTTGTTTCTCAGCAAACACTTTTCTTTCATTAAAAGGCAGTCTTGATCTGTAATCCTCTGTGTATCTTTTCCATAACTTTATATTTCCTCTCTTCATTCCTTATATTTTTCCATTTAACTCTCTTTTTCCTGCTCAATTCAGTACCCACACTATTATTGTCTAACCCATATGCAAATGACATTTTTAAAAATAGGCTTTTAGATTCCCTATGCAGGAACCCACCCAAGTCATCCTAATACACCTGCTATGTTACACACTTGCCTTCCTAGTAGAGCAGGAAAAAGAGAGATTTTTAATGGGTTTGATTTTGTTGTGAGTTTTTCTAGTTATGCATCTTGTTGCTGAGCTTAGGACATTGGGTTCAGTGGATAAATCAAACAGGGGACATTTGAAGTGACTCTTAAGATAGGGATATATAGGCCAGCTATAGAATACATGCTTAGTCTGTGAGAGATCTGGGTTCAATGTCAGGCGCCAATAAAAAACAAGCAAATGAGTACACAAATCAGTAAATTAAGGCTCAATATATATGAATTCCAATACAAAGCAAGGAGAAGTGAATTGTTGGAGTGGAGGAAATAGGAGCAGGAGATACAGGAGAGTTTAGAGAATGTTTGGAAGGGATTTATAGAGTTACAGAGCAGAGGGATAAAGTTAGAAGGGTTATGTATAGTTTAGTTTCTCATTTATGGAAACACTTCTTTTGGGTCAAATCTTTGTATTTTTCTATACTTTGACAATCCTTATCTGTTTTCAAATGTTTGAAATTTTTAGTCTCTATGGAACAGGTTTCTAATCTGTGTGATGATGGTATCTGGAATCTTTTCATTTAGACTCTGTTACCTATCCTTTTTGCTTGTTCCTGATTGCAGGGATGTGTTGTGTTCAGGTTTCTCGCTCTGAGCTCTTTCTCTTTAGATCTATAACTATGATTGTCTCTAATGCCCTTCTGAATTCTCTATGTGGGACTCCCCTTTACTTCGGAGTGAGCACTGTGTTATGTCTCTCTACTGCTTCTCACGTTGGTACAGCTACTAAAAAGGAGCATTAGAGAGCATCGGGGTCAGGAGAGTGCTCTGGGATGCACGGCTACTCTCTACCTACCACAACTCTCTCTCCCCTGTTTTGGTTCTGATAAAGCCTTTATGATAGTCCAGCAATTGTTTTCAAAACATTACTTTTATACTTTAGTAAGCATCTAGGCTGTATTTTGGAAGGTCAATCAAAAATTAAAACAGTAAATGTTAAATTTGGAATCATCATGAGGACGTAGTTTTTGTCTAAAACTGTAAATAACTGTCTCTGTGTGTGTGTGTGTTTGTGTGTGTGTGTTTGTGTGTTTGTGTGTGTGTGTGTAATTTTGGGGGGTAGGATATCGTGTATCTCATGCTGGCCTGAAGTAATGTTCAATCTAGGCTAGGATGATTTTAGACTCTTTATCCTATACCCCCACTTTCCAAGTGATAGGCGTACAGGTGGGTTTTTAGATACCATTTTATAGTTAATTCAAATCTACTGACTTTTTCTTTTTTCAAGGAAGGAGGTGAAATGTTCAGAGCTGTTATTTAAAAGGTGAACCAGACAGGGGAATATCAGAGCCTGAGACGAGTTCATTAGATGGTTATCATGGAGTAGGTAGGAAGTGAGAAGCCTGACTGGGGAAAGATGCAGAGAATAAATGGAAGAGAGGCTTGGGTTATGAATATGGATGAGAAAATGACACTGTCTTCCATTGGTAAAGCCAGCATGTTGGAGCACAGACAAGAAAGATATTAACTATAGAGGGGCCTTGGATGCTGTATCTGTAAGTTAACTGAAATATTAATGAAGCATGGCATGGAAGCTTTCCTTTCTTAACTGTCCTTAGTCTGAGCTTATTTTGGGCTGGAGAGTATTAACCTACCACAGACTATAAAAAAAAAATTCTCAGGAAACACCATTTTTTTTTTAAACTCAGGGAAGTCACTAACTTTTGTAGTAGATTCCAGAGGGGATTAAATAATTATCCTTAATAGTTGAAAAGGGATTACAAATTCAAATTTAATCTAGTCTCCAAATTGTAATCTTTGTGAAACACAGCGATCTGAAATGAAGTGTTCCTTTCCTGAGCAACAGTGTGTTGAAGAATACAAGGTTAAAAAGGCAACAGAGGTGCATTAAATATGTGACAAGTGCTGTATTTTTTTTTTATCAGTGTATTTAAAACATTATAAAACATTATAGAGATATCAGGTTTACAATGCTGTCTTTATATTTGCTGCAGATGTGCCATTCACTTGACAGCTTTAGACAGCAAGTTCTTTCTGTGGGACATTTATGCATCTGAAGCAATGGGTTGAAGATTAGAAACAGACTTGAGATGGATCTTACCATTGAAAGGTGTGACTTACAGGGGTGGTGCAAATCGAGAGTCAGGAGTGAGACTTATCTTTAATTTCTGTCCCTGACCTTTTGTTCACCTAAGTGTATAATATTGTGAAAATGGTTCTTCTCTATCAACCTCAGCTTATTTGTGAAAAGGAGAATAACAGCACTGATTTCACAGAACTCTTAAGAGGCATTTGTGTTGTTTATCACAGTATCTGGTGCCTTATGGATGCTGAACCGACAATATTACTGCTTTACCCATGTAGCTGCTCTCTGAATAATTCTCATGATATATAAATTACATTAAGTAGAATGCTACATTTTGTTGTACATTCTCAAGTAAAATTTCAATCTCTTAAGAGTTTTAATCTTTGATTCCTTTTCTGGACTCTAAAAAGGAGACATGCATTTGTTCTTCTGGAGGGCAAACCTTCAACTACTTGATGGTGGTTATTACATCTCTGTCTACTTTCCCTTAGCTAGCCTAAATGGATGATCTACTTTGGTTGAGTTTTGAGGATAAATTTCTTAGAGAGATTAGACTAAACATTTAGGTGTTATTAAGTTATAATGATTCTTCATTGTGAATAAAAGTGTCTATTTTTTGCCTCTGAATTAGGTTAGCCATTTCCAACGTACATTTTCTACTCTTTATGTTGGTGTGAGTTTTGTTATTTGATTATAATGTTCTTTATTTTATAATTATTCATTTTATTCTAACATCTCAGTTTAATCAGCAAGGACCCTGAAGTATTGTTAAATCTAAAAGGCACTAGGTATTTGATTTAATATATTTGAGTTTATTTAGTGATCCATAGGGAATTTATACAACTTAGTTTGAAAGAAATTTACCTGAAGTTTAAACTGAGTTCATTTCCCAGAATCTTATATTTGATATACATACAACTATTCATAGAACAGGTGTTTAGCTAGTACCTTTTATTTGTTCAGGGCAAGGGCTAAGAGTTTTCTGTGATTTGCATGATAAAGGATTAATTGTCCAGTCCAGCCCAAATGGCTAGCAAGATGTATGAATGTGGAGTAAAACACATAGTGGAAGGAGTATCAGTCCAGGCTCTGGGTTACATGAAGAACTGGAGAATAAATAATTTCTAATGAAGCAGGGAGAATAAGTGACAGATGGCAGGTAAAGAGAAAAATGAAGTATCTACCAGGCATGGTGGAAGAAGCTCAGGCCAAGAAAGGAGAGTGAATGTGGCACTTTCAAAAAAGTTTTTGTCAGAGATCAATGTGGCTGTAACAGCATATAAGAAGTAAGGGCAGGAAGGTACCAGGACAGGATCCCTAAGACACATGTAATACGTAACACATGTAACACTGAACTCACCTAAAAGCAGAGAGGGCCAATTTCAAGGCTTTCAGTACAGGAATGGTGTGATTTTCAATATAGATACTCACTGTATTTGAAATTAAATACTAGGTAAACCTAATTCTGTGAATCAAATGGATGGCAGTGAGTTTTTCTGTTTGTTTTATAAACTGAATATAGAAGGACAAAGAAATGGTGAATTCAGTTGGAAGCAGAATAAGTTTAAGATCTCTTGGATACTTCCCATTGAACAGATTTAATAAGGTAAATACACAGGTCTGAAGCTCAAAGGAAGATGTGAACAGCATAGTTGTTATTCATCAGGTGAAGAAAGTATTAAAACCATAAGAAGAGACCATGCCACAGAGACTACAGAACAAGAAAAATATACTGTGTTGAGTAGTATGCCTCTTGTCCCAAACTCATGGTTTGCTTGGCATCTCAGAAAATGATATTATTTCAAAATAAGAACTTTGAAATTTACTTAAGTCAATGATGATGCTGGTCATAACTCGGTGGTTGACATTTTTATGAGAAGAGATAGACACAAAGGCATTCACTGCAGGGGAATAGTCAGTGATGACGACAGAGCAAAGTTAAGTTATTATCAACCATCACCATCAACTGTTGGGCTGAGATGGGGCAAAGGAGTCAGTTCCCAGTGCCACCTTGGTCATGTTATCTTGTTACGGCAGCCCCAGGAAAGCAATGCCATTCGTAACATGAGAAACACCACAGGCAGAGAATTCAAGGGAGACCGTGAAGAACTTGTCAGAATGTCAGAAGTAAACTAAAGATTCAGTGTCACAGAAGTTAGAGATTCAGTTGAGGGCAAATACTCACGAGAGCCATAGGCAGCTATGGGTCAAGTCAGATATGGATTAAAATATCCAGTCAATTAATTGAAAGGGAGCCAGGCAGTCACACACACAGGGAGCTTGGGATGCTACAGTAGTGTATCCTGGTTAGGGATAAATGTATAAACAGTACAGTAATAAGTTCTAGGGAAGATGAATATGAGATAGCCACAGGGAAATGTGAGACTGGAATAGTGACTTGTTCAGAACAATGACAGGAAGAAGCCCCAAGAGACAGAGAGGATGATTTTAGCTGTGATGGAGGATCATGAATTGAGCTGCATCTCTGAGAAGGCTGAAAAGGAATGTACCAGCAGGAAAGAAAAAATAAAAGGAAGAGGTTTCCAAGAGCTAAGGAGGGAAAAGAGAAACCAGGTGCTTGGTACCTTTGCACCAAGATGTACCTTTGCTTAACTTACTCTGTTTCCAGCTCTGTGCTTAACTAGAGGGTAGTGAGGGAAAAAGCAGGCATGGGAGCAAAGTCAACTGTCTAGTAGACATATTTGGATTATGATGGATGCTCATAGTGTCAGTCTCTTCAACACTTCTGTGTCTTCAACATGGCTGTACTTCTGAGTGGACTTTTTCTCTTCCTACTAGCTGAGCTGGCTTCAGTGAGTTAGCTTTCATTTTTCATGCTTAAAAGTGCCTTTCTTTTAAAATTCCCTCCACATTAGCATTCCCGTAGGCACCCATTAATTCAGTAAGGAACTGGTGGTAGCTTCACAAAGCATCTCATTTGCACCACTTAAACCAAAACCCACATGGTAGGCAGAACTTATACACAGGACTCTGGGTGATGGTGAGTCTCAGAGATTTGTTTCTCAGGAGTAATGGTGGCAGTAGGTTTCCATTTGCTATGAAACTGTCCCCAAAATGGAGGAAAATGGAAGATAATGAATATGCTGACAATCAGGGACATGCAAGTTAACATAATAAAGACTCAATCAAAACACTTTGTAATGTATTATAAGCAATTTTAGAAAATATTCCCAGATACAAAATTAATTCTGGATATAGCATGCAATTTCAAACGTTGTCTGCAAATAGATGCTTAAAATCCTCCCCAAAAGAGAAAGAATAATAAAGAACCAACTAGATTTGTAAACAAACAAATGAGCTTTTATAGTCTTTTAAGGCTAGTCTTGTTCTTCTAAAATTCACAAGGATGTTTACTTCTGGATTGCAATTCTGATTATATATATATATATATATAATATAACTAATTTGGATCTAAATAGAACATTTTTAAGGCATTTAATGTGATGGAATATGACCATGATTACATGGGAAAATTTAAAAAATGAAGAAATAAAGTCTTAAATGTCTGTTGAGACTTAAGCTAACTCAGAATTTCTGTGGAAAGTGCAGGAGATTCTGTAGGACCATAGTGTATTTCCTTAACTCACTTTCCCAAGGATGCTGATGTTGGAAGCATCCAGGGGAAAGATGGAGTGAGTCTTGCTGCATGAGTACCTGCTTATCCTGGGACTTATCACACAGTACTTGATCTTGGTACCACCCTCTCTTCTGTGGCTTTTCCCTCAAGCCCTAGTATTTTATGTTTGTGGTGGGCACCAGATGAAGGTGGGAGTTCTTTTAAAATACAAATCTAAGATTAATATTTATTAAACTATAAGCCAACACTCAAGATATAGGTAACAGCTTATATAGGCACCTGATAGACTGGATTATCCACATGATGGACGATGGATGCCGAAACTATTTCTCCAGCAGTCAGGAACCAGGAAACGGGGCTTCCCAAGATCTCAGCAGCCCCTTATGAATAGGGTTGACCACTCCCCATTTAGGAGCCTGGGACCCTGGATAAGCCTCTTTGGACCTTATCAGTTGACACCTGAATCCCACCACATATGTGCCTTCTGATTTAACTGGTTATTAAATTAAATGATGAAAATATTAAACCAGACAGAAAAACCTTTTGTCATTATTTTTTTGATTCTTTACAACTATTGATTCTTTCAGTGATTTTTGTAAAATTTATTTTTATTAGTTTTAATTGTAGACTCAATATGTGTGCGCGTGTGTGCACATGTGTGTGTGTGTGTGTGTGTGTGTGTGTGTGTGTGTGGTTCATGTGTGTGAGTATGTTCATGCCAAAGCAGTGCCCACAAAAGCCAGAGGAGGGTAGAGCTGCAGTGGTTGTGAACTGGCTAACATAGGTTTTGGGAACTGAAGTAGTAGTAAGGCAGCCCTTCCTTAGGGTTTCCAAACACACATATTAAGATGCTCAAAGGTGTACCATAGCTCTCTTCAGATTCTCCTTTACTGTTCTCTATGATTTATTTTATATTGGTATGTTTTAGAGCTCGTTATTACTTTACTATTTTTATTTTGCTATATGTAATCCATGACTCCATGTTGTTAATATAAGAAAATAATTATGCAAATTAATTTAATATCCATGTCTCATAGTTTTGACACCTGCTCCAGTTCCAGCTTATATTTTCTTGTTCTTCAATGACTTGTGAACTTTGAATGCCAGATATCAAGAATTTTACATTGTAGGGTGCAGAATATTTTTGTAATCTTATCAAGAGCCATAGGCTTTGCTATGCTCCAAATTAGTTTAAAAATAGCCACCCCCCCCATGTCTTGCTTTTATATTTTGCAAGGCCTAACCAGGGAAGCATTTCATCTCTGGTTAGTTTTATCTGACTACTGAGCCTGTGAGTTTCTGGGTACTCTTTCAGATACTTTGTGGTTTAAAAGGCTTTTGCCATTTTCCTTGGGAAAAGTCAACTATTCCTGGGTGTAAGGCCCTTGGGATTGCAATATCACTCGGGTTTGGGCGAACTTTTTCCTATCATGTCCTCTTGGTCACTGAGAAGAAATGCTGAGTGAGATTTTCTGAAGGTTTAAAGTGGTTTCTGTGCAGTTCTCGGATCTCGGGTATTGTATATGAGTAGTTTGCCTGCCTTGAACTCTTCCATACCCAGACTTGCCTCCTCAACTTATCAAGATAGGCTGTGCACTGCAAAGTTCTAATTTACTGTCTACAGCAATAGGCAGAAGTTTCGTCTAAATGCCTTTCTGGGGAAATTTTAATACTTACTTCACTTATTTGCTTTGTGTGTGTTTCCTAATATCTGTTTATTCAGAGAAAAAGTTTTCATACTCTAAAAAGTTTCTATTATTATTTTGGGTGTATAGGAAAGCATAATACCTATTATTATGTAGTCCCAGTTTGTTTGGATTTCAAGTTTCCCAGTCTCCTTACAGAAACTGTCCTCATAGGTCATTGGGCTTCTATGAGGAACACTGGAGGGGGAGAATTTTAACTCCAGGAGAGTAAGTATTGAGAGAGGAGGTATCAGCTGTACAGGATGGGTTCACAGCTGGTCTTTTGTTCTTAGGGTGTTGGCAGACATAAGAATGGGTGGGAGGGGAAATATAGTAGTGTGACTCATTGCCTTCTTTCCCAAGAACTCAAGAGAACACATTTATTATGCTGTGGGTAAGATACAGTGATAATCTAAGGATGATTTCTCAAACATACCCACAGACACACAGACACACACACACACACAGACACACACACACACACACACACACACACACAGAGAGAGAGAGAGAGAGAGAGAGAGAGAGAGAGAGAGAGAGAGAGAGAGGAGAAGAGAGGGAGGGAGGGAAAAGGAAAGGAAGGAGGGAGGGAGGGAGGGAGGGAGAGAGAGATACACATGAACGCACGTATAGAATAAGACTGAAGAAGTTACTCAGTGGTAGAGTACTTCTCCAACATGTAAAAACCTTGGGTTGATCCCTAGGAGAATCAAGACTAAAAGAAAATAGTACAGAAAATGATTTCTATCATTTTTTTAAAATAACGTGAGTAGCCAGAGGCTACACAGAGGGGAGTGGAGCTGCCAGGGTGATGCTTCAGTCTTCAGCAAAATGACACATTTCTTTATGGCATATGCTTTAGGAACTGTCTGCATATAACTTAGACCTTGAATGCTAAGTATACAAATATCATATTACCCCATGACTCTGTTTGTCTTTCTTCTGTTTCTCTGTCTATCTTAAGACAAAGAGGTTTGAAAGGGGAATAAAAGGACAGGAGCAAATAAAAATGTCACAAAAAAATTTCTAGAACCAGTTATTTGAGTTTGCACATGACTAAGCTGGGATTATCCTGAAAAGCTGAATCCACAGCTGGAATGTGATGGTGACACCAAAGTGCTTGTATCTCCTGAAAGCTTGGCAGTGCCTGCCATCAACTATTTTACTATGTCCCTGAAACAGCCAGTCAGCTCATTGTCTCTTTCCTTAATTCTTAGATCCTAAGTGTTACTAGACCTGGACAAAGGCCACATAAATCACCTTTAGTGCTTAGCCACCTTGTTTTTTGGCATAAGCTCCTCGGGGATGGACTGCCATACAGCTTTCCATCCAGCTGGAGTAAAGGGTTTTCTGCTTCATATCTGGAGTGTCGTTCAACACACATGAATTGACAATAGAGTGGGAAGCGAGACAGCAGTTGGCTATGAGATCCATTTAGACCTGATGCAGAAGAAAGTGAAATAGAGTTTAGGTCTGTTGTACTGCATAGTTTCTGGCTATTAGATTCCTATTTTCCATGAAATTAGAACCATTTATCCCTCACTTGAAAGATGAGCTTATGTCACCATCCAGGACTAATTTTGATGGAGTAAGATTCTCAACTATCAAGAGCTGCCCCCTCCATCCCCGTCATCACCCCATGCAATTTAGGCCATTCCCAGAATTATTTATGTTGTTCCCAAGATTTCATGAACACTTGGCATTAGTGACTTTTAGGTCTCAGTGTTTGGTCCACCTTCTTCCACATAAGCTTATTCAGGATTAGACTGCAATTAGGAACTCTTCGAAGAATCTGGGGCAAATTCACTAATTATTTTTATCTATAAGCTACTTTTATTAATATATATGTTCTAGGAAAATTTCTTTCTTTCTAATCTATGGGTTTGTTTTTTTTGGAGCTTTAATTAAAATTGAAGAGTATCTTTCCTTTTTGGCCTAGGACAGAATCTACGCATGTGCGATTCAGTTTAGTTAGCAACCTGTTTAGAACAGCTGTGCTTAAAGAGGATGCAGAAGTGTTGGGGAGGCAGGAAAAAGAGAAGCAGAAAAGCATTTTCCAGGTGGGGAGGTAAACTAGGAGCCGAAGGAAACATGTGAGCAAGTTCAATAACCGGGGGTGGGGGGCATTCTGGACCAAGTATGAGAGAAACTGGGAAGAGACACCCTTTCCATCAGAAATTTCAGGAAAGTAGGATTTGTCAAGTTAAAATCAGAAGAATTAGGAGAATGAGGGCTAGATATAGTTCATCTGCTATATAACAAAGCCAAGGGATCAGTATGTATAATGAGTATGTCACTCCTCTGTACAGTTTTACCATACTTTAGCTATATCCATATTCATTGTTTTAGGACCTTGCAAAATACATTATTCACCCTGCATTCCAGAAACAGACTCAAATTTGTGCCGTTGCTTGCCCACAAGCTAGTCACAGAATAATTATATTAACACTTCACAGGTCACTAGTGAGTATCTTGCTTATTAAACAAAGCCCAGGTACTGGCATCTTCCTTGAAATGTTGGTTACAGTTGGGGAACACTGAGACAAATGTTCAGTCCGCTTCTGACCTGGTTTGGTTTTCTTCTAAACGTCTTCTTCCTGGGGTCTGAAGATAGAATGGTATATCACCTCATGCATAAGCATATGCTGGGGATGCTGACAGCTGACCATAAGCCTACAGGACAGCATTGTGCCAGAGCTGTGTTAACAGCTCATTTACACTGCACACATGAGAATCCCAGGACTGGAAGGAGCGTATCATGCACTTTCCTTACCTTTACACATCACCTATACCTCACCCTGAGGTAAAGAAGTCTTTGTTTTCTTTAGAATTTCGTGTTTGGGAAAGAGAACAAAAAGAGGCAGCCTGGAAAGAGGAGTCAAAGTCTAATTTGTCTCTTACCTTTTCTACGTCGTCTACATCGGAACATGGTCTCTAATTGTGCAGTATTGATTTCTGTTACATATCTCTAAAGGGGAAACAAAAGATTAAATGTCTAGTATGCCGACGGGTAGATTTAATAAATCTATACGCATAAATGCTGCTTTTAATTCTTTCCCCCTCTTCTTAGAATTCTGCTTTGGCCACAATAGACAAACAGGAATTACGGGTGGAGATTTGCATGACAGATACATTGTTTTATAACCTCCTGCACCTCAGACTATCCTGCTGACCTTTTAGGAAGACTGTACAAAACTACGCATTGGCATTTACAGCATCCAAGTAGCCTTTAAATTACGAGTATTTAAACGCAGGTGAACTTGAGAATTTAGAATTGATGCAGTGAGCCTAATAAAGCTTCAAATTGTCTGGGAAACTCCTCAGCCATGCTTCCAATACATGTTAACTTTTTTCTAGTTTGTATTCAACAAAATTTGTTGGATCTTGATAGGCAGGATGAGCAAGAGAAGGAGTGAGTTATTTACCTCCACAGATGAGATCTTGTATTATTTTTTTCAGAGTCATGTCCACCAAGATGTCTACAGAAATGCAAAACTGGAAAATGAGTTTTTTTCCCCCCTTATTGATTGGTCAGTTGGTAAAAGGGGGGCAATAAAGGGAACATATAGCCCTCCTCCCCTCAATACACACATTCTGGTCACTGAGGTTGCCAGAGAAGGGTTATCCACCTCATTTGAACTGACAGGAATTTGAAATGTTATAAATGGGTTTCCCGAGCCCAGCCATTATTTACTGTTTGACTGTAATGCTGGTGTCTTTCTCCTTCTTCAATATTGTTTGCACTTTACCTTTGTGAAAAGGACTTGATTGAGCCATACAAAGGGAGATATTTCTATCTCTCTGTGGGATCAATGAAGTTGTGTATACAGGTCCCCAGCACAGTGTACACATCACAATAATGGATCTTAGTCAGTGTTGATAGAAAGCTCTTTTTCTTTGTTCCTTGTCAATCTTGTATCTATTACTTGATTGCATCATAAAAGGCTATTTGGCCAGGCACTGAAACAACTCTAGCTGAAGTGGTTACCTGAACTCAATCTATTCACTCCTTGCCAAACAAGTCACATTCAACTCGAAAGCAGGCTGCATTTGCCTCTCCGTTTAGAGACCATTTCATAGTTGGATTTGCTTACATTTTTAAATACTTTCTTTCCTTCCACAGTGGTTGAAATTAGTCTGTAGTTGTGAAAGAATAGCATAGCAATCTCAGTGTAAGTAGAGAATTGTGTACATAATAAGGGGATCCATTAATTCATGGAAAGAAGACTTAAGTTCCTAGAAAGAAAAATTCTAGACACATATCAAGGTCTCTTCTTGCAGTTAATAAAATTGGTCTGAAAGTTGAAAAAAAAAAAAGAGAGAGAGAGAGACAAGCCTATCAACTATCCCCCTCCACATTTATAAGGGGCAACTTAGCAAATCAAGCTGTGAGACTGGAGATGAGAATTTCCCCCCTTCTGGTCATTTCACTGACAGCTTCATTACACTAAATTGGATATCCGTCCCTTAATCATTTGACCTCTAGAGCAGTTAAAGGTTGAATCTTACTCCCAGCCATCTTGAGGATAGCCGAGGATATCTGGGTCAGTACTGGTTCCATGCCCCTGGGCTCAAATTATAATTATTTTTAGACTAAAACAAGAGTTAAATTGGCACATATGATGGAGAAGATCAGATATGGGAACACTTTCTCAGAGAAACTATTTATCACCACTATTTCCCCCCAAATTCACCCGATATCACTTATTAGGCAAACCATGGCCATGAAGCATAATAGAAATTCTTTTGAAAGTAGATACATCATCTCTAGCCCCACTGCACAGATCCTGAGTATGAGGTAGTGGGAATACATTTTACCATTATATACATCTTATTGTCATAAAAGAAATTGGAAAATATATGTGCAAAATCAATTTTAGAGGGCAGGATTAGGTTTTGAGATACAGGAAACTCAGCATTAAGGAAAATGTGTACTAAATACAGTTTTAATATAAAGAACCTCTTTGCAAATGCACAACCATCCATTAGCCAAATTATCTTATTAGAAAATATTTATTGTTTTTATTTTATGTGTGTGAGTGTTTGCCTGCATGCCTATACATGCACTAGGTGCCCTTAGAGGCTGGAAGAGGGTGACAAATCCATCCCTTGGAACCAGAGTTGAGGACAGCTGTAAGCTGCCATGTGGGTACTGGGATCCAAACGTAGGTCCTTCTGCAAAATCAGCAAGTGCTTTTAAACACAGAGCCATTTTTCCAGCTTCCAGCTGATTTCTTTTTATAGCTATTTTTTATATCAGAGAAAATGATTGAATATATCAATATTCTCTTGAAAATTTATGTCAGTGTTTACACTGCAGAACTTTTGTCCTTTGAGAATTTCTTAGCATGTATTTTGGTACTATTTACCTATCTTCCACTCCTCCCAGGTCCACCCCCCTTTCCTATCCATACAACTTTGTGTCTTTGTTGTTGTTGTTCTAACTCACCAAGTACAGTTATTGCAACCAATATACTCTTGGATTTGGGGGCTTCCATTGGGGGCATGACCAACTCACCACAATTTGCTAGTGAGATTGAATCTTTATGTACTTCTCTGACAATGAAACAGAGATATGAAAATACCAGGTAATATGCAAAGTTCCTATCATTAACGGCTAGTAAACTGCCATTTGGACAGGTGAGTGCTTCTAAAGATCTATCTGGTCTTCATTCATGTTCATTGTGAGAGTGATGGGATTTACCTAATCAAAGATTAGGACAATAATCAGAGGTAATCTGTCAAATCTACTTTGTTGTTTAAAATATGGCCTTGGGTTGGTACCATATATATGTATATATACATATATGTATACATTTATATGTGTATATACATATTTTAATTCCTTGGTTAATGGAAAATCAATTCCATTACAGTTATCATTTGAAAATCTTTTAATTTGGCTTTTAAGAACACGAGTTCTTCCTCCATAAACCAACTCTAAGATTAGATTTGAGCGCAGGAAGCTTTGTTGAGAGGTGACCCAGGAGGCATCATTAGGAAGTGGACTAATGAGTTCAAAAATGATGAAGAAGACCTATAAGGGGGGGAAGTGTATTATTAAACCAATTATGGAATGTCATTTCAGCCAGAGAAGTCTAGGAGACAACAAAAGATTGGAGTTAATAAAACTGAAGATCTACAGAGTGGGCATTAACCAGCACTTTGCGATTGCAATGCTTGAAACTGGCCATGGGAAGTTCCTTCTGGGCACTTGGGAGACGTTAATGCTCTTTGTCTGAGTGGGCTCCTGCATCCAAGAAGAAGCTCCTGCAGATGGCTGCAGCAGCAGCTTCAGGATTCAAAGCCCAGAGATTCCTGGTGAGCTGCTGGTGTTTAGTCCATGTTCAAGGCTGAGGAAACTGGGTTCTGATGTCAGCAGAGGATGATGCATCATCGTCATCGTCATCGTCATCATCATTATCATCATCATCGGCAGCAGTAGCTGTAGAAATTCCCACTACCTTTTCTTTCCCACTGCAGGTGGGAAGGAAAGGCTTTTCCTCTCAGATAATCCTTTTGTCAGCTCTCACGAACACTCAGAGAAATGCCTCTTCATCTGGCCAAGTAGACATTTAAAACCGATCATCACAGGCAGCCATTTTTATTTCTTCGTAACCACTCTATGCCGTGGTCACTTGTTTTCTTTTCTGCTAAATGTTCAGGTAATCTTCCAGGATTCACCTATGAGATGTTTTGTTGTGCTTCCCTGTCATTGCTTGCCCTCAACCACACAAGTCTACGCAATGGGTGGGGAGGAAGGAGCTCTTCAAAAGAAGAGGAGAACAGATGCCAAATAAACACTTAAAAATACTTTTAACAAGCAGGGAAGAAAGTAGAGGAAAAGGGATTAATGTAGCAATGGGGGGTTTTCGGTCCAGGGCTGCCAGAGGTCCAGACCCTGCCATGCGAGACCCCTTAGCCACCTAGCCGCCGGCCGCTCAGACCCCAACTTTATGCTGTTTGGCCTATGGCTCAGGCACATTGCTAGCTAGCTCTTATATCTTAAAGCAACCCATTTCCATTAATCTGTTTGTCACATAGCTGGTGGCTCACCTGTGTTCCTTACATGTTGCTCCTTTGGGCTTTAGCTCGGTCTGCCCCTGACTCCGCCCTGCTTCTCCTACCTATGCTCTGATTTCTCCTCCTACTTCTTCTATGGTGCCTGTCATGGCCCAAAACAGCTCCTTTATTTAAAGACTGATATTCACAGCATACAGAAAGGCATTCCCACATCACTTCCCCCTTTCTGTCTAATCAAAAAGGAAGGTTTCAGTTTTAAAATAGCAAAATTACATATAACAAAATAGCCATCAAGCAAGAATTACAGTTATAATATCTAGTCTATTTGTATTTAGCAAAATTAAAGAAAATACTCTTATCATCTACCTTATCTTTATGAATTTAAAGTTTCATATCTAATATGCCTTTTAAATGACTGTGAAAAACTGTACCTATAACTATCTAATCTTTAACTACATCAAAGACCACAGAAGGACATATTTACCCAAGTAAACCAGAAGTGAAAGCAACTTCTAAAATCTAGAAAGGACAGAGATGACATCTATCTGTCTGGACAGTCACCCAAAGTTCCTTTATAAAGTTGGGGCATCTATCTTCAGCCTATAGGCCAAGAGTCTCTTTTCATTTCAGTGAAGCAGGAAATCTTCTCTGCCCATTTTGGCACAGTTTATCAGTTGCTTCTCCTCGAGTCCTGAAGAATGTCTGACAGTTTTTTCTGTAAAACAGGAACCTGAATGACCATCTCGGCATGTTTTGCCAAAGTTCAGAGGTCATCTTCCTATGGAATCTGTATGTCTAGTTTAAACAGCATACTGTCAAGCAGTCAATATAAGAACAGGTTCTTGTCCAGTGGTTAACCATTGTTACAAATAGACTCTATATGGAGTTTCTTCGATGCCCATTTTTTTCTTGAAGTAAATTAGTGCTGCCAGGAGCAGACCTGACTCACTGTCCAGAAAAGTCTAAGCTCTTAAAGCATTTTAAATGCCATATTCTGTAGGTCTTAGAAGTATTTGAAGATAGATTATCTATCTAATTGAATTATATCTTTGTATACCTAAAAATCTAACTAACACGCATTTCTTAATTATACATTATAATTTTAAATCAGTTACATAAACATCATATGTTAAACAAGAGTAGAAAAATACATACAGCATAAGAGAATTGACCTTAAATTTGTATCAATAAACCAAAATCCATACCAATGTAAAACATTTTGAGATTAACAGCTGATTTCCTCATCTAAGTAAATTCAGTGATCTAATTTTTAAAAAAAATCATTGATATACCATATCTTCTTTTTCTTCTTAGAAAGAGATTAACTGTGACCAATGAACAGTTATAATGAAAAAACATTTATAAACAATATTTTGGGAATTGGGGCATAGTTTTCTATTACTATTTCCTGCTGAGTATGGGACATTGAAAATCTCATGAGTTAGACAGGATCATACTCTGTAGTCTTGAAGTTGATGTGGCCATCTCTTTTTATCAGAGATTTTTTCAGGGGGTCTTGGTTGATGAAACCATATTTGCCTGGAAGCAATCCACAGGTTCTCATCTTTTGTGGAAACAAAAGCAGAACTCTTTTAAAGAAATAAATCCTTAGACACAAATTCTAAAATCAAAATATCTTTAAAATATACATTCTTGTTTAACTTAGTAGCCTTTGTATTTGCAATCCATTGTCTTTCTGCAGTTAGCTCACTAACAGTTAAAAAATTAAAAGAAAACACAATAACAACCAAAATCTAGATTTTGTGTCTATTTTCTATCTTTACATAGTTTATTATATTTTTATTACTCTGTTTCTCTTTTTAAAGACTTTTTCTATCTTTTTTTTGAAGCCTATGTACCTTTTACATACATTGTAACTCGTTTACAGGTTTTTCTTTTCATCTGAATCTGTTTTATTCTGAATCCTTAATCATCTTATAACCAGAAGAGCTTTTAAAATGCACTCTCTTAAAGAGCTGTAGTTCTCTTAAAGGGACCACGTCTCTGTTCGTGGCCAGCAAACAGAGCACACCCAAGAAAATGTTGTTACTAAGAAACTGTCTTTGTTTTCTTTTTGTTCAAAATAAACAGAAATCTAAAATCAATCACATGCTACTGAGTCTTCTGTGAGATTTCAGGAACCTGCCTGATCATAGCTTACACTGCCTGCCACCAGTCTGCCAGTGCCATTTTGAATGTGACCTGGACACCATGCTTTCTTTGTACAAAGACCTGCTTCATATACACAATTTGGAAGCTGCCTTTGCTCAGTTTATGTTAAAACCCTTTTTAAACTTTCTCAGGCATTAAGTGGATATTTGTCCCACGTTGGATGCACCATCTGTTGTAGTGGGGTTTCTTGGTCCCAGGCGGCCAGAGGCCCAGACCGTGCCGTGCCAGACCCCTTAGCCACCCAGCCGCCCGCTGTTGCTCAAGCTCCCAGAAATGACTCAGACGCTTATGTTAACTTTATGCTGTTTGGCCTATGGCTCAGACACTTTGCTAGCTAGCTCTTACATCTTAAATCAACCCATTTCTATTAATCTGTCTGCCACGTGGCCCGTGGCTCACCTGTGTTCCTTACATGTTGCTTCTTTGGGCTTCAGCTCGGTCTGCCTGACTCTGTCCTGCTTCTCCTACCTATGTTCTGATTTCTCCTCCTACTTCTTCTATGGTGCCTGTCATGGCCCAAAACAGCTCCTTTATTTAAAGATTGATATTCACAGCATACAGGAAGGCATTCCCACATCATATTAAACATCCATACATTGTTTTACTTCATTTAATTTGCAATCAAATGAGAAATAATTTGGAAATCTTTATTCTTTTATCACTAAATAGATATATTTCACTTATATTTTCAGCTTGAACTCAGAGCTTAATTTAGAACCTGTTTCTTCTATTGAGAATATTCCCCCTCCCCCGTGGGCATATACATGCATATGTGCCTTTGTGTGTGGACATGCAGGTCACAGTGGTTGTCAGAGTACAACCTTAGGTGCTGGTCCTTGCTTTCTGCTTTGTTGGAGATGAGATCATGAGATCTCTTTGAAGTCTGCCTCTGCATACCCCAGGCAAGCTGGCCCATGAGTTTCTGGGAAGTTTCCTGTCTTTATCTCATATGTATAATGAGGGGTTTGTAGATGTGTGATTTGGGGTTTGGCTTAATGTTGGCTCTAGGGACATAGATTCCAATATATGTACTTGCATCCTCATTACTTTTCCCACTGAGCCAACTTCAGAGCCCCTCTGTAAAGATTTTCATGAGCAAAATGCTGAATAATGATATTATACACCGAATAGCATTGCTTAGAATATTGAAATGATACTTGTTTCTAATATTTTATAAATGTTAGGTACAATTATCACTGTTATTGCATTAACCTCGTGGGGAGAAAGTGACAGGGAAAGAAAATTCATTTTGAAGTGTGTGTGTGTGTGTGTGTGTGTGTGTGTATTTTAAGTTAGAGAAAATAATATAGCATAATGAAGGACATCCTGAAGGTAATGAATATATTTCTTATAAAAAAAAAAAAAAAGAACTGACTATATTAACTCACTTAGCTGACTCTTGCAATCAACATCTCTAGGGTAGAACTTTGAATGATTTCCTATTAGCTGACATTGTTGAGTTGTAATTGAAAATCCTGTTCGAATGAAGTTGAATGAAGGAAAATGATGTAGGGATTATGAGTCTTAATGGGACTAATTTACTTAAAACTGATAAACATTTAAGAATTATGCAACATAATTATGTCTCTTTATTGGAAACAATACTTTGATAAATATGTCCATGAGGTAGAAGAGACTGTCTCCACAGGACAAAGTTACACTAAGGCACATATGATTTGGCCATCTAGTAAGATATTGTGATAGGATGCTAAGCTCTGTGTCAGTACTTCACTAGAAACTGGCATGTAGCACTGTAGAGAGTTTCTGTGTAATAGCTCAGACAAAAGTAAAGAGTAGTTGTTACTTGTATCCACATACTAATGTGGATGTGGAATTCAGTAGTGCCTGAATGCTGAGTGACTGAGATGCTCAACATTACAAGCAATCAGACTTGATGCAGAATCATGTCGTGCCAAACAACTGAGAAAACTAGGAACCGTTTTATTGATGTTTATGAAAATATTATATACGCATTAAAATAAAAGATATGGTTAGAACGAATACACATACATTTTAAAAGTGAAGCATCATTTTCCAAGAAACTTCAACTATTATGTGGTCGCTTTGATTTATGCCTCTAATTCTTCTTTCTTCTACTTACAGTTTGTTGAGGGGACTCCATAAATAAAGTGGCCTTTGAGCTGGTGCCTGAGGAAGAAGTATACGAATATAAAATTCTGATAATCTCCTGTAGGTCCTAATATGACTGAGTTTTAAGTCAAAATTAAGGTCTTAGAGACTAGTGCTCCTGGTGGAGAAGTGGGTGTCTATTAATTCTTGAAGATAAGAACCTGACTTAGATATCTACTTAACTTCTTAGTTTTTATTCAGATCACAAGGAAGCAATATGTGTTAAGACAAAAATCTGAATATATGATATGCATCAGTTTGGGGAAAGTTGTAAGGAGTGAGTATGAGGCACTCAGCAGTTTAGAGAACTAGCAGACAACACAGACAAAACCTCAGAAAGTGAGGTGAAGACAGAGCTGATTAAAACAACCCCATTCCTATCCTGGCACCGAGAGAAAGATTTGCTCTGAGCTATTAGCTCATGCTTCCAGCAACCATTTCCCTGTATGTCTCCAAACACCAAGTAGCAAATTATAGTGACTTTAATTAAATACAAGAAAAATCCATCATAAATTTAGAATCTGATATGCTTTATGACATAGTACAGAATTATTATGGTGACTACATACTATTTAACAGAGTTTTGGAAAAGGGTAGCAGAATTTAAACAAACCATTTTAAGAGATGTGTTTTATATTTCTGGATAAGGCATTTAAGAGGTTGAAAGAGGATGATGCAAACCTGGGTTCAGCCTAGCTTCCTTTCAGCTTGGTATCATGGAGGACTGCTTTGAATTTTCTATTGCCTGGAATGAGCTGCAAAGAAAATGAACTCTTACATTGCCTATATACACATATATGAAAGAAGCGTAGTTTCTCCATTTAAACCAAGTATGATGGCAATGGAAATTCTATCAGGCTGATAAATGAAAGCAGAGACTGACTCATGGACTAACTGACAGTTGGCAGAGGGAAGATGGTGGATGTGTTGTACACTGTTAAACAAAAGGAAAGAGTACAGGCCAGTGGGGTGAATGCCTCCATGATGGAAACTGATATTAGATGTCATGATTGGCTGAATAGATACATTGTTATGAAAATCAACTCTCAGCTTCATATGTTTGTGCGCTTTAAAGCGAAGAATGCAACATTAATAGTAGTAGGGCTTATTTGATTTCTTTAAAAGGTTTTATTTGCTAATTTATATTTATATGTGCATATGCATAAATGCCTAATATTGTGTTGTAGAGTCATTTGGAATGATTGAGCTCCATGTGATTCCAAAGATTACTCAGTTAAGCTGCAAAGTCTAGTCCCTACGTTTCTGCCACAACAGTCTGGGATCTACAGAGTCTATAGTACCTTTACTTTCGTGTCTACCCAAGGCTTTGGAACTTTAAATGAATATGTGAATATGCCTGTCCATAAACTGCCTGAATCTCAGGAGGTCATCCTACAGAAACATTCCTGTCCAGAAAAATCTGTTGACATTTTCCTTATGCATTATAAGAATCTCTAATACATTATTTCGTTTATTTTAATTAAATAATTAGTTCATGTGTGTGAGTCTTTTGCCTGTGTGTATATCTGTATGATGCATGCATGCCTGATAACTACAGAGACCGAAAAAAGACTTTGGATTCCCTGGAATTGGAGTTAGAGATGGTTATGAGCCTCAATGTGGGTGCTGGGAAATGAATCTGGGTCCTCAGGAAAAGATAAAGTGTTATTAACTACTCAGTTTTCTTTCTAGACTATTAGCAACATATAACATTTGTGACAATCACAGATTTTCAATTTTTATTTGCCAGTCTTTACGCTCTACTGAGGTTCTCCACTGGGAGACCAATCTGTCCAACTCTGTATGTTCAAGTAACGAGTCAGAAGATCTCATCCTTTTAACTATTATTTATTTTGTTTTTGTGCATAAAAGAATATTCTTTTATTTCTAGCATGGTAAGAGTTTTTGAGGGAAAAAAATGTGTCAATCAAAGGCAAATGGGGTGGCTTAGGTGGAGCACTTGCCACCAAGTTTTGATGACCTGTGTTCAATCCCTGAACATATGTGGTGAAAGAATAGAACCTGCTTCTGCAAGTGCACCATGTACACACATACACACAAACACACACATACATACACGCAAACACACACACATGCACACACACACTAACACGAACATAAGCAAATGAATTTTAAACTGTAAAAAATATGAATCTGTAATAGGTGTTGAAATTCATGATTTTTTTGCTTCTGTGTAAAAATACATACCTTCTAATAGATTTATCATTTTGTTAATTTTAACAGACTGATCTTTTTAAATTGCTGTCAATTTCAAGTTTTTGCTGAATGTGTAAATATTTTTATGGATATCTGGTTTATCTTTCTGTTCTTGAAAATCTTTGCCTAAACTTTGTGTTATTTGTTGTTAGAAAGTTTGTCCCTGGGGTTAATTTTTTTGTGAATACTGAGAAATGTAAATGTCATGGTTTTGATTTAAAGATAAAACAACCCTGAGCATTTGCTATGATAGAGACTATCTCAGCCCTTGAAGGATGTCCTCAAGTTTAAATGACTTAATAGTGTGATGATGCCAAGTTTAAATGACTTAATAGTGTGATGATGCCGAATGTGGGTCTTTGAAAGAGAGATGTGAGTACATAAATCACATAAAGGGGGTTGACTTTCCTAGCCATCCTTGTAAGGACACGTTCAGTGAACGTTCCCTTTTCCCCAGTTATTCTGAAATTTCAGAGGATCGAGGAATGGTAGTAATCATTCTGTCAGCTCCCTCACAGTCCGCCTCTGTTCCCTGCAGTGTCAAGGCCTTAGCACATTGTCATATCTCTTGCAGAAGAACCAGAATCTTTGGTATAACTCACAAATCATTGTTTCTCACTGTGAAGTATCCAAAAGCTCTGTCCCATGGGTCCTGCATGTTTCCAAATTTCTTTTGACTTGAAAAGGTAGCTCTAGTAAGGAGAAAGTAGGAGAGGGATTTTTGAAGCTGTGTCTCTTTCTAGTACTGAATTCTGATGTTGGACAGAACACCTGACTGACTTCTGTCAGCCCTGCTTTCCTTGTGTGGCTACCGTGCTCTCCTAAATCATGTGCAGACCCAAGGCTGCATGTTTCAGTGACTACTTTTAGGTTATGGTGTGTTGCTGCTTTGGCATTTTGAGCTCACTCAACCATTTCCTTATGCCCATAGGAAGTTAGCATCTGAGCTGTTTGTCTTTGTGACTGCATGATTTCACCTTAGGGATGCTTTGTTTTATTGGTTAATTCTACAATCTATAGGCTGACTCGAGTAAGGCTGGCTGAAAGCAGTAAGTGGATTCGTTGTTATTGGCAAATGTTTTTACATTTCTTCCTTTCCTTCACAATGTTGCTCTAGTTCACTTTTTCTGATTGGCTCAGCCAAAAAAAAAAAAAAAATGGATAGATTGATTGATCGATAAATAGACCAGCAGACTGACAGACAGACAGATAGATAGGTAGTAGGCACTGCTTTCTGACAGGAAAAAGCCACTGGGATGCTAGGGTACAAGGACAGTTTTGGTTTACCATGAACTTCAGGAAGTACCTGCATTCCTTTTTGACTTACAGTAAGAATACTGAGGCCATTTATTTCAATTATTTTTGTAATGCTGGAAATTGAACCTGGGCCTTAAGCATGGTAAGACCAAGGCTCTATTTTGGAGCTACACATCTTGGCCTGAGAGACTTGTTTATGATGCAGTGATTCTAACAAAGAATAAAATATTTATTTTTTTCTCAAGTAATCAAACTTTTTTTTTTTCTTCAGTAAAGCATCTAACTCTGAGTTTTGTATGATGTTTCTAATGGACTCTGCAGCAGCTCAATGGCTGAAAACTTTCTGAGAAACACCATGCTAGGCAGGAAAGACACAGACTTCTGGATTTATGACATACATCTTATTATCCTAGTCTTTTGAAGATTACTCTCAATAATCCATAATTGTTATAGTGTCTCCTCACCCATTGACATTAGTTCAATAGCAGTTAATAATTTAATAATAAAATATTTACATTTTTTTCATAAGATTTATTTGAATGAATTTTTGTTTAAAATAAATGTTCCTAATTTTCACCTCTCTGTTGAAGTGAAGCAGATTGTAAGTGATATCACACATGGGTGAGTCTCCCATAATTCCAAAGAACAGGACGGAAGTCTATTTTGGACTTTGTGTGTGTTGTGGGTAGAGGGGCCTGTTCATTGGCTGAGACTGTAGATGAGATCGACGGCAGCTTGTTTCAGTGAAGAGGAGGAGAGAGATCAAGGTCCCAGATGATCAGTAAGACTGAGCAAACTATTCTCTCTGGCAAGTGGCTTTTCCAGAACAATTCTGTGAGTATTCCAACAATTAGGTATCATTCTTTTCATTCATGTTTGACAGTGGTTACTTTGATTTTCGTTCTCAGATACAAAAGGACTTTGTAAATGGAATTTTAAAATATTTCCTTGCTCTAAACATTGCTCCACAAAAGTACTCTAAAAACGCAACAACCACCAATGATCATTGTTTTGACTAGATTTTAATAGGTTATTACTATGGATGATTCTAAAAGTTTTAATCAGGGGATGATTTCAAGCATGTATGTGTTTGGGGTCAACAGAGATGACTGAGGCTAGTAAAAGCATCTGCTACTGAGCCAGACAAACTGAGTTCAATCCCCACATCCTGTTCGGAAGAAGGAGAGAATTGATTCTTGCAAGCTGTCTTCTGACTTTCACATGTGCACCGTAGCAAATGCTTGCATCTCAATAGCACAAATAAATGAATGCATAAATATATAATAAAGCTTTAAAAATGGAATTTATATATTCTTGAGAATGTGAAACCCCATTATCACACATGAGATACCACCTTCAAGTTGTTGGTAAGCAGAATCCTAGCGACCATTCCCAAATTATATAGACTATAACCATTACATTTGGTTGCCTCCAGAGCTTTGGGGCAGAGTGCTAAAGACACTATATATTTTTGTCATAGTGCTTTGAGGATTGGAGATATAGTGACCTGGAATCTGCTTCTCTGATGCTAGTTCTCATAATGTTGAAAGGTGTTTTTCAAGTTGCCACCTTCATCAACTTTATCAATAGTCCTACCTAACCATAAAGCCTGTAAACTCTAGCAATGACCAGCCTTGGAAGATGTCCTTGGTGATGTAATAGTGGCACTTATGTTTTAGTGGTAACTAACAACTGACCACAACTTCTGCTTACTTAAAATAAACCAAGAAGCAGTGGCTAGAAGTTGGAGACTATAGAGAGGAACTCCTGCTATCATTTCCCAAAGTCAGTATTGTTTCTAAGTATTCTAAATACTTACCCTATACTCACAGAAAACTGTAATCTCATCCTCGTCAAAGAATATCCTCTTCACAGCAAATGGAGGCTATTACAAAGATTCACAACTAGTCAAAACTCAGAAAACAAATGTTTAAATGATTTTGGAGTACCCAGCCTCAGATGAGACATTTATGTAGGGGGATTATGTTGTTCCATTGTAAATAATTGTCCCACCCACTGGTTTAATAAAAAGCGCTGATTGGCCAAAGGCAGACAGGAAGTGTGGGTGGGGCTACCATACTAGAATATCTCTGGGATCTGGAAGAACAGAAGAGAATGCCAGAGAGAAGCCAGAAGAAGCAGAAGACTACTATGCTTCTCTGAGAAAAGGTACCGAGCCTTATGGCTGAAAAGGATAAGTCATGGGCTAGATTAAGGGTAAAGAGTAGAAGATGGTACAGAAAGATTGTAGGATTCAGTAGACCAGGGAGACTGCTAAGAGATTGTGTATTCCAGATATGACCACTGAGGGTGACTGAGGGAGAGCGAATCAGTTTTCTCCCAGTCTTAGGGTCAGCCCTAAACACATGAACATATTATAATACTAACTGGATTAAAGAGGCTGTATAAATTCTAACTCTAGTAATATAGAAAGAGCAGTCATTAAACTGTGAGCAAGTGGTGGTGGTAGGTAGTAGAGGAGGTGGGGAGGAAAAGGGACAGGTAGAAATGATGTACTTATATCTGAAGTTCTCAAACATTAAAATAAAGACTGAAAAATATCTATTTGAGGCTGGCATTGTTTCTTTAAAGCTGAAAGGTATCTCATATTTCCAAAATTTTAATGAATTTGAATTCAGTTTTTATCTTGTACTTATTGGGTTTGTGTATGCATATGCACATTTATTTATGAGGGTAGTGTTGAACAGCAATCTATTCATTAATTTACTCCCAACTCATAAATCATGCTTTGGAAATTATAGTCTGCATACTTCAAATCCTGTTTGGACACAGAAGGAGTGCCAGGCATCCACGTGACAGTCATAAATAGAAGCCAGCAGACGCGAGGATTTGAAAGTGAAGTAATCGGTTACATTAGAGGATACATTCAGCCAATTTCAAAGGGAGCTAATAATACCTGTTGGATGTTAGTGAGAAAGAGCAGAGAAGTTGCTCCATGTTGTAAGGCAAGAATAATGAAAGCTGATTGCCTTTTTCTATTTTGGGTTAATGAAATCATTCTAACCAGAACAAAAGATTTAGCTTTAAGGAAAGGGAGCTATGGAAGCACGTTTTTAGAAGGCCTTATCTGTCAGAACAAGGAATTTTACAGGGAAGTCACTGATGTTTAGAAAATAACGGGAAAATGCTAAAAGTGACTTTGCTCAATACATTGTGCAAGATGAACTACAGGATGGGTGATTTGAGCTTCCCTTTCCTGTAACTTCGTAGGAGTTATGTGTGGACATAGTTTAAACTGTGCAAATGAAGCGCAGCAGCTAGGGAGAGAGCTCTGTGGATAAAATTTCTTGCTGTGCAGGTATGAAGATCATCAGCAGCCATGTTAAAATAAAAAATGAGTAAGGAAACAAGAGCTAGCTAGCAATATGAATGAGCCATAGGCCAAGCAGCCTAAAATTAGTGTAAGCTTCTGTGTGTTTCTTTGGGACTTTGGGACTGCTGGTCTGGACCTCAGGGCTATACAGAACTAAGCAGGTGCAGGCGGGTCCAGATCTTGGGGCTAGTCCAGGCCATAAACTTATGATTATAGCTCTGTGAAAGGTATGTCAATAGTTCACACACAAATGAAACATGCACGGAGCTTATTTCTTTTCTCTTTGTTTAGACAGTAGACACAAAGGGTAGACTCCTGACAAGGACAACCCTAAGATCAAATTTTCCCTTTATACCACTCTACAAACTTTAACTCTTAAGTTGCTACTTAAAAGGCTCAGGTAGGCTGTGAACAGAAACTTTGACTTTATTGAACCTATGGGCTGTGAGATAAAAAACAAAACAAAACAAAAAAACCAAACAAAACCCCCCAGTTATGCTGGAAAATCACCTTGCCAGCCTCTGTTGGTTTCTACCACTTTGTGACTGCAGAGGACCTGACCTGCAAATGGAATTGTTCATCTCCAAAATTTCCCTTTTCAGTGTTGTGCCCAGCCCCGAATCCCCTGTGCAAAGTATGCAGAGTCTCTCTCCTGGCAAGATACTGGCTTCCTTCATTTGTTATCATTGAGGGGATGTAGTGGGAGGTTTCTGGCTGGGACTTTCGGGCCTAACCTCAAGGTTTAGGCCTGAAGACCTGCAGACCCTCAGAGACACACAGATGCTTGCATTAGTTTTAGGCTGATTGGTCTAAGGCCCAGGCATATCACTTGCTAGCTCTCTACCCTTCATCTAACCCATGTTTCCTGTTCAACCATGTGGCTCGGTACCTTTCTTTAGAGCAGCATAGTTCTCCTCTGCTTCTTCCGGCTTCTCTCTGACATTCTGCCTGGCATTCTGTTCTCAGAGATTTTCTTGGTCTTATAGCGCCGCCCACACTTCCTGCCTGCCTTTGGCCAATCAGCGCTTTTTATTAAACCAGTGGGTGGGACAATTATTTACCATGAAACAACACAATACCCCTACAAGGGGACACTTCAGCTTCTGGAGGTCCCTGTCTCCTTCCTCTTGTTTCCATGTCACTTCATTAAGGAGGTGATATTTGATCTGAGGATTGGAGAGCAGGAGCCAGATGGTTAATAGGAGAGCAGAGACTTATCTTGGCAAAGTGTTCTTCTAACTCTTTGACAAAAGCGTCCGTGTCTTGGTTTTCCATTGTCTACACTGCATGATGGCTATCACATGGTGCCATTGAAATGACTTTCACATTTGTAGGCTATCAAGGGCTAGTAACCTGGCACAGGGACAACATAATCCTGCACATTCCCTTCTGGGGTCAAGAGATGGTCTTAGTTGTATGTGAGATGATTCTTCTCTCTAAATCATCTTGTTCTAAGGCCAATAGAAAATGCCATGTCAGCTTGTAAAATTTCTCGAATGTTTTTGTTTATAGATTTTGAATAAGAGTAAAGCTTTCCATTTAGCTTTCTACTTATGCCTTTACAGAGGATCATTACAAAGCTTTACAAAAGTCCATTTTTACCAAACATGAACAATGACAAGCAAAGCACTATTTTGATGAACTAAGAATGAAGACATCCAAAAGATAAAGAATATATTTTTAAACTACAGATGGACCCAACAACATACATATATAAAACACTTAACATAATTTACTTGGGACTTTATAGAATACATGTTTAGAACTGAGATTTTCATCAGTCAACAAATTTCACTATAGCCAAAGTATTACTCTTTATTCTCACTGATCACCCCTTGCTCAGAAGAAGCTGTATTTACAGCAACTGTAGGAAGATACACAGATCTATTTGTTGGACACACCAAGGTTTGCCAAAGGCAAGGAGGACTATTTATGGCTTCTCCACTTATACATATGCTGTCAACAGAAATATGCAAACTTGCAAATCTCACATCTAAGTTTGACTCACAGTGATTTGTGTCTTTATATTTAATAGCACAGTGACATGGATTTAGTAGAAAAATCAAGTGTTTTCATAGACTTTATTCTTGCTATCCTGAGTCAGACTTGGCGTACATCAATGAATTTTGGAAGCAATAATATCTCAATGCCTTCAAAACTGTTCTCAAAGCAGTGGCTGAGACACTGTGATCTTTCCATAAATTTACTGAGGCAATTACTATATATTGGGATCTCCATCAAAATTTAGTTCATTGGGATATTTGAACCAATGTGAAAGGCAAAACAAGTGTCCAAGTTTCTGGGTAATGATATGGGATATGTTTCCCTTACTCCAAAGAAAAGGATAGAGGATTAAGAGAAATCTTTATAAAAGATAGGGTTCCACTGTGAGCAGAGAATATTATTTCTATATAACTTATGTAATTTTATTTATATTAACAACAATTCGACACTCTTTCCTGATTATACCCTTATCATCTTCTGACCTCATGAAGAACTAATTGCTCAAACTGCCCCCCTTTTTAATGTCTGGACACTTCACATTTCAGCTAATGATGCCAAGATGGAGTAATCATGCCCTCTGCCCCTAAACGCTTCTCCCCGGATTCCAGCCTGAATTCCTGGATTTATCCCGCTCCTATTAGCCAGGCCTTTCCCCTTCATTCTGAGTCTCACTCATACACTCCAGTGCATTCTACTTCACTTCCTCACTCCACCCCAATTCTTTCCGCGTCCTTTACAATGGGCATCTAACCTGCCTCACAGCTTTAGAACCAAGACCTTCCTGTAACCTTTCCCCCAACCTTAACCTTCGCTCTTTGAGACATGGCCTGTTACAATCAGGTTTCTTGGCCCAATGAGGTCAGGGGCTACAGACCTGCTGTCCCAGAGCGCCCAGTCGCCTGTCTCTGCTTAGGCCTCCCCAAATGACTCAGAAGCTTATATTAATTTCATGCTGTTTGGCCTATGGCTTTGGCACATTGTTAGCTAGCTCCTTCATCTTAACCCATTTCCATTAATCTGTCTGCCACGTGGCTTGTGGTTCACCTGTGTTCCTTACATGTTTCTTCTTTGGGTATCTGGCTCGATCTGTGACACCACCCTGCGTCTCCTAATTATGCTCCTTTCTCTGACAACGGTGTTCACTAAGGGCCAAAACAGCTCCTTTATTTAAAAATTGATATTCACAGCATACAGAAAGACATTCCCACATCAATGGCCATAAGTTCTTAAATCCTATCATTATACTATGTTCCCTGTACTTAAAAGGTAAACTTCCAACTCCTTAGAAATGAGATAGTAGAGTAAGTAAGCAACTCCATAATATATGCAACTTCTTCTCTTCAGAAGAAGCCCTCCTTTCTGTCTCTTTAGTTCTGTAGTGCTACAAGCTGTATCCCCTGGATACCTGGAACACTCCAGCCCCACTCCATTCCAGTCCCACCCCCATAGACCACCTAAGTAAGAGCCCCACTCTTTCCTTTTTCTGTGGTCTCTTTTGCAATCCTGTCAACTATTTTATAATGGTATTAACACGATATATTTTCCTATAGTAGAGCTGGCTGCTTGTTTATCTATCTCTGTCTTCCCTAATAGATCATAAGGTCATTAAAGTATATAGTTTTATCTTGATCTATCTCTCACCCATGTAATAAAGTTAGTGTTCTGCATATAATGATTTTAAAAAATATTTATTTCATTGCTTAGTACTTTATAAAATAATATTTAATTTGGTGCAACCTGAAGGATTCAAAGTGAATATTCATATTTACACCAAAGAAGTCAGTGGAAGGGCATCATGTTTAGGAAGTTCTCATGTTGATTAAGAGCAAGTTAGATGCCTATTGGCTTTAATTCAGTCACTTGTTCATAAGTGGACATCCTGGATCTGCAACAGCCAGGCTCTGTATTAAGAGTTTAGAGAGAAAGTCAGACATGGCTCTACTAAAGAATGAATATAGTTCCCAGGAAGTCACTAAACATATTACCTTTAATTCTCTGCAATAAGAGCAGAGGGCACCTGGGACTCAGAGGAGGGATTCAGTATTAGGAGTAGGCTTTAAAGGGGCCTTTTAAGGCTAGAAGGACAATGAACAGTATCAAGAGAGGGCATTCATGTTTAGGTTTCTGAAGAGTGTGAAAAATGGCTTGGTAATAGGGTGTGTTGGTGGGAGGTGTGGGAATTGGTTTGGCGGAGGTTGGGACAAGAAACTGAGGCTGGACCATAGATAGAACTATGAGATTCCTGGTTTTGATCTAATAGGTTGATTTTTGCTGAGGACAGAATAGTATGACACTGGAAGCTGTGAACAGAGAAATGACATGATGGGAATACTTAGGAAGTGACTTTCAGGACCCTCACCCCAATCACTGAACACACTACCTGTCACTTAACTTTGTTAAAGTGAGCCGCACTTTACTTTTTTCCCTTCTAAGGGAAAATGGAATGAAGACTTCTAGAAGTAAAGAAGAGACAGGAGTTTAGATAAAAAGGGTAGGAATCATTAATATGAGAGATTTAGGAGTATTTTTAAAATGGCAGCAAGCTACACGCTGTTGTGGGTAAAGGCTTCCACTGGCAAGCCTGCTTGAGTTTGAACTTTTGTGAGACAAAGGATCTACTCCTGTAAGCTGTCCTCTGACTTCCATATGTGAACCATGGGAGGCATACTCACATACAGGAACACATACAAATAAATAAAAATATATACATTTAAAAATTTAAAGATGGGGTGCTTTCTTTTCTTCTGAATGACTCAAGCTTTATTTTACTGTATTTTTACCAACGGTGATAAAGCTCACCAGAAA
Organism: Phyllotis vaccarum; assembly: GCA_033318265.1. NCBI lineage: Eukaryota > Metazoa > Chordata > Mammalia > Rodentia > Cricetidae > Phyllotis > Phyllotis vaccarum. Next base: position 144,722,212 of record JARWLC010000001.1, on the reverse strand, counting down.
GGTGTTTGAAGGGAGAGCATTCTAATCACTGATACTAGTGTAAAAGTCCCAAAACAGGATCACGCTGTGTTTTCCTTAAAGCACAACACAGAGAACGCAGCTTCTGAGAATCCCACCTTCCCTTAACAGAATACAGGTAGAGAATGTAGCTGTGATGAATGTTTCTTGAATAGATGGATATATTATAGAAGAACTCACAAAAAAAGGGTGTTTGGCTTCAGCAAATCCCTTCCCTTTCTTCCCATTACACTACCCTCACTCTGGAAGATGAACCATTACATGGTTGAGATCAGTCCAACAGTACTGACTTATACTCTGTGAATGAATGTCCATTAATGATTCTGCAGCAGCTCCCACCATTTACATCTCTGTGGACAAATACTCTTCCATGGGCCTTTGTAAAAAACAACAGTGACACACAGTGGTTGGTGGGGTGAATCTGTCTTATTCTTTCTGTAGCTCAGGAGGTATGGCAGATATTTCTCAGAGTTTCTTTCTTTGCAAAGTTGGTTGCCTTGTTAATGCAGGCAGGTATTAACTACCCAATATATTCAGCATGTCCCTCACTCTAAGCTGTCAGCCTGAGACACAATATCACATAATGTGACGTTACATGATACATAATGCCCGAGTTAAAAAAAAAAAAAATCTCAGAGACACTTCTTTCAGTGAAATAGTAGGTAGATAATCTGAATATTTGGGGTAATTGGCTCTAGGAAGAGAGAGGCATCATTATCTCAGGCTCCCTAGTGAGTGTTAATTAGCCATATTGCTTCATTGTGTGACAAAGAGAGGCCCCTAGTAGTGCTAAATCTATAATGACACTCTGGCCTTAGGAGACCAGGTATTTTAAACTACCTTGACTGACTGACATGTATGGTTGGAAATTCCTCTCCTCTGAGGAACAGGAGTTTGTTGCTGTAACGCAGGGAGGTTCCTTTCCTTGTCTCATCCCTTTTCCAAGCAGTCCTCCACCTGGGGAAATCATTGGTTTTCAAAGCAACAGGGCTGTGTTCTACCTGCACTGTGAGAACACTGGCCTGTGCTTCTGATGCACCAGATTCTGCAGAGAAGGTATCAACATCCCTTAGCATCTGGGGATGGACCATGACAGCTCAGAAGGCCTTGTTGGGATCATGCTGACCCTTTGAATTCTTTGCTTACTCATATAGCAGGAAGGCTATTTGCAGAGTGGAAATTTTCCAACTGATGGATTAGAAATCAATATTTTAAGCTTTAGTTCAGTAGTAAGGACAGACATAGGCTTGTAGCAGCAGACAAGGTACCAGCAGAGAAGTTTGGCTACTTTATCCACAATAAGATATGATGACCATCACATAGGATGGTGAGAAAATGCTTTATAATACTAATTTTAGCCCTATTGGGACTGTGAATTTCCATATATATTCTTGCCCTTCCACTGGTTTCCAGCTAACAAAATTAGACCATAAAAACAGATGGCACAGGCCATAAGACAGTCTGGAGCCAAGGGCCAGAGGAAAATGTATGGATGGGCTTATATGTGACACTAGAACCTTAGAAAGATGCCAGGATCCGGAGGGAGTCAAAGTCTATGCTTCCCAACAGGGTCACCTCAAAACACCCCCAATTTCCAGCCTTTGAAAGAAGATGCTGCTCAGGGCCTCAGTTGATTTTAATTAAAAGGGAACCATTTTCAGTGAGTTCTGAGTCTATGACTGGTAGATCTATTAATTGAATTAGGTGTAGAGCTGACACTGGCAGTAGCTGGGTATCAGTACATGGCTTAAAGATGGGAAGGTAAAGAAACTCAAAGCAAAGCAAGTTACAAAATTAAATTGAGACAGGAGACTCAAAGTTGACCTCTGACTGGCTTTTGTTGATATAGCATTTAGCTGTTTTTAAATTTTTTATTTTTTACAAACTTCCATTTATAAGAAAAATGCTGGCAAATGACTACATTATTGTATTATGTTTCTGGCTGGACTTCTGGGCCTAGCCCTGAGATTTGGACTCACTTGCAGCCCCACCAAATAATCACACAAAAGGCTTCTATTAATTTTACTCTGATCAGCCTATGGCTCTGGGATATTGCTAGCTAGCTCATGCTCTTAAATTAACCCGTGATTCCTATCCTGTTTAGCTTTCTGGCTCAGTACCTTTTCGCAGAGCAGCATAATTGTCCTCTGCATCTGCTGGCTTCTCTGGCATCTCTGCTCTGTTCTTCCTGTTCTCAGAGTTTTCTTAGTCTAGTTGCCCTGCCCACACTTCCTGTCTGCCTTCGGCCAATGAGCATTTTTATTAAACCAGTAGGCAAGACAATAATTTACAATGTAACAACATAATCTCACTATATTCATTAAAGCAGGACTTTGCTGTTTCCTCTCTGTGTCCCTCATACAAGGTATAGGTATTTTCCCATCATCTGTCACAATAGGCTCACATCTCTATGACACCTATCTGCTCTTCACATTGGGAGACTATACTGGTTGGCATTCACATTTTTTTTTATTTCCCCAGACTTGAAGCTAATTTTATGTTTCTGCTTTCTCTACCACTACCCCTAAAGATGATTAGAAACAGATTCACATTTAAGGTTAAGAGGGATTCTCCTGAAATAATTTTATCTTCCAATATTTTTAAATAGGAGAATTTTAAAAATTGGTAGCTCCAATTAGGTTGAAGAATGGAAGGAAAGATGGAAGAGAATCTGAAATAGGTCATGGGATCTTGTGTTATCAAATCTGAAGATGTTCTGAAAGAGCTAAGGGAAATTAGATGGAGCCAGTGAACTTGCACTACACAATAGTCAGCAATGGGTCAATAAGGTCTTTACAAGCATTGTATCAAGGAGCCCTATAATAAGTACTCAGAAAAGGAACAAGTAGTTTATCAACAGGAAGATTCCTGTGTATTTAGTGGCTTCCCCACAGGAACACACGCTCTTCTGAGCCTGCCATCTTGCTTTATGGTTGTATCAGAAACTCAGATCAATTAGTGAGTTCAGTTTCTTGGACATTTGGGATCACTGCGGCAAAAGTCATTGGCTTAGCTCCTATGTCCCTTTTGGTTTCTGCTAAGAATGAAAACCACATGTACACAGGCAATCATATTCTATTACGTATGTGTATGAAATTTCCAAGAGTAAGAAAAATTTAAAAATTAATGAAAACCGTGACTGAATTCTCTTCTGTTACAAAAAGAGTGAGGTACCAATTCAAAGCCATTAACTCTGTTAAGCAAGAATATGTGCTCTCTGTCCAACCACTGTAGTTCTAAGCCATGTTTTTATATATACTGGACAATCCAGTTTTAATGTCAACTCTTGGGGTAGTTATTACTGCTTCAAGATTTGACGTATAGAGCCATCTCCAGAGGGTAGTTATCTACAATGTAAGTCACTCCAACCAGAGAAATAAAATAATCTTGAAATGTGGTTGCAGGACAAATATTACTCAAGACATAGGGATTTAGATTTTCTTAGTTCTCTCAGTTCTTGTGGATGCTAGATACTATCAGGCTGAGGGCCTGTATGGAATACTTCTTGATGTAAGCATTTCAGACATTAGAACGTAACAAAGGCCCTTGAGCTGTTGAGGTAAAAGCAAGACAGTGATCTTCAGGAAAAAGGCCATTTTCTCCGCAACTGTGCCCAGGAAGCATCAGCCTTCCTTAGTTATTTCAAAAGAAAATTTGAGAGGGTGGAGGAAGAAACAAAGTCTCATTTGGCTGCCGCATATCCTTCCTGGGGGAACACATGTTTACATTTTGCTGAATGACTCAACTGCACAGGGGTTATTGAAGAGGTAAAGGCGCATTAATACTGAGCTGCAGGCAACCACATGTTGATAACGAGCCCATTGTGTCTTGGCTTGTGGAAAGGAATGTGAAACCGCCTTTTCTCTGTTATTTTTCCTTCTGACAGTCCTGATGCACTGCCGCAGGCAGCCTAAAAATAATAGCATGAGGTTAACTGACAATTGCAGGTATATTTACACTGATATGCTAATATTGGCATGCTTCTTAATAATACAACTGGAGCTGATGCAGTGTGCACACAAGTAACATTTCTTCATTAGAGATGAACAAGTGTTAAAAAAAAGAATGCTTCTTTTCAGTGATTGATAGAAATATCTGCAGCACTTTGGCCATCTTAATAATTTAACACCAAGAACTGATTTTTTTTCAAAACTTTTCTGTGTGGATTGACAGAAGAATATTTGATAAAGATATCACAGAACACACATATCCTCTATTTTTTGCATACAAATATCTATGGAAACATGTACACCTATGTTTGTACTTAATACTCATATGCACATATGTACATACACACGTATGTATGCTACATCTGCATGCAAGCACTTCTGTGTAGGCGGAGTTTACCCACAAGAACACCAATACTAGAAAAATATTTATTAAAATATAATCTAGAACTCACGGTACCAGCAACAGATTATAATAGCACCTGAACAGGAACTGGAGTCTGCAGACGGACGGACGATGGAATCCCCTCTCGCAGCCCGGAACCAGGAAGAGAGTGTGTCGTATCCGCAGACCCTTTTTAATGGGGCTTTTCCCCCGCCCCCTTCAGGTCGGGGGGCCCGGTGCTCTGTATAAATGTCCCTTGACCTTGTCAGCTGACACCTGAATCCCACAACACTTCTGTGTGTACACCCAACAGCTTTATAAATGCCCTCACCCCTGGGTGCACCCTACATACTTGTGCACATACATATATGTGTATTCCACCTCGGTGCACACACACTTACCTGTGTGTACCCACACTCTGTGTACGTACCTCAATGTGTATTTCCTATACCTATGTGTACATACTCCTTTTACCCCATATTACTTTGCACAAAATCATTGTTTGAGTGTGTAACCATGTGCATACACATCAAACTTTTATGTCTGCTGGTTAGAAACCTTTCGATCTGGAAATCTGGTGGAAAACCTTTTGTAGGCGGAGTTTTACTTACAAGGCACCAGTCCAAGATTAATATTTATTAAAATATAAATCAACACTCACGATATAGGTAACAGCTTATAGTGGCACCTGAACAGGGACTGGAGTATCCGAGCTATGGACGAGCGATGGACAAGCGATGGACAAGCGATGGACGGATGATGGATTCCAAACCGGTCTTTCCAGCAGCCAGGAACCAGAAACAGGAACTCCCAGCATACCAGCAGCCCCTTATCAATGGGTTTGGCCACACCCCCTCCAGGTTGGCCACAACCCCTCCAGGAGCCTGGGACCCTGGATAAGTGTCTTCCGACCTTATCAGCTGACACCTGAATCCCACCACAACCTTTTGTGTCTGTGTTTCTGTATCAACTCTTAACATCATTCCTATTTACTTTTCTAAACTGTCATTTGGTTTTGCCTCTGAATTTTAGTTGCTTGTAAGCATCATTCTTTTATTCAATTTTTTGTTTATTAATGCAGTAGGTTTCATCCCTTTTCTACCTACTTCATGCCCTTTGTTTTTACATTGATCCTATTTGCAGACTCTTGTTTTCTCTTGGCGTCAATTGATTGGAGTTCCCAGTGTAGTATCTGAGTGACTTTGCAGTATGCGTATTCCCCAGCCACGGCACCTCATAGGTTTCCATGACCATTGTTTACAAAGTTCTCCAGCACACAAAGTGGCCCCTCTCAAAGCTGAAGTTCTCAAGCAGGCCCAGATTTCTCATTTTTGCAGCCATTTGTCAGGAACAGCGAATGATTTTCTGTTTCTTACACTCCATGGTCTCACACCAGTGGTACAATCCCAGAATAAAATACTAACACATTCAGTAGTGGTATAATTTCACATTGTAGTGTAATTTAAGTTGTTGTTGTTGTTTTTAAAGCTTACTCTTGTCATCCTGGAGATTTACAATCAAATCACAACATTTTAAGTCACTTGAACTGGGGTATAGTTAGGTCAGTTTTATACTGTATGTTTTTATTTTTTAGAGACTATATTTTATAAGTTAATCTTATTGGGGCTGGAGAGATAACCCAGTAGGTAAGAGGGCTTGCTCTGTCACTGTTAGGACTCGAATTCGAATCTTTATCACCCAAGTAAAAAGCTTGGCATGGCTATCTGTATTTATGATACCACCACTGGTAAGAGGAGACAGGTAGATCCATGGAGCTTCCTGATCAGACAGCCTTGGCAATATGATCAACTTCCAGGTGAATGAGAGACCCTGTCTCAAAGTAATAACGCAGAGAGCTATAGAGGAAGACATCTTACATCCTGCTCTGGCTTCCATATACATGCATCTATATACTCAAATGCATATATTATTCACGTACATTATTTCCCATGCAAATATGAGTAATTTAAGCCTGGTCCATAATTATGTAAAATCTCTAAATGCCAATAAAATCAAATTTTTGACATGGTCTCTTTATATAGCATAAGCTGGAACAAACTTTTAATGCTCTTACCTTAGCCTCCTTGAGTGCAAGAATTATAGAAACTTGCCTGATTGAAAAAAAATTTTTTTGAAGTAAGGTGTATAAAGGATATTTACTCATCTCGAATTGTTCTTTTACAAATATTACTTTAATGATGACATCTGTTTGGACACTTCCATGTAGATTTCTCCCCCTCTCCTCATTTTTGGCTATTGTATATTTATATGAGTTCTAACATAACACCATGACTTCACTATCCTTCTTTGCTTCCTCTCATCCAGCATTTTTGTTACATCCTCATAGGTTCAATGAGTTCCTGTAAAATATTATATTATCTCTTCTTTTGATACCTGTAAACATAACTATTTTATTCTTATGTCTATAGCCTTGGTTCTACAGAAAGCATTGAATTCTTCTACTAGTCCACATTTCAAAGGCATGTTTCAGTTTGGTTACATGAAACTGATCTTTGATAGATTCTTTAGTAAAAGACTTGGAGAAAGGAATTCACTAAGTATTGCATATTTATATCAGCATTTATCTTGTACATATTAAAATTTATCTATCTGCTCATGTTTTCTTCCATTAGATAATGCAAATGTAAAACTGTCATTTTTGGTAGGTTTATTACTAAAATACTTGAACATACTTGATTTTTATGTGTATTTTTGAGGAATCTGGGTGTCCAATATCTACTGTCTGTCATCTCCATCCATCCATCCACCCATCCATCCATCCATCCATGCACCCATCTACCTACGTACCTATACATCTATGTATCCACATCTATTATCAATAATCTCATCTATCTTCTATTAAGCATTTGTGATTTTTTTTTTTATTTTTTAAAAATATTTTTGATGTCTCTTAACATTGGCCATGGTATATTTATCTCACAGTTTTGTGATTTGCTCTTTTAATATTTAGTTTCAAGTTCTACTATAGAAAAATGTCCTTGAATAATTTTGAATATATTCTGTTTATTGTTTTTGTTTTCTTCTTTAGAGAGTGCTATTGTCTTTATGCCAGATCTTTACATGTCATCTATATTTCTCACTCAATCTTGAATACATTTTAGTCCATCTTTAATATTTTTTTATGCATGAAAGCTTCTTTTTCAATATTTTATTTAAAATATATTCTATTTTGCTTACTTGCTTCCACCTTTCTTATTAACATCCAAAAAAATGATGCTTTGGTTTAAATAATTTTTGAATTTTCTCATCTTTATTTTCAAGTAGTTTTTTTCTCAAATTACTTAGAGCCTAAGTTTTAACATCCTAACAAGCTATGTTATGGGTTCTGTAATATTATCATTTTTTAAGGTGATTTGTTCTCCAGTCACATAGGTAAACATTGCTGCTGTGGCCTCATCTCACAGGGGATTCGGTTCATTATTTATTGTTGCTTTAGCATCAGCTTTATTTATGATTCCCTACTAATCCTTTATTGTTGTTCCTTAGGAAGAAAATTGCTTTCCATGCACTTTCAGGATGGAATGTAAAACAGCATAGCAGTCCATTTCATCATTATGAGATGGCTACTGGTCTTAGACTCTCCTCAATGCCACTCCTCTACTAGTCTTATTAGTTTTTTGTGCCCTTTGATTGGGTTTTGCATTTTAGAGACGGTTTCTCTGTTGCTCCTGCTGTCCTAGAACTCACTCTGTAGACCAGACTGGCCTTAAACACAGAGATCCACATGCCTCTGCCTCCTGAGTGCTGGGAATAAAGGTGTGCATCACCAGGTCTAGTGTAGTCTTCTCAATTATTTTTATTTTGATCTTGTCTTATATGCTACACTAGCTCTGCACTCATTGTCTTTAACCCACTAGCTCCTCCTTAGTTCTAATCTTTGTTACATGAGAATCCTCTTTATAAGGTCTTAAATCCACAAATTCTTCTGGAACACTGACTGGGTCATATTTTCAATATCTCGCAATAATCCTCAAGTGAGAAGTTCCAAACCCTTTTTTCACATTTACCTCTTCACAGGACTCTGGAAAATAAGTCAGAGATTTAGCTGGCAGATTACACTAATCTTAGTGTTATCTCATAAAGTTCTCTCATGAAGTTCTTCTTACACTGTTAGGTTTGTTATTTTCGATGATTCGTCTGCTTATGTTTTGAGCTGTGGACACAGCAGCTCTTTTCCTCATTGCTGTCACACAATACCTGATAAAGTCACTTAAAGAAGGGAGGCTGGCCTGCCATCTGAGGAATAAGGGTCAGTAGCATTTAGGGAAGACCGTCCCTCCTTATTTAGAACTCTCTGGAAACCTTATCATAAATATACGCAGAGTTTATAATGTAGATGATTTTAGATATTATCAAGTTGACAACTAAGATTGGCCATCACGGTGGGTGTGTTCAGAGTCTGTGTTTCTCCTGAGTCGGTGTGCACAGTACTCTTTTTTTCTACTGTAGTTCCCGCGACTATCCCAATGGAAGGATTCGTGGACCTGCTAGGTCTTCTAGAATACTGCTGGATCTGTTGGTTGGCAAACTGATGAGGTGCTTTGGAAAGGAATCTTGGAAGGAGGGAGCAGATTGAAAAAAAGGAGGGCTTCCAATTAAAACAAGCATAAGGAAAGGTATGGAAGTGTGAAACACCTTGACACAATAGAGGGGCTGTATTCTGTTCAGCATGGTCTAGTGTGAGGTAATGGAAGGAATGAATGTCTGAAACAGATGGGGCTTGATCACAATGAGTCATGTGTGTTACCTTGGCAGGTCTGGACATTAAGTTATAGGGAGCCACTGAGGATGTAAAGTGAGGAAGTGACATTAGATGAATAATTCAGAAAAACTTTCTCCGTCAACAGGTGTTGAGAACCATCTTGAAGTTGGATAATAGACAAGACCTCTCCATTTACCCTCTGTTAGGCAACTAGATTGAAATGAAAGCAGAGAGGGATTGAGCTAAGGCAGTGGCTGCTAGAATAGAGATGCTGCTTTCTTGGTGAGATCTGAGTGTGAAGAGATGCCTTTGGATGAACTAAGAATAATGGAATGAGTTTTAGATTCTTGAATACTATCTGTGTTTCTACAATATCAGTAGTTTTATTTGGGGGGGGGGATTATTCTTCTTCTTTGATTGCTGTGATATTTCTTAAGGTGGATCTGCTGACTGTTTCCCTGACAGTACCATGCACAGTTAGTAACGCAGAGGATTTATTCCTAATATTTCAAGTTATTTTTTATCAAAAAATTGTCCACCAAATGTAACAGCATGAGGTTATTTTTCATTTATGTACACCTGAACTATCTCCCCTCCAGCCCTTGACTATGAATGAATTATGTTATATAGATATATAAATACACACAAGTACAGAAATATTAACATTCCAGGTTTTTTTCTTTGACAATAGTGAAAACTAAGACAGAAGCAGAAGAATGCAGAAGGTTGCTGTACGTTCACGAAGCTAAATTAGACCTCAGACAAGTTTACATGTAAAAAGAAGCACCCAACACAAACTATACTCTTATTCCTGTCTATCTCAGGCAAAGTCTCATAGACAAGCTTCTCAGAATGTGGTTAGCTGCAGCCACATATTCTTACTTGAGAGCTTGTTAGAAATGCAAACTCTTTAGCCCTACCTCAGGCACCTGACTCAATATTTGTATTTTATAAAAGAATCTGATATGAATCACCTGAACATTAAAGCTTTGAAATCACTCTTTTTATGTAAAGAATCAAATCTTATTATTTTAATTAAAAATTAATGAAATGATTTCTAATGATATTTTGTTATACACTTAGATCAGTACTTTGTCCAATCATTATAAGAGAGGCTTCCTCAGGCAGCAGATGGGAGTGGAGAGAATCTAAATTGGATTTCTTCATCAGGTTCCTCCCCTCAGAAGAAGGTGAGGAAAGACTGAAGGAAACAGAGGGATGGAGGGCACCAGGAGAACATGGCCTATCCAGTCAACTAGGCAGAGCTCTCCCGGGATCCCAGAGATGGAAGTGGCAAGTACCTGGCCTACACAAGTCTGCACCAGTCCTCGTATATGTGCTATGGCTGTTAGCTTGGTGTTGTGAGAGTCCGAACCTCCTGTTGGTTTGCTTTGTTCAGCCTTGACATGAACACTTTTGCTTCGTCTCCTTGTTTCTTGTTTTGTTAGTTTGGTGGGCATCTCTTCAAGACCTGCTCTTTTCTGGAGAGAAAACAGAAAGGTAGTAGATCTGGGGAGGTGGGAAATGGGAAATGGGGGAGCTAGGAGGAGTGGAGGGAGAGGAAACTGTGCTTGAGATGAATTGTGTGAGAGAAGAATCTATTTTCAGTTTTAAAGCTTAGTAATTTTTTAATTATTTCAAATTAAAATATAAGTGCTTCATTTCCCTTTTCCTCCTTCCAGACCCTCCCATGTATGTGTAGGTCCTTTGATCTCCCTCAAATTTATGGCCTCTTTTTCTTTAATTGTTTACACACACATACACACACACACACACACACACACACACACACACACACACACACACACACACACACACACACTTTCCTGAATATATAAATACAATTTGTTCAGTCCATATAATGTTACTTATATGTATATGATTTCAGGGCTCATCATTTGATAAACCAACTGGGTCATTACTCTGGAGAAAACTATCCTCCTTACCCCTGCCAGTATTCTTTAGTTACCTGTAGTTCTTTACTTAGGCTTGGGGAACCTCATGCTCAGGTATTGTTTAGGCAGCCATGTTGGCTGAGACTTCATGAGTGTGGGTTTGCTGGTATTTCTAGGACACAGTTTCACCACAGGCTTCCTGGTCCTCTGGCTCTTGCAATCTTTCTGCCATCTCTTCCATGATGCTCTGCTCTCTGAGCCTTGGGTGAGGGTATGCATTGTAGGGAGGAAGTCAGATTTATACAACTGTAGCATAACAGCCACCACTGCAACAAAGCACAGCTTTACTTTCTTTACAGTATTTCACAGAAAGAAAAAGAGTTGATGTAAGGAGAGACTGCAAAGCAGATGAGGGTTTCTGCTCTTTATGGAGTCAATCTACTTAGATCAACATCTGGCTTCACCACTAGTTCATTAGGTGACTGTGGGAGAGACTTGGGCTTTCCACAGACTGGTATGTTCATCTGTAAGAGTAAATTATGAATTCTTACCTCAGAAGGTTGTTGTATAGAGTAAATGAAATGAGCTGTGTAAAGAAGTTAGCTTAGTTCCTTATGTACAGGAACCACATAAATATTAGCTATTTCATAAAGCATATAAAATGACTTTTTCACAACGTGGATGCAGTTAATGCCTTGTCAGAAAAGACATAAAGTAATTCTTCTCCAATGGCCAGAGTTGCTACTTTAGATAACACCGTGCACACATCTGAAGAAAATTCTCTGAGAAGATACACCTTTGATTTCATGCTATTAAAAAATGCAGCCTACGTTATTACTTAGATATATTTTTATCCAGAAATCATTTACTAAAAATGAATCCTTACGTTTCTGATATATACTTTCTCAGTGGAGGAGAAAAACGTATCTATTAGCTTAGAAAAATCTGAAATTTGAAAACTTGAATCTTTTCGTTTTCGTGTTACTGTCCATTCTGTCCAGTGCTGTTTGCTGTCTGTGTCCCAGTAAGTCCTGGAGTCACGTTACTGTAAGCAGGGAGTGACTGCCCTAGTCATTGTCTATGTATCTTGGAGCTCTCTGAGGCAAGCATGCCAACAAGCAGCAGTCATGTATTGAACACTGTACTTGCACACAAACAAACACAAATAAAACACATGTGCTGCAAACCCCTCCATTTTTATAAGCTTTAGGAACCTGTCTGATTTATTCTATTATTGCCCACACATTTTAAAAGCCATGTATTATTCCCTGGCAAGCATTTGAAACTAGAGAGGACCACACTATGGAGGCTGGAATGAGGCTGTTGAAATTGGCTCCAGATTGTATTTATTTCTTATTACAGAGCTCAGCATCCTTATGTTACTCATCAACAAAAAGACTCCCCCTACACACTCTTGGTGCTCTCTGTTTATGTTCACCTGCTACTCAATTAACACCCCATCAAAATGCACACTTGCTGGGGGTTTATTGTCGGACCACTGCATTGCAGCCTTTAACCCTCTCTCTCACCTACATTACGCATGGAGTTAGAAACAGTCCCCTGACTGTGCTTAGAAAACACATCTTTTCATTTGGTGTTTGTGTAAGGCTTTCTTTGGGCGTATTACCCTGGGTGTTCATAATGCTGTAACTGAATCTACATGTGTCTGACATTTATTACCTTCTATAGGACTGTAAAACTCACTTTTCTCTTTTAACTGTGACTGCTGACATGCTACATAAAATAAACTTTAAATATTGCCTATAAATTAATTAGCATTTTCCCTGTATTAGGAAAAGCCAGTGAAGGCTTAGCAGTATTGACCTGGTATATTTAGAAAGCTTAATTGGACTGAAAGTGAATGACAAAGGGATTATTCTTACTCGGTTTTGTTTTTCATTAGTTGTACTTACATTTATATTAACCAATTAAAAGATATTCATTTATAGAAAATTAAGAGGCCATGATAAATTGAGAGGACAAAACTTGCAGCTCCCACTTCAAAATTATTTCCCTGATACAATAGTTCCAATTATTTCGTTTTTCCTAAATATGTAAATTACTCTTAACACACACTTTCTCTACCTCAATGTGTGTGTACGTGTGTGTGTGTGTGTGTGTGTGTGTGTGTGTGTGTATGTGTTTTGGGGAATTGAACTCACACATGCCAGAGAAACATTGCCCCATACAGTCTCCATTATCTCTTATTCATAAGTAATGTAGTTATATATTATATACATGCTTATAAATATTATATAAATATATAAATTATGATTTGGGGAATATACTATTTTAAGTATATACATTTTTTATATAAAATGTAGTATTGAGCTTATACTTTTACACATTCTGTATCCTAACCTCGGTATTCATAATCTATGTGATGGCTAGTTTTATGGCAACTTGACACAGTGAGAGTTATTTTGAAAAAGGGAGCCTCATGAAACAATGCCTCCACCAGACTGACCTGCAGGTTGGCCTGTGATGCTTGCATGCTTTCCTTCTAGAGTGGTTTGAATAAGAATGTCTCATAGGCTCATATATTTGAATACTTAGTCACCAGGGAATGATATTATTTGAAAGGGTTAGGAGGTGTGATTATCTTTATTGGAGGAAGTGTGTCACTGGGGGTGGGCTTTGGGGTTTCAAAAGCCAATGCCAAGCCCAGAGTCTCTCTGCCTATGGATCAGGATGTAACTCTCATCCACTATTTCTGTCTACATGTCTCCTGTTTTACATGATGATGATAGTGATCTAAACCTCTGAAACTGTCAGCTAGCCCCTAGTTAAATTCCTTCTCTTATAATAATAGCCACCTGTGTCATGTTGCTTCTTCACAGAAATAGAACAGTGACTAAGACACTTTACTTTTTCTTCAGGTTTGGTAGTACACACAATCTATATTTCTTGAGATTATAATAAAAATTTTATTAATAAATGATGTGGGAGAACCCAGTTCACTGTGGATGATAGGCTGGTAGTCTTGGGTGCTATGAGAAATCAGGTTAAGGAAGTTATGAAGAGCAAGCCAGTAGACAACATCACTTTATGACCTCTGCAACAGCTCTTGCCTTGGGGTTCCTGCCCTGACTTCCCTCAGTGAGAAACTGGAATGTGGTACTGTAAGCTAAAATAAAATCTTTCCACCATAAGTTATTTTTTGTCATTGCATTTTATGACAGCAAATAGAAACCCCAACTAAGACATTCTGTAATTAGATAAATTTTAATTTATGTGGTGACTTCATCATTCACTGGGGGAAATGCTAAGTTTCTTGTCTAATGATGTCTCCTCAATTGCACAGGCTAACATTGGCATCTATTTTATATAATTAATGTCAAAGTTAAAAAAGATATACTTGGTGCCTACATATTATGTTAATCAGCTTTCCAACACAATCACAGATAGATGATCTATAAATAAAAAGAATCATGTCTTTTCCTTCGTGTGCTAGATATTCTAATTCTTAATCAGATGCATCTATTGTCTTCTTGCCTTTACTAAGGATGCTGAGTGACACTGGACAGGAGTATGTGACAGAGAATTGATCAATTCCAGTCTGGAAACAACGGAAGGGAAGGAGCTGGGGTCTCACAAGCCTATTAAAGCCATGCTGCACCTTTTACAGACTCACCATTTCCAACAGTTATTTGCTTCTGTGTTGTCTAGCAGTCCTGATATCACCTGCTTGTCCTTCATCTCAGCTTTTTATTTCCCCCTCACAGTCTCTTCCAGGGCCACGCACTTTTGTATGCTCTCGAGATTCTTAGAAGTCATATTTCAAGTTTGTTCTGATTCTTGTTCTTAGTTCAGGCTTAGGTTAAAATTTTTTCTTTGAAGTAGAACAGTAAGGTAGATTGCTTTGTCAGCCAAGAGCACACTTCAGAGTTATGTGTCTGCTGTTGTTTCATGGTGTGATCTTGGACCACTGCAGATGTCCTGTGTCCATTTCACGCATTAGTTGGGACCTTTCCTTTCTTATGCTTTTTGGCTCTAAACTACTTTTTTTTTTTTTTAAGAAGATTTTCTTTCTTACTCACATTATTTATTTATTTATTTATTTATTGATTGATTGATTGATTGATTGATTGATTGATTGATAGATAGATAGATAGATAGATAGATAGATAGGTAGGTAGATAGGTAGATAGGTAGATAGGTAGATAGGTAGATAGGTAGGTAGATAGATAGATAGAGAATGCCTGTGCACATTAATGCAGGTGTTAGTAGAGGTCAAAAGAGGACACTGAATCTTCTGAAACTACAGTTTAAAAAGTAGTGAGCTGCCTATGTGGGTTCTGATAATTGTAAATTGAATTTAGGTCCTCTCAAGGAACAGAATGCCTTCTTACCTTCTTGGAAATCTCTTCAGCTCCCTAAATATTTGGCTGCTTTCACAGAAACATTGTTATAAACCAGTACATTTAAATATATGCATTTCTTTGTTTGAAAGAAAATAGAAAGATTGATCCACTCAGTTACTCAAAACTTGTTGTTCCTTTTTGGTTTTGTTTTGTTTCCGTTTCCCCTGGGGTCTGGGGTTTGGACTAAGGAAATAAAAACATGCCTGTTCTATCAAATTATGGAGATCCATTTAAGGAAAAGAGGCAGTAATTGTCTGTGTTGCCAATTAAATGAGCAAAACGAGAGTGACTAAGGACACTTCATAATTTTATGTCCTTTAATTTGTGTGTGTGATTGTTGGCCAAAGTTTCCTCATTTTGTCCATCTTATTGTTAGAAGATATTCCTACAGGTTGAACAATAACTTTCATGATTTGATTTTGGTGTGGGCCTGAGATACTTTATTTTACTTTAATTTTACAGGGGGAAGCTTAATTATCTTTTTAAATGATAATTCAAACTTGGAAGAGTATTAATGTTAATTGAATTTTTATTTCTGTTAAGCATTGATTTTTTTTTTTTAAAGTATTGAAACCTACATTGATGTGGGATGTCTTTCTGTATGTTGTGAATAACCATTGGATAATAAAGGAACTCTTTTGGCTTATGGGAAATCAGCTTAGAGGCAGGCAAGAGCTGCCACAGAGAAAGCAAGATGTAATGGAACACAAGGAAGCCATATAGCCATGTGGTAATATACAGACTGACAGAAATGGGTTAAGATGCAAGAGCTAGCTAGCAATAAGCCTGAGCTATTGCCAAACATCTTGTAATTAATATAAGCCTTTGTGTGATTATTTGAGGCGAAGTGACTGCCAGACTACAGGTCCTAACCTTGGGTCTGATGGACCAGAAACTTCTGGCTGTGCTATATCTAGCATATAGTTTCACTAATAGTTTCTTCCTCACATTTGAAATACTTTTGACTCACTGATTTTATAATAAAATGACAGAAAAACATTTTAAATAATCTTTCTGTGCTAGATAGTATTTTGATAATTTTAATTAAACATGTCATGTTGCTCAATAGAATATTATCAGAAGTTTTTCTAAAGTTTCATAAAGTCCCTTGATTTTCTTTGTTTTTCTGCCTGTGTGTGTTGGGAGTGATGGTGCATGTATGAATGAGTCCATGTGAATGTATGAACTAGTAAATGAGGTGTACAGACAGATTTATGAAGATTAGATATCAATATGTGGGTTCTACCCCAATCTCCACCTTATGGTGAGATGCATTGCTTTCATGTGGCTGCTTGGAATCTAAACTCAGATCTTATATTTCTTCTATCACTAATGGTACCCACTAATTATTACTAGTCATCTCCTGGATTATGAATTTTTGTTTTGTTTTGTAAACCATTTAGTTTAACTAGGGCCATCTGTGTGGACAGTGGATTGGAACTATCGATAGATAGTTTACCAATGATTATGCAAGGAAATGCAATAAATAACTCCTCAACAGTCTATGTGAGCCCTTCCCTCATCCATGCATGGCTGTTAATAGGCCAGTTATTGTGCAGACCCCATGCTGGTATTCTATGTTGCTGCAAGTTCATTACAGTAGTGTCTATGTCTTGTCCAGATGGGATTTTGTAGCTCTTCCCTCTGTCTTTTGGCTTTTATTTTTAGAAACTTTCCTGAACCTTGGGTATAAATGTATTGTCTATGCCTAAGATTTTATCTTTTACTTATTCTCAAGATTTTCTGCAGCAATTAGCCTTTGCATTTATCACCATTAACTGAAAAGAGAAGCTTATAACATCAGGGTTTGTCTATAAATACTTAGAAAGAAGTTTGATGCTATATCTATTTAACCAAATTATGACTTTTTGACCAGGTATCACTTCCCTCCCATGGAGTTGGCCTAGAATGTAATCACAGAGTGATTATTTACTCTTGTAATACTACTGCCACTATTCCACAAGTGGACATATCTTGCCTAGCAGATTTTTTTTCTGTTAATAAGTTTCACATCTCTGTGAGGCCATTAATGTCTTTTCTCCTTAATCAGCTTGTCTATAATCTTCTTGGGAGTAAGAAAGCAAGCCAAAGGAAGGAAGCTTCCAGCTCAGTTCCCACTTCCCTAATATACAGATAGTAAATTCAGTGACAATTTGGAATGTGCATTAGGATCTGTTAGGCATGCTTAAGCTACTATCTTTAATTTAAAATGTATTAATTTAAATAGGTGTCATTGGCCTATGACTTTGTTTCCCTTTTTGCAAAGCAGAACTAAAAATAATTGTAGTCCAAGGACACTGAATGATTTGACATGATCATTTCATTGAAGCAGAAATCACAATTGAGCTTCTAATAAGTCAGCACATGTATTGTAGCAAGAAATGACAGGTTGATGACTTAAATGTTCAGTTCTTTTCTATGGATGAAATACCAATTCCATACATTAAAATTAGCCACTGGCTATAATAACTGTGTGCAATGGTGTGTTCTGAATAAGCAGAACTCAACAGATTCAAGTAACAGACTCTAGGCAATCAGAATGGGAACAAATAAAGTGTGCCATTTCTTTTTATTATACATCTGTTCTTTCATCTCTGTATTTTTTAAAAATAAACTGCTCTTTCAATAAAACCACCTTATGATGAAGTTTACTATGTTTCCATAATATTATGATGCAAATATTTCTTTACAGCCAGATTGGAGTAAGCAGAGACAAAATCCACAACTGAGTTTTCTTTTGCATTCTCTGTACTTTTGAACTTTTCAAATGCAGGTGGGAGTCCCTCGGGGTCTATACAACTCAAAGCAGCATGTGGAGACTCATCATGTTTTGTCACCTTTTAAAAAAGCTTTTGTTATTATTTTTAGTGCGTGAGAGGTAGAAAAGTATAGATCATTATTGCCTGCTAGGACCCATCTGTTTGGGTTTGATTCCTACATCACAGTGATGGGATTATTTTAGAACTTTATTTAATAAATAAATTGAGGCCATGATTACTAACCTTGCAATTAACTATACATGTACACACGCATTTATGTATGTAGATTTGTAAATATTAAATTTATTAATTTTAAATAAGTTTAATTATCTGGTACTATATTCTACATCTTACATACTAGTCACATGCTTGTTTTAGGGTGGGATGGCAGCAGAAGCTGACATGGACAGTAGGCACTGAATGGCCTCTTTCTTCTGGCTAGTAGTTCCCTGTGGTATAGCTCTGCGTGTCAGAGAACTTTAGTTGAATGATGCATCTATAGGGAAATAATATTATTCTCCAATTGCTTTTTAAAATAACGTGTTGGTTGTGGAGGCAGCAGGTTAAAAATGACTAAGTTAGTGAGCAAGTAAAGGACCGAGGAGGGTAAAGCAATCCTGTGGAAGGCAAGAGTAGCAAACAATGTCACTATAAAAGGAGTGTGGATAATATAGCATTGTCCATTAAACTGGAAGTTGTATTCTTAATTGGTAGATAATGGACAGTGAGAAACCCTAAATTTAATTAATATTGAAGCTTTTGCTTATATATCTGATATTGATGGCTATTAATAAACATAAAAATAATGAAACACTTAATGATAGGTATGGTGATATACATATATGCATACAGGCTGATTTCTTCAATTGAATAAGAAAATAGAAATTGTAATTGTTTTGATCTATTGCAAATCTTGATTGGACTGGTCTTAGGGTACTTAATTTTGGTGATAACATTTTAAATGTTTCTGAAGTTTTAATTACACCAATATGAAGATCCTTAATTAAACTCACAAGAAAAAATAATTATTTGCATCACCTATAATGTCCAGTACTATTTAATTGCTGGCATGTGAATCAATAGAACAAGATGCCTGATTATCTAAAGGTGATCATTAGTTACTTAGTATTGACAATTATGCTCAATCCCGGTTTGAAGAGCATATATTATAGAATTTATGTAGAGGCTTTGAATAGAGCTTAGAATGTTGTTCAATCGTAGCTCCTGTGTACATAGTGGTGATTCTTCTGAAATGCGCAAGATGCTTTGATTATCTTTCAAATCAAAGGACAAATAAGTGTGATCTATCAAAGCCATGTTGAGAAACTAGACCCTGTGAAACTTAGCTATTCTTTCTGAAATTCTAGTTGTCCTCAACTCTACTAGCTCTGCTCTCATCAGTTTTCAACATTTGGACATTTTGTTCCTATTAAGTGTCCACATATCAACATGTAACGTTGGGATATGAGAAATGTGTCTATTCTATCCTTACTGTTCTCTTCTGCAGAACATGAGAAATTTTGGAATCTACTCAATTATAAATGGGATGGATTCATTAAACCCCTCCCCTTAAGGCTCAGAGAGTTATGGGGAAGAGGAGGCAAAAAGATTATAAGAAATAGAGGCGATGGGCTACAGATACACAAGACTGATATGTATATGAATTTACAGAGAATGTGGCAGCATGCACCTAGTACTTCTCTCAGAAGGCCTGACAATACTGGATGTTGAAAACTATTGTTGTAGACTAGCGTATAGGTCAAAAACTACCACACTTATTGTGTGAGAGCATCTAGTTTGATTCTCAGCATAAAAAAGACATTGGTGATATATTCATGCAAATTTTCAGATATTGTCTTCTCAATGAAAAGAAAAGCCTAGTCAGAAGTATATCTTAAAATATATGTTTGACTTTAAATTCAATAATTAACTAAAAATAATTAAAGGAATACACTTAGGTGGTTTTAAAAGAATTAAGAATATATATGTTTTAAACATTACAGTTTCTCAAATTAATGGTTTTAAATTAGTAGTTTTTAAGTATAAACTTTGATCTTCAGATTATAAAATTAATTCACTTAAGTAAACAAAGTATCACAAGCAACTGCATGGTCTCATTTTGTTTTTAGATAGATTTATAAATGAATTCTATTCCTTGTATATTTCTGCTAGCCATTGAAAATTACTTTCCATCAATGAACAGAGGTGGAAGCAGAGATCCATGGCTCAGCACCAGGTCGAGCTCCCAGTCCAGCTGAAGAGAGAGAGCAGAGAGTGCATATGAGCAAAAGGGTCAGGATCATGAGGAGGAGAATCACAGAGATGGCTGACTAGAGCTGTTGAGAGCTCACTGAATCAGAAACAACCACTGAGGAACCTTTAGGGAAAGGAACTAAACCCTCCAAAGGTAGATGACTGTTGAATGGCATGGGCTGTTTGCGAAGCCTCTTCGAATGGGATCAGACTATGTTTCTGGTGCATGACATCTTGGAACCAATTCCCTAGAGAGGAACATCTAACTCAGCCTTAATACTGGGATGGGACCTGAACCTACCTCAAATGGATATGCCAGATTGAACTCACCAACCTTGGGACTTCTTGCCCTCCTTGGGGAATGGATGGGGGAATGAGAGTAGGAGGAGGCTGAGGGAGGACTGGGAGGGACTGGAAAGAGGAAAAGGAGGGTAAGCAGGGGCATGCATGAGAACAAACCCCTTTTAAATAAATGAATAAATACATAAAAAATAAATAAGAAAGTTACATTCCAATATATTTACTCCAACAATGTATAAGAGACTATATTCTCTTGAAGAGAAGACTTTAATTTAATATAAAAAAAGGATGTTTTCTCATCAAGCAAGTGTGATGTGGGAATGTCTTTCTGTATGCTGTGAATATCTATCTTTAAATAAAGTACCTATTTTGGCCCATGACAGGCACCATAGAAAAGTAGGAGAGAAAATCAGAGCATAGGTAGGAGAAGGGTAGAGTCAGATCAGACTGAGCCAGCCACCCAAGAAGAAGCATGTAAGGAACACAGGTGAGCTGTGGCCACGTGGCAGACAGATTATGAGAATGGGTTGAGTTAAGATGTAAGAACAAGCTAGCAATGTGCCTGAGCCATAGACCAAACAGCATGAACTTAATATAAGCGTCTGAATCATTTCTGAGGGCCTAATCAGCGGCGGGTGACTAAGGGGTCTGAGATGGCAGGTCTGTGGGTCTGGACCTCTGGCCACCCAGGATCAAGAAACCTCATTGTTACAGATGGCGTCCCTGGGTGGACTGAACACCCACATAAAGCCAGAGAAAGATTAGAAAGGGTTTTAGATCACAGAAGCTGAGCCAAAGCAGCTTCTAAATTGTGTTTCTGAAACAGGTCATTGAACAGAGAAAACACGGCGTTTGGGCCACATTCAAAATGGCGCTGGCAGACTGGCAGCAGGCAGTGTAAGCTACAACCAGGCCAGTTCCTGAACTTTCACAGAAGACTTGGTAGCATGTGATTGATTTAAAGTTTCTCTTTACTTTGAATAAAAAGGAAACAGAGTCAAACGATTTCTTAGTAGTAGCATTTCTTGGGTCTGCTCTGTTTGCTGGAGGTGAACTGAGACGTGGTACCTTTAAGAGAACTTACTGATTCACCTTTATCTGCAAAAAGTATGCAGCTCTTTAAGAGAGTGAGAGTCTTTTAAAAGCTCTTCTGGTTGTAAAATGATTAAGAATTCACAATAAAACAGACTCAGATGAAAAAAAAACCTGCAAATGGATTACAATGTGTGTAAAAGGTACATAGGCTTCAGAGGAAAAAAGAAGGTAGAGAAAGTCTTTAAAAAGAGAAATAGAGTAATAAAAATATAATAAGCCATGTAAAGATGGAAAATAGGCACAAAATCTGGAGTTTTGATTATTATTGTGTTTTCTATTATTTTTTAGCTATTAATGAGCTAACTATAGAAAGACCATGGATAGCAAAGGCTAAGTTAAACAAGAATATATATTTTAAAGGCATCTTGACTTTGAAATTTGTGTCTAAGGATTTATTGCTTTGGAAGAGTTCTGCTTTTGTTTCCGCAGAAGATGAGAACCTGTGGATTGCTTCCAGGCAAATATGGTTTCATCAACCAAGACCCCCTGAAAAAAGCTCTGATGGGAAGAGATGGCCATATCAGCTTTAGGGCTGCAGACTATGATCCAGTCTCAAGAACCCATGAGATTTTCAATGCCCCGTAATCAGCAGGAAGTAGTAGTGGAAAACTACACCCCAATTCCCAAAATATTGTTTATAAATATTTCATTACAAATGGTTAATGGCCATAGTTAATTTCTTTCTAAAAAAAAGAGAATATGGTATATGAATGATTTTTTAAAAAATTAGATTTTTGAATTTATTTAGATCAGGAAATCAGCTGTTAATCTCAAAATGTTTTACATTGGCATGGATTTTGGTTTATTGATGCAAATTTAAGGTCAATTCTCTTATGCTGTATGTCTGTATGTATGGGCCAAAACAGCTCCTTTATTTAAAGATTGATATTCACAGCATACATAAAGGCATTCCCACATCGAACTCCTCTTGGTTGCAACCTGTTATGACCCCAATTTGCTAAGATGATCTTTTCTATTTTCTCTTCTTAGGGGAGTCTCTAGATGTCTCTCTTAAATTCCTTCTAATCCCGAGATGTTTATGGGTCGCGGTTTGCAGCTTGGGTATTTGATTTTTGTCTAAAATCGATTTATGAGTGAATACATTCCATGTCTTTCTTTCTGGGATTGTGATACCTCGCTCAGGAAGATATCTCCAAGTCCATCCATTTGCCTGAAAATTTAGGGGTGTCATTTTTTTTCTGCGGAGTAGTACTCCATTGTGTAGATGTTCCATAGTTTGTTAATCCATTCTTCAGTTGAGGGGCATCTAGGTTGTTTCTAGGTTCTCACTATTAAGAATAATGCTGCTATGAACATAGTTGAGTTAATGCCTTTGTGGGTATGGATGTGCATCCTTTGGGTATATGCCAAAGGTATTGCTGGATCCATGGGGAGATTGATTTCCACTTTTCTGAGGAATAGCCAAACTATATTACAGAGTGGCTGTACAAGTTTACACTCCCACTGACAATGGAGGAGTGTTCTCCTTGTTATACATCCTCTTCAGCATAGACTGTCATCTATGTTTTTGAACTTAGCCATTCTGACAGGTAGGTGTAAGGTGGTATCTCAAAGTTGTTTTGATTTGCATTTCTCTGATGGCTAAAGATGATGAGCAGTTTTTGAAGTGCCTTTCAGCCATTTGTGATTCTTCTGTTGAGAATTCCCTTTTTAGCTCTGGAGCTCATTTTTAAAATTGGGTTATTTAGGTTTGGGGGCTCTAGGTTTTTGAATTCTCTATATATTTTAAAGATCAGTCCTCTGTCCAATGTAGTGTTGGTGAAGATCTTTTCCCATTCTGTAGGCTGTCATTTTGTCTTATTGACTGTGTCCTTGCCTTACAGAAGCTTCTCAGTTTCAGGAGGTCCCACTTATTGATTGTTGTTCTTAGTATCTATGCTTACTGGTGTTATATTTAGGAAGTGGTCACCTGTGCCAATGCGTTGGAGAGTATTTCCCACTTTCTTTCTATCAAGTTAAATGTAACTGGGTTTATTTTGAGGTCTTTGATCCACTTAGATTTGAGTTTTATTCAGGGAGATAGATTTGCTTCTACATACTATCATTTAGTTATGGCAACACCATGTGTTGAAGATACTATCTTTTTCCACTGAGTACTTTTGGGCTCTTTGTCAAAAATAAGGTGTTCATTGGTGTATGGGTTAATGTTGAGGACTTTGATTCAATTCCATTGATCCACAAGTCTGTTTTTGTTCCAGTACCAGGCTGTTTTTATTATGATGGCTCTATACTCTATAGTATAGCTTGAAGTCAGGGATAGAGATTCCTCTTGAAGTTCTTTGATTGAGCAGGGTTGTTTTGGCAATTCTGGGTTTCCTGTTATTCCATACTAACTTGAGTATTGCTCTTTCAATGTCTGTAAAAAAATGTATTGGGATTTGATGGGGGATTGCACTGTATCTGTAGATTGCTTTTGCTATAATTGCCATTTTTACTATGTTGTTCCTACCTACCCAGGAGCATGGGAGATCTTTCTATTTTTTTGATATCCTCTTCAATTTCTTTCTTCAGTGACTTAAAGTTTTTGTAAAACAGGTCAGCTACTTCTTTGGTTAGTGTTTCACCAAGATTTAATGTTATTTGCAACTATTATAAAGGGTGATGTTTCCCTTATTTCTTTTTCAGCCCTTTTATCCTTAGTGTAGAGGAGAGCCATTGATTTTTCTTTTTAGTTAATCTTGTACCCTGCTACATTGCTGAAGGTGTTTATCAGCTGTAGGAGTTCCCTGGTAGAATTTTGGGAATCACTTATGTATACAGTCATATCATTTGCAAATAGAGGTAGTTTGACTTCTTCCTTTTCAATCTTTATCTCCTTATATTCCTTTTGTTCTCTTATTGCTTTAGCTAAAACTTTGACAACTATATTGAGTTTACCTTGCACCCTGCTACTTTGATGAAGATATTTATCAGCTGTAGGAGTTCCCTAGTATAATTTTGGGAGTCAGTTATGTTTACCATCATATCATCTGCAAATAGAGATAGTTTGACTTCTTCCCTTACAATTTATATCACCTCAATCTTCTTTTGTTCTTATTGCTTTAGCTAAATCTTCGAAAATTACATTGAATAGATAAGGAGAGAAAGGACAGTCTTGTCTTGTTCCCGATATTCATGATTGCTTTGAGTTTTTCTTCATTTAGTTTGATGTTGGCTGTCGGCTTGCTGTATATTGCCTTTATTATGTTTTGGTATTTTCTTTATATTCCTGATCTCTCCATGACTTTTTATCATGAGGGAGTGTTGGATTTTGTCAAAGGCTTTTTCAGCATCTAGTGAGATAATCATGTGGGTTTTTTTCTTTCAGTTTGTTTATATGAAGGATGACATTCACAGTTTTTGTATGTTGAACCATCCCTGCATCTCTGGGATGAAGCCTACTTGATTGTAGTGGATGAGTTATTTGGTATGTTTGGATTCGGTTTGCCAGAATTTTACTGAGTATTTTTGCATCAATATTCATGAGAAGATTGGTCTGTAATTCTTTTTTTGTTGTTGAATATTTGATGGCTTGGAAATCAAAGTGATTTGAGCCTCATAAAAAGAGTTTGGCAATGTTCCTTCAGTTACTACATAATGGAACAATTTGTGGAGTATTGATTGATATTAATTCTTTATTGAATGTCTGGTAGAATTCTGCACTGAATCCGTCTACTCCTGAGCTGTTTTTACTTAGGAGACTTTTAATAACAGCTCCATTTTCCTTTGGGTTTATAGGTCTGTTTAGGTCTTTAATCTGATCTTGATTTAATTTTGGTGAGGGGTACCTGTCCAGAAAGCTGTCCATTTCTTTTAAGTTTTCCATTTTAGTGGAGTAGAGATTTTCAAAGTATGACCTGATAATTCTCTGGATTTCCTGGGTGTCTGTTGTTATGTTCCCCTTTTCACTTCTGATTCTTTTAATTTGGATACTCCCTCTCTGCTTTTTGGTTAGTTTGGATAAAGTTTTAACTATCTTGTTAGCTTTCTCAAAGAACCAACTCTTTGATTTATTGATTCTTTGTATTTTCTCTTTGTGTCTATTGTATTGATTTCAGCCTTAAGTTTGATTATTTCCTGTTGTCTACTCCTTCTAGGTGAGTTTGCTTCTAATTGTTCTAAAGCCTTCAGCTGTGCTATTAGGTCTCTTGTGTGAAATTTTCTAGGTTTTTCATATAGGCATCTAGTGCTATGAGTTTTCGTCTTAGCACTGCTTTCATTGTGTCCCATAAGTTTGGGTATGTTGTTGATTGATTTTTGTTAAATTCTAGGAAGTCTTTGATTTCTTTCTTAATTTCTTCCTTGGCCCAAAGGTGGTTCAGTTGAGAGATGTTCAGTTTCCATGCATTTGTAGGCTTTCTGTGATTTTTGTCACTGTTAAATAGCTTTAGACCATGGTGATCTGATATTATAAGGGAGTTATTCCCATTTTTGTACCTATTCATAATTGCTTTATGTCCAAATATGTGGTCAATTTTAGAGAAATTTTGACGGGTTGCTGAGAATGTGTATATTCCTTTGTTTGGGGGTGGAAGGTTCTTTATATATCTATTAAGTCCATTTGGGTAATAATATCTGTTAGATTCCTTATTTCTCTCTTGAGTTTCTGTCTGGTTGACCCATATAAGGGTGAAAGTGGGGTATTAAAGTCCCCCACTATTAGTATGTGGGGTTTGATGTGAGGATTAAGCTTTAGTAGTGTTTCTTTACATATGTTGGTGGTCTTGTATTGTCGGTATAAATATTCAGGATTGAGACTTCATCTTGGTGGATTTTTCCTGATGTGAATAAGTAATATCTGTCCTGGTCTCTTTTCATTGATTTTAATTTGAAATCTATTTTGTTGGATGTTAGGATAGCTATATCAGCTTGTTGTTTAGGACCATTTGATTGGAAAGTCTTTTCCCAACCCTTTACTATGAGCCTGTCTGTGTCTGTCTTTAAAGTTGAGGTGTGGTTCTTGTATGCAGCAGAAGGCGGGCTTCTGTTTTGGTATCCACTGTGATAGGGTGGGGGGGTCTTTTCATAGGTGAATTGAGTACATTGATATTAAGGAATATTAATGACAAATGGTTGATATTTACTGTTATTTTTGGTGGTACCTTGTGTGCATTTCCATTCTTTGGATTTTTCTTCTGTGGTATTATCGATTGCTTGTGGTTTCAGTGGTGCATCTTGTTTTCTTAGGTTGGAGTTTTCCCTCCAGAGCTTTCTGTAGGGTCGAATTTGTGGATATGTATTGCTTAAATCTGGTTTTGTCATGAAGTATCTTTTTTACTACACTTACAGTGATTGGCAGTTTTGCTGGGTATAGTAGCCTGGGTTGGTCTGTATAGTGTCTGTATAACATCTGACCAGAACCTTTTTACTTTCATTGCTTCCATTGAATAGTCTGGTGTTATTCTGATGGGTCTGCCTTTACAGGCAATTTGGCCCTTTCCCTTTATAGCTCTTAGTATTTTGTTGTTGTTGTTCTGTGGGTTTTGTGGCTTGATTATTATGTGGCAAACAGATGTTTTGGGGAGGTCTAGTCTATTTGGTATTCTGTAAGCTTCTTGTATCTTTATAGGCATTTCCTTCTTTAGGTTGGGAAAGTTTTCTTCTATGATTTTGTTAACTATATTTTATGTGCCTTTGAGCTGGTGTTCTCCTTCAATTTCAGTTATTCTCAGGTTTGGTCTTTTCATGTTATCCCAGATTTCCTGTAAATTTTGTGTTATGACTTTTTTTGGTTTTAGTATTTCCTCTAACTGACGTATCTATTTCTATTATTGAATCCTCCACTGCAGAGATTCTCTCTTTCATCTCTTGCATTCTGTTGGTTATGCTTGCATCTGTGGTTCTGGTTCATTTCTTCAGGTTATCTATTTCCAGGTTTGCCTCAGTTTGTGCCTTCTTTATTGCTTCTATTTCAATTTTTAATTCCTGGAATGTTTCTTTCATCTGTTTGATTTCTTTTTGTTGGTTTTCTTTATTTTCTTTCAGGGATTTTTTTCATCTCTTCCATTTTTTTGTTCGTATTTTCTTCTTTTTCTTTAAGGGAATTTTTTTATATCTTCTTTTAAAGCTTCTATAAAGTTGTTTTTTATGTCATATCCTTCTGTTTCCTCTATTGTTATGTTTGGATCTTGATGTTGTATACCCATAAGCTTCTTCTGGGGGTGTCATATTGTTCTTTATATTCTTATATGTATTCTTGCACTGGTGCCTGCCCATTGATTCCTTGGTTCACTCTTTGCTCTTAGTCAGTTGTGAGCCTGGGGGCTCTTAGTTAACTCTTAGTGAGCTCTTTGCTAGTTCTTAGTTAGCTGTTGACCAGGAAGGGGCTTCTGGTTATCCATTTGTCAGTGGACTAACTTGTTCTTAGTTGATATTACACCAAATCCATGAAAGGAGTGAATGTATACAAAGAATGATTATACATTTGTAAGAAGTTACCATAATGAAATCTATTATTGATGTGCTAATATTAAAAATTAAATTAAAAATCTGAAAAGATAACAAAAGTATTTTTGTTTAAACTTTGCTGACTTCTCTTCAAATTAAAATTGTTTCTGGCTCTGGTAACTGAGTTCATTCTTCAGAATTTTTCATTTGGAAATATAATTCCCGGTGTGTTAGTGTTTGAAGAAAGCGCCTAGTGAAAGTTTACTTTCTTCATGAAAACCTATGGATGAAATACTTTCTACTATGGTATATTATAATATAAGGTCCCTTGCCAGATGTGCCATTTTTTTTTTTGTGGATTTTCAAGTCTCCATATTTACAAGAAATAAACTTAGTTTCTTTATAAATTTCCCAGTCTGTAATACTGTGTTATAAAAATTAAAAATCAATGAAAAGAACTACAACCTATTTAGTATGTTTAATAGTTTAGGGTACCTTTAAGAAACATTAAGAGTTTTGGTTATACCACTAATGGATTTGGAGTGGTATTTAGAAAAACAAAGAGGAGAAATTTAAAGACAGTGACAGAGAAAAGATTGGAGAATGGTTGTCATGGAGAAGATTTGAGAATATGACAGTTCCCTAGGAACCATGAAAGGTCCTTTGGGGGACCTGGGGTAGAGGACTCTGAAGCAACCAAGTTGAGAGCTGAGCAAATTAATTCCTGGAATGCATTCAAAAGGATGGGGCTCAGCAGCAGGTGGGGGGGGGGCTGCAAGGCAGATCCCAGAATACCTTTCCTTTATAATTTTTCTTTTACTAATATTTTAAAATCTGAAATATAATTATTTCATTTTCCTGCTTTTCTTTCTTTCTCCATTTCTTCCTCTGTTCTTCTTCCTCTAAAATTTGGAATGGATCAAAAACTACAGGGCATGAGTTATGGTCAGTCTGGGGATTTTGGTTTAGAAGAGAGAGTGGTTAGAACCTTTGCAGAGGTGAGCCATATAAGAGGAGAGGGGATGTTTAAGGTGAAGAGAGATCATTAATCTGGGACATATAATAACCATGTCACATTTATTTATTCATTCACTCTTGTGTACAAGACACTAGAGTCTTGATGAGCGTAGGATCTTAATTTCAATCAGAAATACATGTCTGCTCTACTGAGGGGAAAGATGTAACTTCAAGGAACTAAATGGGAGACTGAGAGTCCATAGGGGACATCTACAGAACTTGATATTTCAAAAAAAAAAAATCTGAAGATGATTACTCTGTCTAGCCATCAAGTGAGATTGCATTTGATATGCTTTGTGTAAACTAATTATCAATGAAAAAGTCTCATAAACACTCTGAGTGCTGTTATATGTGTTGACAACTTTGGTTGACAGTATGCAGATTTTTGTATCTTTTTCATCATAACAGAGGAAATGCCTGTGTGGGGCATGGGAAGCCGCTTTGCCTTTATCCTTGACTAAATCTTAATCTAATTACTGAAATTAATAGAAAATAACAAATAATATAGCAACTTAAAGTTGGATATTATTACCACCTAAATTTGGTAGTAAAATTTGGTCTTTTTAATTAGGCACTTAATACTTTTATCAACTAAACTTTTTTTCACAACATCTCCAAACAGGTAAAACTACCATTTTTTAACTCAAGTACATTTAGGAATACAATAAATCATATATTTTGATGGCTGGAGAAGAAAGAAAAGAAATTTGTGTTTAACACCA
Organism: Phyllotis vaccarum; assembly: GCA_033318265.1. NCBI lineage: Eukaryota > Metazoa > Chordata > Mammalia > Rodentia > Cricetidae > Phyllotis > Phyllotis vaccarum. The sequence continues at coordinate 144,692,347 of JARWLC010000001.1, read as the reverse complement.
TTAATCCAGTTTAATGGATATATAATTTCAGTGGGCTTTTCATTGTTAGTAAAGCCAGACTTTGTGTGTAACTCATTTAAAGTATTTGTATAGCTTAGAGTTGAAAGCTTCTTAAATTTGTTTTGTATTTCAAGCTTTTATAAAAATGTATGTGCTACTAATTTTGAAGGAAGAACAAAGCCCCTGAGTTATATTGTAGACGTTAATGACATTGTTAAAATGATGACAGATTGCTTTAATGGTGGATAGGTAGTTAATTGGAGGAAGTCTAACAAAATGTGCCATTTCATATTACTTTTAAAAGTCAGTCAAGAGCCATCACCCACTTAGAGTCGTGTCTTAACCCAAATCATAAAACATGTATAATATTAAAACTGAAAGGAATTGCAAGACACATGTATTCATGCACTGTACATTCATCTAGACAACCTATTAAATACTATTTGTTAACCTTTAATTCAGATGTCTGCAATGAGATAAAATAATGTAAAACACAAGTCATTGGAGGGTCGTAAAACTGTTTCTGCAACGCTTTTAATAGCCTGCTATTTGATGTTAGGGAGAGTTGCACCCTGAAGCAAGTCTTATGTATAAGTTTACAGTCAATATATTATGATACAAATTTAACCTATTAACTATGTGGCAATTGTTACGTTTATTGCTAGGGCCCATGGAAAACACAGATGTGGTGGTTGACAAATGTCACTCTAGCCTACTCTACACCATAGACTTGCCCTTGCAAATTGGAGTATCTGAAGGGCTCTTAGCTCCACCCTGAAGCTTACATTACCGTAAAATGCAGTGTTTCAGCTATCCAGGGGAGTTTAAATTTAATGTTTATGTTAGCTAGATTATTTTTAAAGGTGTGTAAGTACACATAGGTTTGTTTTACATGGATAATTGGGAAAATGTTCTATTAAAAATAATTTTTGCCTTCATTCTCTATTTTTTTTACATAATGAACAAAGATTCTTGTGCACTAAAATATTATACAAGTGATTTGTTTAATAGAAAACAGTGACAATAAGCCTAGTTCTGATCTGCTCACATTCACCAAAACAACATTAACCTCCATTATATCAATGGATAAACCATCTACATTATTTGTTCAACATTGATGGAAAGTATTTTCTCATGTTCCTCTGAGTATGAAAGTTCACAGTATAAATGAATGCATAGTCACTGTTCAGGGATTTATACTGCCTCCAACACAGCAGAGAAATGATGCCCACTCCCAAACTTTAAGGACCCCCCCAAAATGTAGTTCATTTACTCATTTACTCTCTGTTTGATTTCTCACTTCCCTAAAAATTTATGAACATTCTGGAAAATATGGTTTTAATTAAGAATAAGTAAGAATAGATAAGATGGCTTACCTCTTCAGAGTACTTATTAATTTTGCTGAGGACCATGGTTCAACTCTCAGCATCCCCATTAGGCAACTAATATTTGCTCATTACTCCAGGTTCAGGGGATCCAATGCTCTCTTCTGACCTCCACAAGCTACCACACACACGCGGTCCGTGTAAACTCATGCAACTTCAAATACGGGAAGATTATAAAAAAACAAAACAAAACAGTAAGTTACTATAGCTAGGGGACTACAAAACATAAACTCTCTGTCAAATGACATATTTAGAGAAGAATGCAAGCCAACTTTTCTTTGCTGCAAAGAAGAATATATTTCATGCAGATTCTAAATTTACTTAGGTAAGGGACAGGGAGCTTTGGATAAATTTCCATATAACTGATTTCTAACTTTTCATTCATATGAATATGCACACTCAATTATGCTTACATTTGCACACACAAACACATGTAAAATGTAAGCTTGTGAGTTCTCAACAGACATATATCTATATATATGTCTCTGACTCTTTAGTTACATTTTTTTCAGATCTACAGGCCTGTTATATTTTCTTAAGAAATCCACATTGACTATCACTTCTTTTACTGTTTGATTACTTTAAGATACAAGGCCACTAATACCCTAAACTTTATGATGACCACATACCTAAGAATACCTTTTATATCTGTGTACTTCATAAAAACATGTACTGCCTCCAAATAAGCTTAATTAAGTAATTAATTAAGTAAATAAGCTTAAGTAATTCTCTAGTTTATCTTCCATTTTCTCAAAGTTATGACTTTTAGCATGGAGAAGTTTTAGTTTTTAGGTCATGTTTGGAACACATAAATGTCTGGGGACTTATTCTCAAATAAGTCATAGAATGTGGAAATGGTTAATCAAATGTAAGGATTTACATTGAAACCCATTATTAACCCTCCCAGGGTTCCTTATCATTTATAATTACTTCTCTACAATCATTTACAGTATTTATGCTGGTAAACAGTCATTTCTTCCAATTAAACTGGCTGTCTCCTGATGCCTGCACTACATTCTTAGAATAATGGTCGAGTTGCTATGTCTTTAATTAAGAACCACTCTTGGACTGGCTTCCTTATTCGAAAAGGTAAAATACTCCTCAAAATAATGGGAGAGTATATTTCCTGCCTCTAAACTTCATTATAATAACTGAATGCTTGAAAACTTTGAGCAGGCTCAATGACTTGCCTGTTGGAGTCATTTTAATCCACTCATCTTCTCCAGCATTGACAAAACCTCTTACTGAACTACTATGTAAATATCATGGCACAACAGGACAAAATACAACAGTGTGTTTCAGGTTTTTGTTACAGTACAACAAGTTATTCCAATGCTCACAATTCCCTCCATACTTTTCTTACCTCTGTCTCCATGTTTGCAGTCTCTCAGGCTATGAGGAGCAGTAGGCAAAGCTTAGAGCCCAGGTCACCTTTCAAGGTTGCCTGACTTTTGGTAGAAGTAGGACCTAATCTCTTTTCTCTTGGTATCTGAAGATCAGAAACAGTCCTGGCAGTCACCTTATTCCCTCCAAAGTGATCCTCCTGCACCTGTTCATAGAGCTGTAGCTGTTTCTCATCAGCAAGAATCATTTTGACCTCAGAAACCTAAGGTTTGAGCCTGATTACATAAGACCAGGTTGACTTCCCTTCTGTTCCTTTGATCTGAACCTCATATCTATAGAAGCTCTTCACTGTTGCCAAATAAAGAAAATGAATCATGGGGCCAACACAATGGGTGGAGGCCAGAGGGTTTTGCAAAAATTCTGCCTATGACAAATTTGTACTTCAGGCATTTGGGAAACTGAAAATTCAGAGAAGTTCAAAATCAATAGAACTGTCAGATATTTTCTTTATCATTATACAGAAATTATATTCTATGGTCTGAGCTGTTTTTATTTTACATGTCACAACACTTGGCTGACTGGTATCAGTAGAGTTTTTTGTTTTTGTTTTTAATATGAAATGCTTGTGGGGGGGCTCCTGTTCCTAACTGTGCATAGGAGTTGCCGTTGTTAATAAGCTATTGTTTACGAGTGAAATCTATGAAGCCAGACATGATAACAAGCCTGCAATACTAACTTTTGGCATGTGGAGGCTGGAGAGTTTGATGCCGGCCTATACTACATAGAACAATCTGAAAAATGTTGAGTGAATGAATGAATGACACATGCTGAGCATCTACTACGTTAGGACATAAACACTTCTTTAATTCCCAAATTCCCTCCAAATCTAGCCAGGCCTGGGGACTTACACCTGCCATCTCAATCTAAGTGAGGCTGAGGTAGGACAATTGCTGGGTACCAGATGCTTACCTGGACTCTATACCAAGACCTAACATAAACTAAAGCCTGTACACAGTAAGTATTGTCATAGTGTTTTCTAAATAAACAAAACAAAAGACCAAAAAGTGCTCTTTTTCTGGATGACGCAGATTGTTAGGATAAAGGAATAAATGTGCATTGAGTCTTTCTAATTCTAAAACCCATGGTCTTCATCAACTTATTCATTAACAGAAAAATTATATGAATCAGACGAATTTGTCATGGCCCATCACAGAAGATCTCAGAGCCCCAAATGATCAGTGTATACTCAGTATTTACACAATCTCTCCTAACAATGAGGGTCTTGGTGTTAAAAGGATTTAAAACTGTAACCAGAAAAAGCCTGCCATTGAAGAAATGTATACAGTGACAATCGACAGCATATTAAAATGGAAACAGATCTCTCCACTTCTACAGATACGGTGGAAGATATACAGGAAAAGAGTTCACACACCAGCTTGATATGATTTTCTTCATTGCTCCATGAGAACCAAAAAAAACTTTAAATACTTAATAGACTGCTCTGCTTTGTTAGTCAGCTGTGAAGCTGAAGGTTGTAATCTTTGTAAAGAAAAGAAAGTTTACTAGTTACAGCCTCACAACTATTCTCCTCTCCCCTTTTCCATATTAATCTTTTAAGAACTGTATTTTGATTCCCTAGGCATTATTCATGAGAGGGAAAAGCTGTCTTATAAGAATTACTCTTTTCACTCATCACACATCCCAGATGATTTTAAAACTCTCTAAGAATTATTGAATATTTATTGCATGTTGTTACATGGAGGATTCATGTGTAGTATGGAGCCTTGACAAAAACTTTTTTTGACAATTCACTCACAGTAGATCACCAAAACAGGTATTGACCAACAATCCCTAAAGAGCTGTGGCTATTTGAAGCTGTATTTGCCACAATGTCTTGAATTTTAAAGGGATGGGAATTTAAAGGTCAATGCTAGCATATTTATATGCAAAGACTCTTAATTATCAATCGTTATTGAAAATACAGGGCAGGTATCTTCCATCTATGAGTCTCTCCATTTTGGATTCTTTCTGTAAATATATATTTCTGGTTAATTTTTTCTAGTTAAAAAGGGGGGGGGTTGTTAAAATAGTTAAGCTTTTTAGAACCTGTCATACAGAAGGCAAAGAAACAGTTATTTGCTAAAGCCCTAATCCATCAAGACTCCAGGTGGCATGGCCTCACATGGCAGGCCCCTTGTTTAGACTGTGTAGGTTCTTCAACCTAGCTATAGCCTGGAGACAAAATATTGTCTCTGGCTTGTCGAGTCAGTCCATGCAAATTTACTCACAGTTGAGATCTCTTAAGAATAATACAACAGGATCAGAACTCGGTATAAGGGGAAGTAGAAACGGATTTTATTCCACTGTGACTCTCAGCTCACTTCGTTGAAAAGATGTGTCAGTGTTCATGGCAGCCACTCTTTGTACTTATTCTTCTTGTTCGTCACAACACCATGAGCAGCATGTGATTTCCCTCATGTTGGCAAGAATGAGCATGAACTTGTTTTTGTAAGTCTAGAAGGTTCTCCAGGGCAAAGTCTGATTCCTGACATAACAGATTTAAAAGAAGTCTGTTGAATTCAACTTTCTGTAGGCTGAAGTAGCAACAACCATCTTTGTATTCCAAAAGAATCAGGCATGTGTTACTCCTTTGGAGCTGTGATTGTGAGCCTTGGTTTGCATTCTGCTTCCACTCACCATTACCACAAGAGGAATTGGCCATATGTAGTCACTGACTGTGTTTTTCACATTGACCCACATAGAAACGAAGTGGTTTGTGTGTGGGGGTGGATATTCTAGGGGTTGGGATATTTTAATCTGAAATTCTATCCTTTATTCTTTTGTTCAGAACTTTACTACATAATTCTATTATAGTATTGTTTAATATCTAATTTGTATCATTATGCATAAAGTAAAGTAAGTTTTAAAAAATAAGCATAAAAATGAGGAAATTTGTTGAATGAACTTGTAAACAATCCTCTCCACCATCTTCCTAATATGCTGCTACTAATATCCTACTTTCACTCTGTGTAACTTATACAGTGAACACATGATTATCATGCAGCTCTCATTATCCTCTTTCAGAGTCACCTATCCTCTACGTCATATCACTTACCTCTTTGATACCCAAATGCATCTGGCAATGATGCAGGATGCAGTGTCAGTTTCCTCTCATAAAGAGATCTCACAGATGCCTCTGTTCCCCATTCCAATGGTCTTTGCTATAGCTCAAATTTATGCCTTTGTTTTGGGGAACTACTGAGTTAACAACTTATGGTGCCCATAGTTCTGGTGTTAAAATCTCCCACTCTATCATTATATTGTTTGGTTCTGAAATAAAATTCTAACTTTAGTATTTATGAATTTGAAATCATTCAGCAATTTTTCTCTAACATAAATAACTATGACTAATACCTTGAATGCGACAAACAACAGCCAAAGACTCCATAATAAAGGCCCTGGATATAAGTATTTTGTTTCATCTCACCCCCTACAATTTCTGAGAACCTTTCATAACCAGCCCTTCTTGGTTTTTCTGTATTATGTAACCTTTTTGACTTGACTAGAACTGTGAATACTTAAATATAAAAACAATTCAAGTGCTAAAAATGACTTAGATACTTCTCATTCCATCAGGAACATAACTTTACTTCTTTTTTATTAATAATTGTCACTCTAAAATTTTTATTATGTATACTTATGTGTTTTGTGCATATACACACGTGAGGAGGGAGCATGAGTGTGCCATGTGGTACATGTGGACATCTGGGGACAACTCAAAGGAGTCCTCTCTCTCTTTCCATTCTACGGATCTCATGGATCCTGAAGCTTTGTGTGAGCACTGTTACTCTGGTGAGTCACCTCACATTTCATTGCTTCTTTTTTCTACTGGCCCGACTTGTATCATTTCATCCTCCCAACACTGGCCTCATGACCTCCCTGTTGATAAGCATTTCAAACATATTACTTTATCTCTTGTAATAATTGCTATACATTGAATTATTATCTTTTTTGGTGTATATGAAATCAGGCTGAGGTTTGTTGATGTTAAAATGTTTTAATCAAGATTTTTAATTTAGTAAAGAACTTGAATCCAAGCATAGTGATGTTAGAATAAACGAGAGAGTCTAAGACAAACCATCAACATTTATTATTTGAATAGATTTAATGAAGGCAGCCTACTCTAACTGATCATCTCCTACCTTCAGATGGAGGTGATTTCTTGTCTTTCATGCTTTAATGTAATTTATTTAAGCCAATGTACCTAAAATATTATTAGTATGAAGGTTTTAATATAACATTTGTTACTTCAAAACAAAGTTTTGTGATCTATTGTGCATCTTATACCAGCTCTCAACTTTAGACCAACAACATTTCAAGGCCTCAAAAGATACATACTGTTAAATAGCAAAGCTTGGCACATGAATCTATTTCTGGCTCTAAGGAAAATTTAGTTGTGCTTTTTTAATCCTAGCAAAATTTTTTCCCCACCTAAGATAAACTGGTTCTATAATGACAACAAATATTCTCTGACTTTCCAATATATTAGATGGCGGGACTAGACATTCTTTTTTAATAGCAGCTTAGCTAGACTGTGACAGACTCAGTTATCACAGTATAATCCACATATATTGACTTGGCTTAAGGAGCCATATCTTGCTGTCAAATTTTAATATCATGCTCTATCTGTAACTACAATTTTATGAAGGAAATTTTTAGCTTATTAGAACCTTCATATTTTTCATGAGTAGAAAAATGTAATTGCAGAATGCACTGAATACAAGTGAAATTTTCATTATTTTATTTGGAGAAAAATCACTTAGCATCAAAAACAGGAATAGACAAATTATATCCTGGGCTCCCAGGTAAACTTAGCATTAATTGAAAAACATAAATGTGCTGAGCTCACAAAAATTAAGACTATTTATATCTGTTGGTTCCAATTGGAAAAACGGTAAGACAAAGTCATCTTTAAAGAAAACCATAACAAGAGAGCTATAAAATTAAATTGCAACTCTATTGTACATTTTTTTTTTGGAGATGATGTGTCTATCTCAAGTGAATTTGAGTAGGAGATAATTTTGTTTATAGATCACTCGATATTTTCTTAGTAGAAAAAAATCACCATGTCTCAGGCAAAGTCTTTCACCTAACACTATTTTCTGAAGATGTTACAGTCTTTATTTGTAAACTAGTAATCTCAGAACAAATAAGAGAATCACTGGCCTATCTGTGCATGCTAATATCATTTGTATGTTTTTAATTTTGAGATAAGAGTCCTATGTATCCAGGAGTAGCATTGAACTCACTGGGTATCCCAGGATGGCCTTGACAAAGCAAATAGGAGATGAAAATATGAAAAATATTGATTTAAGAAATGGAGAAAGGGTAGCTTCCATGCATGGTTTGTGCAAATTAATACATTCATACTGATACACCTGCTGTAGAAAACAGCATAAATATTCTTTATAAAATATAAATATCGCATTTATTCACCAGTCCCCAAACAGGTACATAAGCAAGAGAAACCAAATCATTAAATCAAAGGGATACCTGCACTTTTAGGTTTACTACAACAATAGACAAATAAGTAAGCAGACAGAGAGTTTTCATTCACTGATGGATGGGTATAAAGAAAATGAGTTTACAGATACCATGGAATATCAGTTAGACATAAGAGAGTAAAATTCTCTCACTTACCCTTAAATCTTCTATACATACTGTTGTCAGTAGCAGTTACACTTAAAATTGACTGGATAATGTAGCAGGTTAAATACAATTGGCCTCCACACGCTCACAGAGAGTGTCACTATTAGGAGGTGTGACTTTGTTGGAGTGGGAACACCTTGTTGGAAGTGTGTCACTGTGGGGGCGGGCTTTGGGGTCTCAAAGATGCTTAAGTCACACCCAGTGTTTCAGACTACTTCCTGTTGCCTGTGAGTCATGGTGTAAGAACTCCCAACTCCTTCTCTAGCACTGTGCCTGCCTGCCTGCTACTTTGCTTCCTGACGTAACGATAGCAGACTAAATCCACAAACTGTAAGGAGATACTCCAATTAAATGTTTTTCTTTATACAAATTCCTATGGTCATGGTGTCTCTTCACAGCAATTGAAATGTTAAGATAGTCTCATTCGTATGATGGATAGATGTCTTGGTCCTCTGTTTGATAATACTGAATTGCAGGAGAGGTCATTATGAAATGAAAGAAACCAGACTCTAGATTTAAATATGTATTTTCAGGAAACTGAGACAATGATAAAATAAGCAGCTGGAATGAGAAGGGGTGTGTGTGTGTGTGTGTGTGTGTGTGTGTGTGTGTGTGTGTGTGTACACATATGTGACCACATGAGCACTCACACAGGCACACAGAGCTCAAACTCTTATGCCCTCTGTGTAAGAACCTGGGATGTATTTTTAATGTTAACAATGACATGTGGTACTTCATAAAGCCAATAAGCTTCCCTGTAGCAAAGAAAACAATCAAGAGAAGAAAAGGAAGCTCAGAGTGTAGAAGAACAATCTCTGTTAGCTATATATCTGAAAGAGGATTAATATGCGGAATATACAAAAAAAAAACTCAGAGAAAATAAGAAAATGAAACATCCATGAAAAAACAAGCCAATCAAAAATGGGATATGCAACTAAACAAAACCTTCAGTTTGTCTTTTTAATACTAATTAATCTTAACGGTAAGAGGTGATATCTTGTATTTTTAACTTGTATTTTTCTGATCATTAGGGACAATGATTTTCTTCCTATATTTGTTTCTTTTTTAAAAGGGGGTATCTATTTAAATGTCAATCTTATAAAACACTGAATTATTCACTTTTGAGTATTTTAGTTCATTATTTATTCTGAATATCAACCACTTGTTGAATGAACAGTTTACAAATACTTTATCCATTATTTAGAAAAATATTTTATGTTGAGTCTTTGAGAATTTCAGACATTGTGTTTTGATCATGTTACCTCCCACCCTCAGTTGCCTACATCTATCTCCATTGCATACTTACCCAATTTTGTGTTCTCAATTTAAAAAAAAAAATCAAGTGCAATTTGTACTGGCTATATGTTGTCAGGTGTGGGTTTATTCACTGGAACACAGTTGGCTACCAGGAGCCACACATAAAAACTGGCAATCCCTTTTCATAAAGTCAGCAGTGACCAAACACTCTTTGGATGCATGAACACTATGCCCAATCTCCTGTTTGTTCTGGGGTTCTCTGTTCTGGGGTTGTCCCTGAACATTGGTTGCTTTCCTATTATACAGAAACTTATTGATTTGATAGAGTTGCATTTGCTTTTACCTGTCTTCATTTTTTAAATTATCAAGATAAAATCCAATGTAAATCTTTTATTAAAAGTTTCTGGTCAATTGCTCTAATAGTTACTTTAAAAATTCTTACTGTACATTTTTTTCCTGTTATAAATTTCTTGTATTATAGGATTTAAATGTGTTATTTTTATTTCATTCACCTACAAAGATATGTAATTCTACGTCATTCTTCCCATGCTGTTTTAAGTATTGTAATTTAATAGGTTGTTTTAATGTTGGGGAGAATTAGTAATTTGACATCGACATTTGTCATAATTATCTTTTATATCAATTATAAAATTTTTGCTTCTAAATTTTATTGCAAAATAATTAGGTCTATGTCTGAGTTTCAGAGTACAATACTATTTTTTATTGATGATATACTAAATGTCTAACTTAGTATGGAAAGAAATTGATCATTAAAGAGCTTAATATTTATTTTTTCACTACAGAGAACATCATCAGATCTTTTAATAAAATTTAAAATATATACCATGTAAAATATTGTATGTAAGTCATCTAGATAGACATTATTAGGATTTTTCCAGATTTGGCAGAACATTGCAGAATCAACCAGAGCATTGCACAGTCAGACAAATATAGAGTCTTCTTTCTCAGTTTCAGGATAATGGATTTTTCTGACATCAAATCAGTATAATGAATTCTATTACTTTTTCAGTTAATTCCTATAGACTTTCTAATTATACAGTAAGGTTTTATAAATAGTTATTTTTCTTCATTATCAAGATTTATATCACTCATTTGTACTTGCACTGACTAGTGTTGATGACATGATAATGCAATTAAAGTTGTTTCTCCATTGGATCTCAGATTTCCTAAGAATATCTCTCATAATTCAATGTGAGTTAAAATAGGTACCTTATCCAATTAAGATGTACGATTTTATGCCTGCTTGTAGTGTTTGTGGGGATATGTAATTATTAATCAAATCATCCTTTTCATGTTCTGTTTTCTTTATTCAATGTGTAAACATTCTATTTTAAGTAGGTTAATCATACGATTTGAAATTGGAGAGTTAGCATTTCTCTATAGATTTCAGGGAATTCAAGCTTTGGACCCAGGGGAAGCCAGTGTGTGCCATCAGGCTTGATCATTGTGGGAGCTACTCCAGAAACCTTAACATTGGTGAGAGTTGTTGCAGGTTAGAGCATCTCTAGCAGGGAAGGAAGCTGGTCAGAAGGAGAGAACTGAAAGGAGCAAACCTGCTTCTCTCTTTCCCTGCTTCCAACTTTTATACAGCTGAAGACGTCAGAAACTTCATTATAAAGTCCATGTGTTTGGCTAGGACTCTGTGCTGTTAAATGAGAAGACACATTGGAAGCTGGAGGTTATTTAGTAGATGAGCTGGGCCCTGGCCATTGTGGCAACTGGTGGTGTAGGCCAGTCTAATGCTCCAGGCACTGTGCTCCACTTTGGGCTATTCTCCTTTGGGCCTAAGCAGTGCAGGTTGGGTCCACAGAGACCATCAGGGTGAGATATGTAGTGATTCCATGTAGTACGAGATTTCTGGCCCTGATTTCTGGGCCTAGCCTCCAGATTTAGGCCCACAGACCCGCAGACCCGCAGACCCACAGACCCACAGAGACACACAGATGCTTTCAATAGTTTTTGGCTGAATCGGCCAAAGGCTCAGGCAGATAACTTGCTAGCTTCAACCCTTCATCTAACCCATGATTCTTCCTGTTCAGCCATGGGGCTCGGTACCTTTTCTTAGAGCAGCATGGTTGTCCTCTGCTTCCTCTGGCTTCTCTCTGGCATTCTGCCTGTGCTTCCTGTTCTCAGAGTTTTTCTTAGTCTGATAGTTCCGCCCACACTTCCTGCCTTTGGCCAATCAGCTCTTTTTATTAAACCAGTGGGTGGGGCAATTATTTACCATGAAACAACACAATACCCCTACAATTCCAAGGCAAGACAACAATAGCACCCCAGGATAAGGAAGCAGTATAACTCTTAGAAACAGTCTATGGATTATTCCCAATGCCAGTGTCAGAGGTGAACTACCCCCCAATAAACCCTTGGTCAGAGAGGTCCCTGAGGACCCACAGATCATAAAGCTTTGTCCACTTCTGTGAGCTGCATCCTGGAACAAGGTAGAAAAACCCTTTTACTGAAGATAATATGTGCTTTACCTGCCAGGACCTGCAGAAATCATGCTGGGACTCAGCTGAAAACGCTCTCCATTCTCATACTCATAGTACAAGACGCTCTTATGCAGTTTTCTGGGTATGGGACCTCCGTGCTGAATTGACAACATGTCAGATGAGATGTGTCCATTGATATATTAATATAAGAGTACTGTAGATAAAAACAGTTGCTTTCTAATTTCTGCTAAACTCTATGACATGGTGACCATGATTGGTATTATTGGACAATTTTCTATGGCTGAGATAATAGAACTGAGAGGGAGTCTTACTACTTTTTTGCATGAACATGTAATATACCTTCCAGTTTATCTTCTAAATGTTTAAGTTAATTACCTCTGGGGATATATTTCACATTTAATAAAAACCAGTCTGAAATATAGGAAGGATCTACCCACAGTCAATTCAGGAGATTCAGAGAGTGGTGATTTACATTTTAATCCCAGCACATGGAATATCTGGGAGTGGTGACCTATACCCTTAATCTCAGCACATTTGAGTTTGAGGCCAGTTTAGTTTACAGAGGGACATCCAGGCTCCGAAGCAGGCAGTAGTGGTGCCACGCCTTTAATATTAACCTGGATGTGAAACAATTGGGTGAAGAGGGTATTTAAGGCAGGCATAGAAAGACAGAGGAAGCAGTAGAAGCCACAAGGAGTGAGGCTGAGGAAGTTGAAAGACAGCTGGGTAAGATGTGACTGTGGTGTTTACTTTCTTTGATATCTCAGCCTTTCCCTGAATATCTGGCTCCGAGTTTTCTTTATTCATGCAACAATTACCACTTATTTGTGCTATTCATATTGGTGATGGAGAAAAATCTTATTTTTCATAGTAGACAACAGTGGTTGCTGTAAGATTCATAATAAGTAAACCTTTCGAAAAATAAATGACTGTAGCTGTGGTATAATTGTCAATGTCCAGCCACAAATAAAATAAGTAATAAGATGTCTCATCCTCTCCAACACCCAGAACTGGAAAAGATTTAAGAATTGGAGGAAAGCATTACATTGAGGATATATTTCCTTTAAATAGAAATGTTCACTCTTGGAGGGAAGAAGACCTAAGTTTCTCAAAGTAGAAGAAACTGGCAAAACTCACATAATTCCTAAAATTTAGAGGATTCATAGAGGATTCATCCCCAACCCACGATTATAACATCAGTAAACAATTGCTTTAAAAAAGAGATTCCCCATTTAGCCAAGTGGCCTGGAATTCAGGCAGACAGCTACCAGGGAACAGTTTTTGTGGTTTGTTACTCATCCCATGATAGATGTTTTGGTGATGTAGCTGCCTTTGATTCATCCATACTCATGTTAGTAACTTCTCACCAATACCCATGTATGTAAGATCAATAAATTCATTGGTTGACTAAATTATATATGAGTAGAATCATTTATTTGCCTATAATAACTACCTTATTTGATCTAAACAGATGTACACACATTACTTCCCATTGGTCATGGTTCATATGGAACCAGAAAGGAAAAAAGTATTCTGACAATTCTATTTATAACTTAGCTAAGACAAAATAGCAAATCAACACAGCTTTTTTTTTACTATATAATGAAATAATAATATTCAACCAGCATAGTATCATAAATATTAAAGATAATATGATGCATATATTTCCAGTTGATAGTGATGTTTCTATTACCTTTATGGCTCATATCTATAGTCTTCTAATGCTGGTTGTGTAGATTTCACTATTGTTTATTTTTGCTAGAAGACCATACTTTGTTAGCTGTCTTTGAAATTTGCCTTACTTATTGTTAGTACATGCCAAATAAATCATTTCTTGAGTATATTACCCACACTGGCAATCCTTTTAGTAATCTTCTTTATTGTATTGTATATTTTCATTTTGTAAAATACATTTTCATTTTGATGGAAAAACATCAGCAGGCAAAGATGTTACATAGATACCAAGTCAAATAGTGGCTAGTCTTATTTGTTAATTGGTAGGTTTCTTAAACTATCATATCATTAGGTTAACTGTGGAGTTGGCATGTATGAAAGATGCATTGCTTTCCATAGTTCATATGTAATATGATATTGTTACTATCGTTTATGATTTTTAGCTTGGTGTTTTCTTAATTGACACATTTAACTCTAATAAATTAATGGGTTTTATTGTGAAAGTTTTGTGCATGGATGTGTTAAATATCCAAACTCTTCATCATGAAAAATGTCTCTTGTAGGCCCTAATAATCATACTATGGCATTACAAACTTTATACACTATAAATTAATGCTTAAAATTGTAATTTTTCCTGATTGCTCAAAACTCTCAGAACTGATGTCCACTCACTGAAGTTAATGGGTTTTTTTTTTTTTCAGTTTCTTTAGGTTCATCTAAAAAGCATTTGAGCAGACACAAACTTACTGTGAAATAGAAGCTACATCTAATAGTTTCCTTTTTAACTCTTTGCTCTGTCCTGTCAGTGACCCTTTCTCTTCTCTTAGTCATTGTCTTCAGAGGATCCAGATCACACCTAATGATACAGGCTAGTGCTTGCTCAGTTGAGTTAATGTGTAAATTCTGAAATACTTGTAGAATCATATTGACTAATTAGTGAGCAGACTGAGTCATTTCATGCCTCTGTTCAGTAGGAGATGGATGACTTTTTCATTAATGTTAACTATGTATTAGCACACTCATGGTGGTTTTGATGAAAATAACTACATTGTGCTTTAGTTTTATAAATTCTAAGATGTGGCCCGGATGACACAGATTATTTCTGCTTTGAACACTGATGATGGGATGTCATGGCAAAAGATATCAAAAATTAACTTCCTACAGTTTGTTAGAGGTATTATTTCATGCCTACTGTGTGCACAACAGTGAATTAATGATATAAAGTGTCCACTGGGGTCTTTCTTCTCAAGCAGTTTGTTCTGAGAGCAACATAACCCTGATTCTCGAGGGTACTTGAGGAAGGGTAAACGAAGTGATAGCATGCGGTTTACTTTAACAATGGAAGAAAATGTGTCAGATGTATTAATGTCAACAACTGGAATCTTACCTCATTAGGCAACTTCTGGATCTGAGGCTCTGATTATTATTCTAGGCAGAAAAAATATGCTAATTATTCACTCTGAATGTAGAAGGGGGGAAGGTGTAAAATCTCCCCGTTAGCCGCGTGACCACATACTAATTGCGTGTCATGTGTCAAAATAATGCAGCTCACTGTGCCCAAAGCAATTAGACACACAGAACTCCATTAATGAAGCACTGTCTGTCACCAAAAGTGTTTTCTGTGCTATAGTTGAAGATTAAAATATTAACTTCTCAAATATTTATGATAGTTACTGACAGCATTTCAAAATGTTACCTTTTAACAAAAGCTTTCTATTAAGAATTGGTTTTTAGTTTGGATTTTATATTCAAAGACTATATTAACATATGGGGGAAACGGGATTTCTTAGTTTCTGAAGAGAGTTTTATTCTATAAGAGATAGATTACTTTCAGATAATTTTGCCAAGTCTTTATGTTTTTAATGCTTTTCCTCAAAAGCTGCTTTTGGGCTTTTGACTCACGTCTTTGGTTTCCATTGAAGAATCCATTGGAAAATCTTGTGCATGTGTAGGTTTTACATACACTGTTTCTCTGTTTTGTTCAAGTTAATCAGTTCCGAATTCATTATAATAATCACAGCATCATGCTCAAATATTTAATAATTTTTGTGTTTTCTGATGATGTGAGAAATGTCCAGAAGAGAGGACTCTGAGAACCTTAGTGGTCTTCTACAGATGAAGCTGCCCCAGTGACATGGCTGACCACACTAGATCCATTTACTAATGTTTGCTCACCAGCCACCATGCTAAAAGTTCAGCATTTTGTTTGTTTAATCCTGGTGTTGTACTCCTTTTGTGTTTCCCCATTCTCTTAAATCATCTGATTCTGAATTAATTAACACAGTGGATATTTGACTCTACTGATTTTTGGTGCCTCAATTTGTTTGGGGGTTATGTATAGTGTATGGCATATGTGTGTGCATGCATGTGTATTCACATATATAGGTACACATTGTACATGATCTGTCTGCACTTGTGTGTGTGTGTGTGTGTGTGTGTGTGGACCAAGGGTGACATCAGGTGTCATCCCCTATCACTCTGTGTCATGACTGATAATGCAGGATTTCTCACTGAGAGCTGCCATGTGGCTACTCGAATTAGTTAGCTGGCTTGGAGATCCTCTTTCTTCTCCCCCTCAGCACCGGGGTTACAGATAGAACACTCCACTGATGTGACTTCTACGTTTGTTCTTTCTGAGCACCTGAACTCTAGGGGGCAAATGCTTTATATTTCATCCTCAGCTATTATAGTTTTGAAATGTGTGATCAGACTAGAACCTTTTTATGTATTTTAATATCGTTTTTATATAAATATTTTATTTCACCAATTATATGAATGAAAATATTATGTTCTTTTCTTCTTTGGGATCCCTTAGTTCCAGCTGATCTAAGATTAGTTATTTTGTAAGGTGGTTAAATTCATAGCTAATCAGTATAATTCTTTTTACTTTAAAATTCTTCAAATTTCAAAGGCTAACTGTTTTAAGTTCAGCATTATTACATTATTACTATTTTTAAGTTTTTATATTGATAGTGTAAGAATCACTTGAAAGTTTTGAGGTAGGCATGATTTCTTCACTCCTCACATTTCCATTTCCATTCCTGGGCAGCCTCACTACTAAAAAGCATTGATTTGTATTATAAGTCTGGGGGAACACATTTCACGGCTGCTTCAGAATTTTTTTTTTTTCTGCCTGGTCAGCAAGTTCTCCACAGTTATTAGCTGACTCCTTACTCATTAACACCTTGGGTAGAGTGATGCCAGGCTCTCTACTGTAAGGTAGTATATAGTAGATGTTAACAAGTGTTGGCTGCTGGGGGTTGACATAGAGTTTCTGAGGAATTGACAGAAGCATGACATTTATCGCCATGCTAAACTGGTCCATATTTGCCTGTACTAAAATTGGGAGAACAATTATTTCAAATCTCCGATCCATAAACATTAAATATCTATGGGAAAAGTCTTGCCAGCCATTTTTACTGTGTTTTCTAGTTTTCTTGTTGTTCTTATCTTTCTTTCTCTGTCTCTCCCAGTCTTTCTTTGTGGTTAGTTAGCTTATTCTGGTATACTTGCTTACTATCTCACTTTGGTACAAATTGCTCACAATTTTGAAATGTCTTATGATTTGAAATATAAAGCATCAACTTACTTTTATTTTACTTTTGGGTAAGTGTGCAAGTGTGTTTATTTTACAATTTTTATTTCATAAGTTAGCTTTATTGAAGATGATAGGATGCACATTCTATGAATACGGGGACATTTTTCTCTGGTTTAACACTGGCGCTTAGTATAGCTTAAGTCATGGCATTTTAATAGTTTTAGCATTAGCAATATTTACTAAGCATTTGTCAAATGAATAGATTTAAATTTTTTCTTTTATTAGTAAACAATATTTGATTATAACAATTAAAGAATTATGGGCAGAATATTGAATTTTATTATATATTTGATATGTTATATAATATGATTTTTATATTCTGTTCAAATGTTATCAATAAAGCATTAGGATATAGTTAGATTCATAAACTCAGCATTTACCTCAGGAATTATGGCATATTCAATGGGTCACATGCTACCCCTTTCTCTCCTGTCATACATATCATTCATAAGGAAATAAGGTGGCGGGAAAGCCAGCCATGGGTGCTGGGAACCGAACTCTTATATTTTTGGTTGTGAGCCTAGCCTTTTACAGCTGAGTTGGGCGGCTGGCTTGGTCTAATAGTCAAAATTCAAAGCTCTCACTGCTGCGGCCCGAGTTCGATTTCCAGTCGAAAAACCAAAACCAAACCAAAACTAAACAAAAAACAAAACTCCAAGATCCCAGCAGCCCCTTATGAATGGGGTTGGCCACTCCCCCTTTAGGAGCCCGGGACCCTGGATAAGCCTCTTCAGACCTTATCAGCTGACACCTGAATCCCACCACAAGATGTATTATAAATACTGGATGTGTAGGATGAGTTCATTCAGATTTTACTTTAGCAGATGCTGTGCTAGTGGCCAGATTTTACATGCTATCTTCTTTAGTTTGCCTTCTTAACCCAACAGTATGCTTTTAATGCTGACTCCTCTTATTATGGGTATTATGCATTTGTTTTATTGCTGTTTAGTAGTTGTATATTCTATAATCATGGGAAATTTTGTTCTTCCCCATGTTGCCCTCAATAAATGATGTTGCCATCCGTGTTCATGTATATCTCTTGATAAATACTAATATGGGAAACTTCTGGGTTGTTGAATTCCTGAGAGAAAAATTTTGAATTATCTGCCCAGATAAACTGGAAATTGAAGTTCAAGTAGTACTTCATATGACTTCCTACTACTATAATGCTTCTTTTTCCAATAATTCTATAATCAAAATCTTCAGTTTGTGTCTGCTTGAGTATTTTTGTTGTTTTTTTTATTTCTATTTTGTTATTTATTAGATAATCACAGCACTATCCTTAGAGACCTCTGGGCTCAAGATTTATTAAAATGTGTTTTGTTAACCTCATTTTTTCTATACCAATACTTTGCTCATTTACTACTTGTCATATTATCCAAAGGTTGCTAGATATATGTTCAATATACAAAAATTCAATTATAAGGGGCTGGAAGGATGGCTCTGCTGTTAAGAACCAGTACCACTCTTGTAGAGGACATACAGTAAGTATCCAACACCCATGTCAGGTGGCTCACAGCTGCTTGTAACTTAAGTTCCAGAGGGATCTGATACCTCTTACTTCTGAAGGCCTCTACACTCATATGTATATAGCTGCATAAACACACACATACAATTAATAATATTTTTTTAATCAGTTGAAGTTTTAATATACTGCCAACATCCTCAGACTGTACTACTTAAAAAATAGTCTTTGAGTTAGTAACCACAGATATATGCCAACAGATGATGTGTTAAATCTATTAGGAATACTTATTTTGTGTGCTACATGTACCATGGTGTATTTGTGGAAGACAAAGGACAAATTTTGAGGGTTGATTCTCTCTTTCCACAATATGTGTCCCCGTGGTCAAATGTAGGACCACAAGCTTGGTGGCAATACCTTAACATGTTGAAAAATTCCACTGTCCCTGCCTACACATTTCTAAAGCATAAACATCATTTTGGAATATTTCTTCTATTAGATCTTAAGACCTATAAAGCTAATATTTAATTAATGTACTAATACCTGTGTTGGGACAAAATCAGATGAATAGAATAACTTATCGAGCAAAGAAAGCCATAAATATTTTTAAAACATCTTACAGTTGTCACAGTTTTCTCTGATATCAATGAGAAAAAGAAAACATTTTCAGTACATACTGTTGGGGCTGATTATTGCATTAAAATATTTTTACTATGTCATACCTTGCACAAAAATAAACCAGACAATTAAACTTCCTGGGAAACATTTTAAGTTTTAGGAATCAAATCACTAATTTAGAATAGGAAACAATATCTCAAAAAGTCAAAACTATAAAAGAGAAAATAAATTCAATAATGTTAAATGTAAGAAATATATATATATATTATATATAGTCAAGTATATATTCTTGTAAGGACAAATAAAAGAATATTTAAAATAACACTGCAAGTTTTGAAAGACAGACCTAAAAAGGAGCAGTTTACTAAAGAAGGTGGAATATTACGCAGCAGTTAAAGTGAGTGAACTAGGGCTATAGGCATCACCATTTATAACCCTAAGAAATAATGCTAGTAAGAAAGCATAAAGACACAGACTTTAATCTTTAGACTCTGCCAAAATTATCCTGGGCATAACAATGACACGTGGGGAGGTTTAGCAGATTTGACAGTCATTTCTGAGGATGTGGAGAGAGGAGAGCTAGATACCTATCATCAATGGGAAGAGTTTACCCAGATTTGTGTTTTATTTCTTAAGCTCAACACATTTGTTATATTTGGTATGTCTTTTGGCTGTCTGACTTATTTCTAAAACATTTTATTTTTTACTTTGTTAATTTTACATGAATTGGAATATGTTCTGATTGGTCTGAGTTTTGACCAGTTTCTACTTGGCATTCTATATTGATCAAAGTTAACAACTGTCCTTTGTAGGCCACTGTACTAACTAAAAGAAAGAAAGACATTTTTAATAGATAGCATTTTTTCACTTGAGAAATCCACAGGTCAATGAAGATTATAATTAGAGTATAAAATGAGGAGTAAAAGATAAAAGAAGCAACCCCCCCCCAAACATCTTGAAGTCTAACCTGCAACATAAGACAACCGAAATAAAGAGAATTAGATATTTAAAGATGCCATTATAGGCAAAGGGTAAAATATTGGAGCTTGATATTTTTCCTAAAGACTGGGTACTCTGACTCTATTTTGAGGAATCTTATATCATATGACTAACTGACTCAGCTATCATAATTTTCTCTGTTGCTGTAATGCCACACAATTTCCACATTTGTTTAATGGACATTTGTGATACCTATTGCTCTGTTTTAATTATGTTCATTCTTGGTTTCCTCTAGAAATAGTAATTAGTGAATAATGTTTGCCACTGTACACAAGTAAGTGCATACTAAACTTTCTGCTGTTCTAGAAATCCCACATATATATCTCACAGTTCCAACATAATGGCAATTAATTAAACTTTCTTCTATGATAGGGAACGATGAAGTCTTGGTTAGAGAGATGGAGACAATGAGATTTAGGCACTAGGGCTTGAGTAACTTAGTGTTGCATTACATAGGACAAAATGAGACATGTAACCATTATTTTAACAGAAACTCATTCTACTGGAAAGGTAGAGAGGCAGATGAGTTCCATAACACCATTTTCTGTGGAAAACCTCAGAAAGGTAGTTATATTAGATTTGGATCTTGGCAAATGGAGAATTTGATGTAGGCAGAAAGTGGAGGGAAATTTTTTAAGTAGCCAGAAAATATCATATGGCAAACACAATGACTTGTGATTATTTGAAAATTAAAAGTTAGACTGAAGACAAAGCCTTTGGGTGCTGGATTTAATCCTAATTTATTTTATCAGTTGATAATTCTATTGAGGGCCTACCATGAGCAAATTTTTCAAGAAACTAACTAAAAAGACACTCAACAACTTATAGGATGAAATGAACACATAAAAAAATAAACACAATCTGCCCCAAAATTACAGTACTTGTTGGACAATAAGAATGAGAACCTGTTTCTGGATGTTCAGAGAAATTAATTTTGTTTTAGTACCAAATACATGCAATACCCTCTATCTAGAAACATTCTTTAAACAAGAACTTTGTTATTTTTCCTTTCATATGCATTCTCCCCACAGTCTTGGAAATGATTACAGTGTGAAATGAAATGTGTCCCATCATCTATCTCAGAATGTGGCTATAAGGAAATGGAAGTGTTAGTAAGAAATTTTATGTGGGTTTTATAGTACATACATATTGAAGAAATTCTTTCAATGTTAAAAAAAAAAGTTGATTTGGATCAATCAAAATATTTAGAATTGCACAGCCATTGATCCATATTCTAGCTGCGAGGTCCATCTATGCTGAAAGATTTGCCAGCACCATAACTAGTACCTTTGACTTTCTCAGCTAGGGTGTGGTGAAATGTTCAGCATTCAGAGTCTTAGTCTCAGTAGAAAAGATCAGCTGAGCTCTCATATGATAATGACATCACTTGCCTCCACCATCCTGCTTTCTAATGTTGATATTTTAATTAATTACTTTTGGCAGAAAAAGAACCTCTAAGGCACTGGGACTCTTTTTATTATATATCTTCCTTGCTCGTTTCTAACTCTATTGTCTGCAATAGTAAGTGAAATCTAAAAATTGAGGACTCTGCTTTAAAAGCAAGGAAAGAAGGCCTCTCTTGTCCTATATGGCCTCTCTCAATCCTATATACTGTTGCCTCATTATGGATTTTAAAAGAGCATAGCACCCAGTGCTAGAATATAGGATAATTAGTGTGTACGTTTGTGAGGCCATTACCTACAACACCCAGCACTAGAATGTAGGATACTTTGCATGTATAGACTTGTGTGGCCATTACCTATAACACTCAGCACTAGAAGGTATGATACTTAGGCTGTATAGTCTTGTGCAGCCATTGCCTACAAATTAAAATATTTCTACCTGGAAGGGAATAGAAGTTCATAAAGCTCAAGGAGTTAATGAGAAGAGGCTCCAAAACTCAGCAAACTTAGAAGGCTCACGTGGTGCAGCTATCTAAGAGTCACTAACATTCCTATAAGTAGCTCCAATAAGCTCAGCTGGTTCATGATGCTAGACTTGAGTTGTTTCTTTGGTATGGTGACAGTGCCTAACCTGACGTAGGATGTTTCTTTACATCTTATTAGGAAAAAGTATGCAATAATGCCCAGCTCAGCACTTCTTATGTTCCAGGAAGTGATGAGTAGATTACATTTCTTGGATTTAGCTGAGGAATAGTTGAAGAGCTGAGATTACAGGAGGTGGTACTTCACAGGAGTAAAGTTTTCAGCTCCTCGTACAGCCCTTGTTAACCCATCAGATGCCGTTCACACCACACAAAATCAGAGAGAATTGCTAAAGAAAATGAAGTCATTAACAATTTGAGGACAATATCTGCCCAGGGGTTGTGAAGAAAACTTCTGAATGTGAAATCCTATATGT
Organism: Phyllotis vaccarum; assembly: GCA_033318265.1. NCBI lineage: Eukaryota > Metazoa > Chordata > Mammalia > Rodentia > Cricetidae > Phyllotis > Phyllotis vaccarum. The sequence goes on along the minus strand of JARWLC010000001.1, from coordinate 144,669,463 downwards.
ATATGCTAATCATAAGCCCATGGTGTTTTACTTGCCATGCTATTATTTTTAAACTTTTATTGACAATTTCTGTGGAACCAAAATGTTGAAAAAGGGAAAAGAGTTTCTTATGTACTTTCATAAAATGAAGAAATGAGGAGAGTACGATATTCTCCTAGGGGTGAAAAGAGTTGACATATTGCCAGAAATGTAAGTAAACTCCTGGGGTTTCCCTTGAATTCTGTTGGTATTGAATTCTTTTAATGAAATTTTATGTTGACTTTGGAAGTAATAATTACTCCTCATTGGGCACTGAGACACCATTGAATAGTTTTATGTCCCTTCTTTTTCTAAAAAACCAAAAATTAATACAAATGTAGCATCTAATTAAGTCAAAATACATAAACTTGCTGATATTCAACCATTTCTGACCTACAAAAACAGCAGTTGAAACTAACATTACCAGCTTTCCTGGCTCCTTTAACGAGTCCACTCAAATACTGTGTCTCAAATTAAGTGTTTTCCTTATCCCAATTCAGTTGCTTGTGGAGTTACAACATTGTATAATAGTTAAGAAAGATATCACAGTGTATGTGCATGTGTGTGTGTGTGTGTGTGTGTGTGTGAGAGAGAGAGAGAGAGAGAGAGAGAGAGAGAGAGAGAGAGAGAGAGAGAGAGTTTGTCATGTTTTTGTAGAATTTAAGATGTAGTTTCTGTTCAATCTGGGCCTGTAGTCCAGAAGAATCTTTCCCACCCAAGGTCCTGCAGCTGCTTACAAAACCATCATTCAGAGGATTATATTAATTACAGACTTTTTGGCTCATGGTTCAATCTCATTACCAACTAGTTCTTACAACTTAACCCATTTCTATTAATCTATGTATTGTCAAGTGGCCCTGTGGCTTTACCTGTGTTCCATGACATTTTGCCTTCTGTTCTACAGCCTGCAGCGTCTCTGTCTCCACCCTCTTTCTTCATTATTTCCTCTTGGATTTCCCACTTGCCTCTAACCTGCCTTGCCATAGGCCAAAACAACCTTTTAATAAATGGTAACAAAGTATAATCGCACCATACAAAAGACACCCATATCATTAAAGGGGTAATATAGGGAACAAGTGAATTCCTGATAAAATGTGTATTGTTTGACAGGGGCAGGACCATTCCAAGGACATCAATACTTCTGTTTCATAGGACAGGCCAAGCTTTCCCTAGGTGAGACTCAGAGAGACGGCCAAGCCTTTTTCCTATGCTCCTGGTATGGTTGCTCACAATGTATATAGAAAATATCCACTATAGCTTTTTCTCCATCAAAAATGCTTACAGCCTGAAGATTCTCACCGAGAGACTCTTGTTGCCTTCTTGTTCAGCTCTATATAATAATCCTGGCTCCCTGATCAATGTATATAATAAACTCACTGAGCCTCCAAGTGCCAAAGCTTTGCCATCTGAGAACCCAGATCATCAAATTCTAGTCTTTTAGTTCCCACATATCTATTGGTGTGTGTGCTTTCTTAATTCCTCTGCTCTATAGTTAAGCTTCCAGGGCCCTAACTAGAGTTAAAGTGTAAAGTTAATTGATTCTTTGAATTAAATTTTTTTTTTTTAAAGTTCAGCCTGGTATATAAGCCAAGCTCCATGATGAGCACAGAGAGGCTACCAAAGGCACCGAGGAGATTCAATTCAACAAATCAAATTGTTAGATTTATACACTTAGCCAGACTACTATTTGTACAACTGTCTTTTATTTCAGTTTATAAATTAGTTTGACTCTAAAATTCTGTTTTTCTTTAGAAATTTATGGAATAAATGACCTAGTTATAATATTTCTTTAGGAAAGCAAACTGTGGTTTCAACAGTACCAAAACCTTAACCACTAAACCAACAGGAAAAATATAACAACTGGCCAGTTTTGAAATGGGTAAAGTGAGAGTATAATCAACTGTTAGAAGATTCTGAGTCATAATTATGACAATCAGCCTACATTTGGTTAGAAGAATTTGTAATAAATATTATAAACCAGAGTTTTTTCTTAAAGAAACTTACACAATCAAAGAAAACTGGGAATTTTGAAATTCATTTGATCAAGAATGCCCAACCTAATTTTATACTCTATAGAAACATTAGATTATGTAGACCTAAATATTTAATACTATGTGACTTATAAGCCTTACTGGCCAGTGTTTCCTCCAAAAATGAAGGCAATTTGACCTGCAACACCTCTGACCTATGTTATGGCATCACTTGTCAAACTGTTCCTAGATCCCCCTTTATTTTCCTTTTTAAGCACAGAATTAGTATTCCTGTTGTTGACTGCAGACTCTGCCTTAGTTTGGAGCTATTAACATCTATCAGGATCAATTGTACATAGTTGAACTAAGAAAAATTTACTTGACAACTCTAATGGCTGTGAAAAAGCCATAATAGAGAAGCAGAGAAAGGGATAAAAGAGGCCAGGGCAGAACAAAGACCTAGAAATGGGGGTTTTCTCATTTTCTCTTAGGGCTCCCACCATCTTCCTTTTCTAGACCCAATTCTGCACTTCTCTTTTTTTTTTTTCTTGTCCATTTTAACACAATCAAACGTGTTGAAAGCATGAATACATATTACGGGCTGGGCCCGGGAACTGGGGCCCCTTGAGCAAGCTGTTTGAGGCAGTTAAAGAGGCCAGAATATATCTAGGGAATTATATGTTCCTTTAAAAAGTGTAACGGAAAGCATAAAAGAAATCTGATTTTGATGGCTGGTGCTTGCCAGGTAACCTGGGTGGCATGGCCTTGGACTCAGCTTGGCCCAGGAGCCTGCCAAATAGCCAAGTGAAGAATGCTATTGGTGAGCAGACACACTTCCTAGAGCGACCTCACTCAACAGATCCCCCGCCCATGTCATACTCACAACAGCTACAACTGGAAAAAAGTCACCATAGATGTCGCAAATTCTTGGTCAAATCACTTGCAAATCAGTTATGTCGAATAACTTCCAATAAATACCAGAAGAAAAGGCACCTACTTCATATTGCCCCTTATCCATTGTGATGATTTTCCCCAAAGACATTAAGAATTTTTCTTTTATTTGTTTCTTCTGATCCTGTTTGTCAGTATATTTATACATTATCAAGCAACAAGATTTTAAAAATGCACGTCCCCCAAGGGTGACTGTTGACAGTAGTGGAGAAAGGACCGTTCATGAGTAGTGGGAGGCTGATTAAGAAATCCAATGACTTGTTTCTGAAAATAATTGTATAACTTCAGCCACTTTTTTTTTAAATAATACAGCTGGTATTTACAGCTGGAAAAGAAGCACATTAAAAAACAAAACCCCAAAAGAAAAAAAAACCCCAAAACCAAAATAAAAGGGAAGAAAGGAAAAACAAAACAGAGAATAGACACAGATTTTACTTTGAGCTCATCGGATTTGCAAGGGACAATAAGCGAGATTCATTAGGCCATTTGTTTCTGTCATCTGCCATGATTCAAAATGAAATACTAAATGTTTCATGGACTCAGAAAAAGAGTAAAATTTGTCTTTGTGGAGGCTGTGCAAAGACGGTGTGGCTTCCAGCCCTGTACCAGGGGCCTGACGGATGAAAGGGGGAAGGGTGGTACCGTCTGAATGATGATGGGCTAATATCATCACCCTCTTGTCAGCTGTAATAGGCTTTCCCTCAAAGAAATAATTCATAAAACCGCTACATTATATTCTATCCCTGACAGGCCCTATCTATTCTCCAACCCAGCAGGCTCACAACTAATAAGAAAATATGTGGTTCAGGAACCTTGAAAAATTAAACAGGTAGTTTATGAACAATTTGTTTCATGGGGATGTTTATTATGTTTATTAAATATTGAGCCTTTAATGTTTTCCCAGTGTAGATGATATCATAAAAATGCTGACTTAAGCCTCGGATGTATTCTTAGAAAATGACATTTTATAGCACTGGTAGTACATAGTAAATAACTAAATTATAGCAGCTTCTCCCTGTGTATAGAGACAGTATGTAGAAACTGTAATTTATAATGTATCTTTATGGATGTGTGTATGTGGGATAGATCTGTACGTGCCAGTCTCAAGCTCCCTTGGTAGGCTGAGGCTTAAAACTAAGCTGGAGAGTGGCATTTTGTTAGTGCTTATCTTAGGGGAAGTCAGCTTGAAATTTGTTTTATTGCTTGTAGTAAAGGAGATTCCTTGAGTTCAAAGTTTCTGGCATCTAAGGTCCACAGACTCTGGACACTAGGAATAATTATAATCAGAAGTGTTACTTTGTGTCATTTTTAATATAAATCCTTTTCTTGGGGGTCTCTCTGGAGACCAATGTTTGTGAGAATATGAAGGTAAAATAGCTCCTTGTAATGCTCTTTTTTTCAAAAAGTATTGAATTAGACACAGAAACTTCTCTGTGGAGATCTGGGGAGCAGAGAGAAAGTACATGAAGTATTGTCTTTCTGTATACACACCTTGTGCATTATTAGCTGGGCTGTCATAGTATATTTAATCAGGCTGACAGTAAATGGTCTTCTGCTGTGGACAAGCAAGTGGAAGATTATCAGCATCTTACAGGGTTAATGGCCCTTCCATAATAAACAATACCCATAGTATGAAAATAAGGCAATAATTCATATACATATTTCAGAAAGCACATGCCCAACGTGATTTACAAAGGAAGTTGGATCAAACCTGTGGTTAAATGCTATAGCATTCCAGGGCACAGCTTTACTGAACTCAGAAGGACATCTTAATTTATTGTGTATACCCACAGAGAAACACATTCACAGGCATTGGGAATGAATATACTCTCACAGGGTTTTACTGAGAGTAGAGGTACATACAATATTAAAATTCCAGGGACTTGGAAATGATGAACATGAAGAAGGTAAACTCAGTGTCTGCTTGAAATACAGTTGTCAGAGCATCAGATTCAAACATGGGGAGTTATTTAGAGGCCCACGTGGACCTTTGTGTCTAATAACGCTTATTGAAAGGATGCAAGAAAGAAAAACTGACACCACACTGGAGGGGGACCCTGGCAGCCTGCACCCTTATAAACTATGGATTTTGTAAATTGTGAGGTTTGGTCAGAGGTAAACAAAAGATAAGCCTACACCAATGAAGCAGGAGAAGCTTTAACTTTGTAGAATAGAAGTATATGTGATTTTCATCATGAATAATCAGCCAGTTAATAACCAAATTAGAAGCATATCACAAAATCAAGAAAGATGCTATGATTGAATTTTAAAAATGAGAATGACTTTTGTGTTTACACTACTCAGCTACTGAGGTAGTTTCTAGCCACTCATTATAAATGAAGAGCACTATAGAGGGCATGGATAGGGGCCTTGAGGGGTTACATTATCCAGCTTCTGACCAAGAAGTGCAAGCCTGGGAAACAATCATCTCTGAGGGAGATCTGATTCGGAAGCTGGGAATCAACTTACTTCTCCTATACTAGCCATTGTGATGAATGGAAATTGTGGTTTTTAATCATTTAATTTTCTTACTTATATGTGTGCCTGTGTGTGTGAGAGAGGCAGAGCATGTGTTGTGTATGTTTGTTTCAAGCATGTGTTTAAGCACCTGTGTGTGAAGGCCAGAGGATAGCCTCAGTACAATTCATCAGGGGCCTTTCACATTTTGAATGAGACAGGGTCTCACACTGATTGGCTATATGGCCAATGATCTTTAGGGATGTTCCTGTTTCTGTGCCCACATCTTCTCCTCACTGGTATTACAAGCAAAAGCTACAGTGCTCTTCCCCCTTTTCCATGGGTTCTGACCATCCAAACTCTGGTTCTCATACTTGCAAGGTGAAGAGTTGACTGACTGAGCCATCTCTCCAGTCCCGAAGTACACTTTTAGAACCACACAAGCAGGGGCCAGAAAGTTTTCTGTGGATAAAAGTGCTTAGTGCACTTGTGGACTTGTGTTCAGTTCCCAAAAGCTATATACCGTCAGCTCACAAGCACCTATAACTCCAGCTCCAGAGACCTGTACAAATGTGCATACTCACAGGCATACAGGCATTTACACACACACACACACACACAATTAAAGAATAGAGTTAAATATGCCTCTCCCAAATGAGATCATTAAATAACTGGGTAGGCATTAAGAAGAGCATCCTGTGGCTGAGACTAAAACAAAATCAAACAAAATAAACACTACACTTGATTTTTCTTTGATAGGAAGCATCTAGAAGTAGTCTGTCCTTCGGAAAAAGGGGTTTGACCATACTAAGTCTCCATTCCTGCAGTTCCCAATATTTTTATAGTATATTTTAACAAACTTTGGGCTGATCTGAGGCTTCTTTTTCCCCTCTTTCTTTCTCTTATTAAAAAATATTTTTAAAGTAATATATTCCATTTATAGTTTTTCTTCTGCTAACTTCTCTGAGGTTTTTCTCCATCTTCCCTACTATTGAAATCTACACTCTTCTTGTTTCTTGTCAGAAAATAAACAGGCATCTAAAGAATGACAATAGAGTCAGATAAAAGCAAAACCAAGCAAACCAGGATAGGATAAAACAGAAAGACAAAAATAGGAGAGAGACAAGGAATAGATGAGATATGCATGTAGACACAGAGACACGTATGTTCATACACATGAATTCCCCCCCCCCCCCGATAAAAAACACGAACTGGAAGTCATAATACACACAAACTACAAAGCACTGTGAAAACCTTGTGAGACAAAGCTCCTTCAAAGATGCCATTGAGTTCATTTTGTTATGGCCATCTACTGCTAGGCATGGCACCTGGTCTTTCCCAGAGAGGTGCCATTGAAGAGAACTGAGTTTTTATTTGCAAGTGGCTATCAGTTGGACATAGCTTCTGGGTCAGGGATGGGAGTTTTTGTCCAATTCCTTTTCTCAATGCTGGGACTCCATACAGTTCCTTCGCATGCCGCCACGGTCTCTGGGATTCTCATATGTGCTGGTCCTGCTGTGTTCAGAAGGCTTTGTTTTCCTGGTCTCCTTTGACCCCACTGGCTATTACAATCTTTCCACTTTCTCTTCTTCAGGACTCCCTGAACCTTTAGAAAAGGGATTTGATGAAGACAACCCATTAGGACTGGGGTTTCAAGGTCTCTGAGGCATCTTTCAAATTTAAGTTTAGATAATAAAAACTAATTTTTTACATCCCAAATACATTCTCCAATAGTTTTTTTCTTAATGAAAATTAAAACTGACTCATTTAAGGTTGGGCCCAGTTAAAATCCTTTGTCCTGGCATGGACTTACTGAGGGCCCCTGGCACTATGGGTATTGGATCTCCGTAAAACTGGTTAGTCTTTGTGGGCATTGGGGTTAAGAAAAATTCTTTCCACATTTGTCCATTGTTTTCTATGCAGTTATAAAACATATTTATGAAACCAAGAAGACCAAGTTAGACGCATAGATCATATCTGTCTCTATGAAAGATAGTTAAAATGGACAGCAGTTTGTAGAAAGAAAAAAAAACAACACATCATTCCTGGTCATTAAAGAATCATGCACATTGCAAATAGCATTAGGCTCTGTTTGGCCTTAGGTCACATGTTGTGCCACCAATTTCAGACATTTCTCTCTTTAAAAGAGGGCTGTTGGTGGCAATTAATTACCCCTGGATAATATGTACAGCTGCAGCCTGTGTATGGAAACAGAAGAGAAATTAGATTTAATTGGCCTTAGCACAATCAAGAATGTGGCATTTATTTAATTATGACTTGTTGGGAAGGAGACCTTGATTAGTGTGGTATTACATTTTTAATATTAATAATCTAATTAATAACACATATAGCACATTAAAATGAAATAAGCTTCTTATATTTTACGTCAAGGATTTTCCTGTTATTTTCATAGCTACATGAAGTCTTCTTTTAACAATCAAAAAATTTCTCAATTATATATATCATGAACTGTTGCCCTCATGTGTCCATCATGTGGATTATTTCAGTTTTCCTTCATCAAGCTGAGACCTGATCCATCTATTCGCAGCAGAGCTTCGGTTATTCGGTGAACTGATTCATTGAACCTCAATTTATTTTCTACTTTGGTCTACATCGGAACTTTGAAATTAGTGCATCTGTCATTAAGTGCCCTTTGTCTTTTAGTTGGTAATAACTAGATTTTTTTTTAATCCGGAGTTCACTATAAAGGCACACGATAAACAAATAAATACTGTGTGTGAAGACTTCTAATTGTCATAATTCTCGAATACTGCATTAATGCTTATAGTAATGTTTGCCCAGACAGTGTCGTGCATTCTTGTATCAATTAATGATTATACATACATTCTGATCATTTCATTGTGTGTTTTTCTAGTTTGTCTGTTTCCGATAAGTCCCTGGAGTCTTTCCTTCTTTGTCCCCTTCTCCCTCATAACTTTTCAGGCTGAGCATTTATTCCAGTTTAAGGGGCCACAGTGTATTACATTTGCACTTAGGCAGGGTCTTCCTGATGGGAAGGTTCCAAAATACTACCAGACTAAACAAAATGAATACTTATTACTGTCATGGTGTATCTTTAAAAAACAAACAAACAAACAAACAAAAACTGTTTTCTACTCTCCATGTACCAGATAACCTTTCTGAATAGTTTAATGTAAAAGCAGTGGTATTAGACATGTTTTACCCCCCACAACGGGCATTTTAAACACAGGAAGACTAATGTCCCATGGCCTTAAGTTTTATGGATAGACATATAACTTACCACTCTAGACAGTGAGTGGGCAATAATGAGGAATGTCTTGAGTCTTTCTGCACGGTGGCTGTCACCATGACTGTCTATACTAAGAACATAGTCTTATCTCCTATGCCTCTGCTAATGAACAATGAAATGTTATACCCCCTAGTCCAGTGAAGACGAAGGACTGGCAGCTAGCAAGAAGCAAGGAGAGGCAGTCATAAGGCAGAGAGGTCAAGGTTTGGAGTTCTGGTTATTTTATAGAATATTTGTTTTGTTTTTACTTCAATTAGTTGATTGTTTTGTGCTTTTATTTTTATTCTTGGTTTTTGTTCATCTTATAGAGAAGAAAATGAACTCACCAAGTTTGTTGACATATATTCATCTTCACTATATCAAATATTTCTTTCCTATTCAAGATAAATATATCAACATTATAAAGATGGCTTACTTTTGAGAATCACAACAGATCAGAGTGTCAAAGCAACCCCATGGTTTTCCAGCTAATCCCCCACAATCTCCCCCTGCTCCCCCGAAATGACACTAAAAGAAACATCTCCCAGCTTCTGGCTCAAGAGGCCTACCTCTCTCCTCACTATTTCCTTAGAAAAATGACTTCATAAATTTATGTTCATCATTTTTTCTCCTCAGTTCACTGACTCTTAAAGTGAGAATGTAAAGCTCTTGGGATGATCTTGAGGTTTCTTGATATCTAATAGTTTATTATTTTTACAGGCTGGAGGAGCAAGTGCTGAGTCTTAAGAAAGAAGTGAAGTTCTCTGATTGAAAGTGTTGTATTAAGATGTATCAAATCATTAACCCACCACAGAACAAGGTCCCTGTGCCCAAACTGATTCAAAGACCTAATGAGAAAGTGGGAAAACTTTGCTTGCTTTCTTTCAAAAACATATTTTTAAAACAAAATTTTGGGGTTTTTGAGGCGAAAAAATATGAAGTTGGATGGGTAAAGAGGTGGGAGGGACTGGGAGAAAGGAAAAACCTGATCAAAATATTGTATAAGAATAAATTATTATTTAATATTAATATATGCATAAAATGTCTTTAGATAAACTCCAACTCCCTTTCTTCCCCACAACTTCTTCCTGTCTCCCCTGCCCTTTTTCCTTCCAATTACAAGTGCTCTTTTTAAAAAATACTCTTTGTGTCCAGTTAGTAGCCCCTGTATAAGCAAGGATGTGGGACATCTCCTAGGGCGAAGCGGGGGGGGGGGGGGGGGGGGGGGGGGGAGGCTTTCTGAAGAAACTGACTGACATCCCAGCAGCCATAAATTGCCAACAGCTCCTCAGCTTCCCTCCCCCATCAACACTGAAATGTTATCTGTCTTGGGTGGGGTTTTTTGTTTTGGGACTTTTCCCCCCAAGAGCAGGGAAGCATTTCTTATACAGTAGGGAAACCCAGCAGGTTGGTACTTTTTTGTCTCCCACAGAGTGAGCTCCATCTGATCTTGATGAGGTGTGAGGAAAGCCCCAAGCTGGCTCTTGATCCACTCTTAGAGTTGAATCCTCAAACTCAGTGAGTGAAATCAGAGCTCAGGTTACAGCAGGACTTAGAATGTGGTGTTTGTTGAGCATAACAGCTAAGTGTTAACATGAACACACATTTGGTGTCTGAGGCCAACCTAGCATTGACGGACGCTGATGTCTCTGTGAGACTGAGTTAGTGCTCTTCCTTGATTAGTTGTGGGATTTTTTTAAGATCTGTCAGGTGGAAATAGCTACACTTCATAAAGTTAAATGAGCGTGGGCTAGAAAATAATAGCCATATATGCATATATATATATGTATACACAAACACACACACACACACACACACACACACATACTTGGTTGCTGAATTGCTTTAAAAAACCCGGATGACAAATATCATTATTCAAAGAGTGGTTGGTTTAGTGCCATAGCTGTGTGCACTTTGAAAGGATTTTTTACTTTTCTCCAGGGAAACCCCTCAGATACAGTGTGTGATGACAGAATGTACCTGTCTGTCAACAGAAAAGGTCCAGGATATAAAATCAAGTCTACAGCAGCTGCTAGAAACAGGCTGTAAACAGCCATGCTTGACATAACCACCTCACCTACCCACCCACCCGCCCAGGAAGGGTTTCAAAGCTAGCTGGAAGGCAGCAGTCTATTCAGGGCCAAGATTTTCTTTCTTAAGCTTTCCATTCCATTATCTTTTGTTCAGAATATCTTTTGTAACTATGTCAAAAACTTTTCCTGAGAACAAGGCATCAGGGACTCTTGTAATAATTATATTCAAATAAAAATAGTAAAAATGCAAATTCAGAGTCAGTGGGCAAAGATGAGACAACCAACTGTGTAAAGGCACTTGCCATGAAGGTCTGGTGGCCCAAGTTCAGTCCCCACAGTTGACATGAAGGCAGAAAAAGAGAAGTTACTGAACAAATCTGTCCTCTTATTTTCCCAAACATACATAGTGCATACACACACTAATGATGTAAAGTAACAATAAAATTTAAGACAAGATTAAGAAAACAAGGCCAGGTGACACTGAGTATGTATTCCCTCGTACAATGACAAGGATGCATCCTAAATATAATTATTTGTATTTGATTTGACGTGTCGTTTACAGTGTGTGCCATTCCATTGACCAGGAAGTCTTCCTGGGTGTTGAGAAAGGAGAAGGTGGCTGTAGTGTGAATTTAACTCACTGAAAAGGACAGGTTCTCATACTATGGTACAAACTGCTGCTTGAACAAATCATTGTACCTAAACAAGGCTTTCTTTGGAACTGAAAAGAGATGGAGATGTATATTTAAGGTAAACAGTGTATATGGTAGGAAAATGATAATTTGTCAGTAAGATGTCCTTCTGCAGTACTTAACATCATGCTGGACAGGAGGGGAATGAGGTGGATTAGGAAGTTGAGACTCGATCACAGTTCTGGTTTTCGTGATTTAGATGAACTTGTATTCAATAGAAGTGGTTTTAGGACGTACACTGAGTTTGTACATTTGTATTTGGGGGAACTATGAAAAGAGGAAGTGGAAGACTTTTATACATCTTTGCCCATAGCGTACAATGCACATACCTCCTCTGGCCAGTGGCCTCTCTTGTGTGTGAGGAAATTCTACCTCTTAAAACTGACCTCTTGCGTCCTCTTAGGATCCCAGAGCTGTTTGTTATTATGTATTTTATTTGTTGATTAGGAACTGTGACTAAAGTCTGTAAGCAAAGCAGTGACCCTATTAGATGTGTAGAAGCACTGACTGCTTTTGTGATAGAAAATATGTCTTGTGACTGATGAAGTCTCTTGGTCAGATCTGTGGTTGATAGAAGGTGCTGCCCTGAACCCAATCCTTGTTCTCACTCTCCAGAAGCTGCCTCAGAAACAACTTCTCTTTGTCTCAGAGATCATTGTCTTTATGCTTGTCTAATGCTCTCACCCTCCCCCCACTGTGTGTGTGTGTGTGTGTGTGTGTGTGTGTGTGTGTGTGTGCAAGAACTCATGTGTACACATATCTGTAGAGGCCGAAGGACAACCTTAGATGTTGGGTGTCATTCTTTAGACACTATTCACTCTTTAAATATTATCAGAATTGGATTCATTTTTGAGATAGTTTCACTAGCCAAGAAATCACTAGGTTGTCTGGTGAGAGAGTCCATTAATCTGCCTCTCTTTACCTCTCCAGGGCTAAAACTACAAACACAAGGTACCATGCCCAGCATTTTTTTTTTATTTCGGATTTGTTTTTATTATAAAGGTTGTATAAAATGATTGTCATGTATTTATATATTTTACTTTTCGAAAATATCCTGTCATACTCAATTACCTCTTCCCTTCTCATCAAAATTACTCCTATAAGGTCGATGAGAAACAAACACCTTTAACCAGTTTTTTTTTTTTTTCCCTTCAAAACTGGATTCTATGAGTAAAAAACAGATCCCTGAAGTTGAGAGGCAAACAGTTGACAGAGCTCTCACAGCCTAATTTCCACTATTTCGGGTTTTCTCCAGCTGTCCAATAAAATAAATAATCATCCTAAAAATAATCATAGTACTTTTGAGAATATAATTACATAATTCCACCCCGTTCTTTCCTCCCTCCAGACCCTCCCAGACACCACCTCCTTGCTCTTTCAAACTCATGGCCTGTTTATTTTTAATTGTTGGTACACATGTATGCATTAAAAACAAACAAACCAAAAAACCAGCCACCCGTCTCTGACACTAGAGAGGAGGTGTAAACAACTTTTAAAATTAAATAAAGCAAATCATGTCAATGTTTTAATTTTTCAGCGATTCAAGACTGTTGTATATCATATGTTGCAAACACCTAGGAACAACAGGTCATGCAGATACCACAGAAGGAAAAAAAAATCAAACTTTAGCCTCAGGGAGGAATACGCAGAAAAGACTTTTATTATTTCCATGTGTTGTTTTGAATATATTATTCCAAAGAGCACTTAGCACCTTCACAGTGATAAATTAATTTAAAATGATAATGTTTTCCCTTTCTTTCTAGACTTTTTTTGTGTTAGGATGCAGGAGGTAGGCAGCAGAACCGCGGGCTTTGATCTTGCCTACAAGGTATTTCAAGTCCAAAGTCTAGGTGACATTTTCACAAGCCCAATCAATTTGTTGCTGGGATACAAATCTTGGCAGTAGAGTAAAGGTCTATTTCATCAGTTTATGAAAATTATATTTTTAAAGGGATGTCCCTCCTTTTTAGGACACTTCATATGTTTCAAATCTTTCTTAGCTCTCCAGCTGCCCTAAATCTAGTTGGACATATCATTTCTATAGTGTCTCAATGATTTCACCCAATTTTGAAGCCACTCCCTCAGCAGAAGCTGAATACTGTTGCTTCCATGTGCTTTATAAGGGAACCAGGGGGGCTCACCTACCTAACACATAGAGTAAATGGCCTTTCTTGAACCTCTGCCATATTAAGTGTTGAGAGATTGGGACCTGTGTCTTCAGTAGGCTAGAAGTTGTTCCATGGCAATTTTATAGAGAAACTGGCTCTTGCGAATGTGCTTTGGCATAAAGTGTGGTAAATCTGTCATTACCCCTCTATTCTTTCCTCTTAATCGGTCTTTGTTTTAATTTCAGTTTTGTTCACTTTATTTTTTTCAATTAAGAATGCCGAGTAAAATGAACACTAAGGTCGCTCAGCAGTTAAGAGCACTCACTGGGACACAGACTCAGTTCCCAGCACCTACATCAGGAAGTTCACAACTGCCTATAATACCATTCTAGAGGACCTGATGCTCCATGTCATCTCATCCATAAGGTTCTGCACAAAAACATGCACATAACTTGTATAAATAAAAATAAATAAATAAATCATTCTTTAAAAGAAAAAAAAGACTTCTTACCCAGGTATGAACCCAGTACAGTGCCTACTCACTTCTTTTCTTTTGCAAGATGCTACCAGAAGTCTTCCTTTCCCTCTATTACTCTCTGTGTACCTTTTTATTTTTATTATTATTTTTATCAAAGCTTATAGCAACAAATTTAGAGTATTCTCTGACATTCTGATAATTTGAAGTTGGGTGTCATCTCCTTCCAACAATCCCTGTTTCCACAATACATTCCAGGGTGGATCAGCAGGGGCAACCTCTCTTATAATCTGTAGCATGGAAAGGTCAATTAAAAAGAGTACACTTGAGTAAGCAAGGGACACCAGAACAGAAGAGCGGAAATTTGGAAACAATAAAAAAATACAAGGACACACCTCTATATAGGCATGTTCTCTTTGGGCTGCCAGCAAGCTCCCAAGTAAAGACACAGAGACTTATTAATTATGAATACGTGGCCTTAGTTTAGGCCTGTCTTCTTAACTCTTTTTAAACTTAATTTAACCTGTTCCTAGTCATCTACATTTTGCCCTGAGAACTTTCTACCTTTCTTTTATTCTGTGTTTCCGACTTTCCTGCTTAGTATGTGGTCAATCTCTAGCATCTCCCTGATGGCTCTTTTTCTTTCATCCCATAAGCCTAAGTTTCTCCTCCAACTTCCTCTCCCTGCCCAGACGTGCCCCCTAAACCTCCTCTCTGCATTGGCCATTCAACTTTTTATTAGACCCATTCAGTGCCTCAGGCAGGCAAGGGAAAACAGCAACACATCTTTACACAACAAAACAAATATTCCACAACATAAACAAATGCAACATATCTTTACATTGTTAAACAAATATTCCAAAACATTTCCTTCTTTTTGTCTAAATAAAAATGTCTTTGTTTAAATGTAGTAAGACTATAAACAATAAGAATTACATTTACAATATCCAGTCCATTTGCATTCAGCAGATTCAGAGAAAATATTCTATTAGCTATCCTATCTTGGTGAATCCAAAGTTTTGTACCTAATTGCCTTTCTGTCCTTATTTGTATTACCAAGCCAAAATTATCTTTTTATTTTAAATTTTAATTTAAAATTTTAAGACATTTTCTTAGATAAACAATTTAGGCTTTTGTGTTTCTCAACCTTATAAATTTTACATGTCATATGTAGGTTCTTTTCTGAATTTCTTAACATAAAAACTATAACTGTTTCATCTTCAACTCCATCAGTGATCTGAGAAGGGTATACTATTATCTGAATAAACTGGAAGTACAGAGCAAGCAGCTCCCAAAACTACAAAAATGACAAAGATTTCTGGCTGTCTGGACAGTCACTCAAGAATCTGCTGCAATGTTGGGGCATCTATTTTTGGCCTAAAGGCCTAGAATATTCAACAGACCTTCTATAAGGAGGAATTTTACCTTGTCTTGGCAAGTTAGGTACTCTTTTTCTTTTGTATTCTGATGCCCAGTTTGTACAATATTCTGTCAGCAGTCAAGACAAGGGAAATTTATTGCTCAAATGACTAGCTTTGCTACAGTGGAAGCAAATTTCATAT
The DNA here is from genome assembly GCA_033318265.1 of Phyllotis vaccarum. Lineage (NCBI taxonomy): Eukaryota > Metazoa > Chordata > Mammalia > Rodentia > Cricetidae > Phyllotis > Phyllotis vaccarum. The sequence continues at coordinate 144,653,947 of JARWLC010000001.1, read as the reverse complement.
GGAGGTACTTCAATGCCTCATCATCCTTTTATGAAGTAGATTAGTGCTGCCGTGAGCAAATATGTCTCACTGTCATTAAATAAAAAAAAACAAAAAACAAAAAACAAAAAACAAAAAACAAAAAAAACCCTTGGCAGCACCCTGGTGTGAGACCTCTCCAAAATTTGTCTTAAGGTTCAATTTATATCAATATATCCTTTATCCTTTATATGATATATTACAAGTAAATACTACTGCATTAAGCTATCACATTTGTTGTCTAATCTCTATGCAATAGGAAAGCTCAAGGCTTATCTAAAGTCTTGACTAAAATAGTCTGTGAAGCTGGACAATCTTACCTAGCAGCATGGTATTCTGAATGAAGAACTCTGAGAAAACTGCAAGCAGGCACTCTGAGAGGCTGGATCACACTGGCCACTTCATTTTCATTGGTGGTCCATTGCTCTGAAAAACATAAACTTTCAAAAGTAATAGACATGCCTGCATTAACACAAGTATGGACTATGTATTATACAGAAGCCAACCAATGATAATTTTTTTTTCATTTTATGTTTGAGCAGATACAAGATATCTGCCAACTTTACAAATTTGTTTGGAATGTATAACCAAGCCTTTACTAATGCCATGTGAAAGGATGGCATACAGTAAGTCATGAAGACTCTATAACCAACAAGATTTATCATGCATCATCCAGTCACAGAGCTGTTTCCATGACAAGGTATCAGCATTTACATCATCTGTTTTGTAGTTTTTCTAGGTTTATTATGTTTCAGTAGGGTTTCCTGGCCCAGGGCAGCCAGAGGTTTGGACCCACAGACCTGCCATCCACTGCTGCTCAGGCCCCCCAAAATGATTCAGATGCTTATATTAACTTCATGCTGTTTGGTCTATGGCTCAGGCACATTGCTATAGCTCTTGCATCTTAACTCATTCTCATTAATCTGTCTGGCACGTGGCCTGTGGTTCACCTGTGTTCCTTACATGTTTCTTCTTTGGCGACTGGCTCGGTCTGATCTGACTCCGCCCTGCTTCTCCTTCCTATTCTGTGATTTCCCTTTCTACTTTTTCTATGGTGCCTGTCATGGGCCAAAACAGCTCCTTTATTTAAAGATTGATATTCACAGAATACAGAAAGATATTCCCATATCACCTCTCTCTTTCTGTCTAATCAAAAAGGAAGGTTTCAATTTTAACATAATAAAGTTACATGTAACAAAATAGCTATCAAGCAAGAATTACAGTTATAATATCTATTCTATTTAGCAAAATTAAAGAAGCTATTCTATCATCTACCTTATCCTTATGAACCTAAAGTTTCATATCCAATATACCTTTCAAATAACCAAGAAAACCTATATTTATAACTATCTAATCTTCAACTACATCAAAGACCACAGAAGGATATAATATTTACTCAAGTAAATCGGAAGCACAAGCAACTTCCAAAATCTAGAAATGACAGAGATGACACTTATCTGCCTGGACAGTCACCCAAAGTTTCTTTATAAAGTTGGGGCATCTATCTTCAGCCTATAGGCCCAGAGTATCTTTTCATTTCAGTGAAGCAGAAATTCTGCTCTACCCATTCTGGTATAGTTCATCAGTCGCTTCTCCTTGAGTCCTGAAGAATGTCTGACAATTTTCTCTGAAAAGCAGGAACCTGAATGACCATCTTGCCTTGTTCTGCCAAAATTCAGAGGTCACCTTCCTATGAAACCTCCATGTACAGTTTAAACAGCATACTGTCAAGCAGTCAATGTAAGAACAGGTTCATGTCCAGTGACTAACCAATGTCACAAAAAACTAATCTCCAAATGGAGTTTCTTCAATGCCCATTTTTCTCATGAACTAAATTGGTGCTACCAGGAGCAGACCTGTCTCAGTGTCCAGAAAAGTCTAAGTTCTTAAAACATTTTAAATGCCATATTCTGTAGGTCTTAGAAGTGTTTGAAGATTACCTATCTAATTGAATTATGTCTTTGTATACCTAAAAATCTAACTAACATGCATTTCTTAATTATACATTACAATTTTAAATCAGTTACAAAAACATCATATCTTAAACAAGAGTAGAAAAATACATACAGCATAAGAGAATTGACCTTAAATTTGTATCAATAAACCAAAATCCATACCAATGTAAAACATTTTGAGATTAACAGCTGGTTTCCTGATCTAAGTATATTCAATAATCTAATTTTTAAAAAACCATTTATATACCATATCCCCTTTTTCTTCTTAGAAAGATATTAACTATGACCAATGACCAGTTATAAATAAACATTTATTAACAATGTTTTTGGAATTTGGGTATAGCTTTCCATTACTATTTTCTGCTGATTACAATGTGTTGAAAATCTCATGGGTTCTTGAGACTGGATCATAATCTGCAGCCCTGAAGCTGATACGGACATCTCTTCCCATCAGAGGTTTTTTTTCAGGAGGTCTTTGTTAATGAAACCATATTTGCCTGGAAGCAATCACAGGTTCTCATCTTCTGTGGAAACAAAAGGAGAACTCTTCCAAAACAATAAATCCTTAGACACAAATTTCAAAATCAACATACCTTTAAAATACATATTCTTGTTTAACTTAGCAGCCTTTGCAATCCATTGTCTTTCTGCAGTTAGCTCATTAACAGTTAAAAAATTAAATAAAACACAATAATAACCCAAATCCAGATTTTGTGTCTATCTTCCATCTTTACATGGCTTATTATATTTTTATACACTATTTTTCTTTTTAAAGACATTCTCTTCCTTCTTTCTTTTCTCTCTGAAGCCTATGTACATTTTACACAAATTGTAACCCATTTACAGATTTTTTTATCTGAATTTTTTTTATTGTGAATCCTTAATCATCTTCCAACCAGAAAAGCTTTTACTACTCACACTCTCTTAAAGAGCCACATAGTTTTTTGCGAATAAAACTGAATCAGTAAGTTCTCTTAAAGGGACCGTGTCTCTGTTGCCACCAGCAAACAGAGCAGACCCAAGAAAATGCTGCTACTAAGAAACCATCTTTGTTCCCTTTTTGTTTGGCCTATGGCTCAGGCACATTGCTAGCTAGCTCCTTCATCTTAACTCAACCCATTCTCATAAACTGTCTGCCACATGGCCCATGGCTCACCTATGTTCCTTATAGTTTGCTTCTTGGGTGGCTGGCTCAGTCTGATCTGACTCCACCCTGCTTCTCCTGCCTATGCTGTGATTTCCCCTTCTACTTTTTCTATGGTGCCTGTCATGGGCCAAAACAGCTCTTTATTTAAAGACTGATATTCACAGCATACAGAAAGACATCCCACATTATTATTACTTTATGTCTGTAGCCAAGATTTTTAGGAGGACTCCCCCAATTAAATTTGCTCTACATTAATTTTGAAGGAATCTGTAGTTTTTTATTTCCTGAAATGAAAACAGAAGCATAAATTATACCCCAATGAAATACATTGTCTGAATTCCGTTTTAAAGTTAAGACGTCTCTAAGTATCTAGGCTGGTTTAATCCAGCAGCTCCATTTACAACCCCATTTCTCTCAGCATCTACCATTCACTCATCAGCATTCAACAAATTCAAATTCAACAAAGCACCAGGATCCAGACCCCTGTGTATTTCCATCTTTATGTGGCTTATTCTTTTTATATTACTGTAATCATTCTTTAAATACTTTATTTTTAAGCTATCTCTACCCATTTTCTTTTCTTTCTTAAGTACCTACGTACATCTCAACCTGTTTAAAGGGTTTTTTTGCTCTGGACAGGATTTACTGTGCATCTGTCTTTGACCACATGACCCAAACTTGAAACTGGCTTTCCACCCTGCAACTATAGTAGTGGGCCCTGCCCCCTTCTGGGGTCTGTGAAGGCTGAGCCTTTAGCCCTCCAGTTCTCTGCACATAGCAGCAGAGCCTCTTAAAAGAACTGTCTCCCTTTGTTTTGTCACTGTTGGTGTCTGCTTTCCTTTGCAGTTTCTCAGGCCCCATGGAAATTTGGGCCCCATGCTGGGCATCATTTGTAGTTTCTTCTTCTCTTTGTGCCACCAGCCAGCTCCTAAATAAAGACATGGAGACTTCCCAGCAGCTCTTTTAATTTAATTTAAACTGTTTCTATTTATCAGCATTTTCCCTTAAGGGCCTTACCTTTCTTTCATCCCTTATGTCCGATTTTCCTGCTTCTACATCTGGCTGTCCCCTGGCATCTCCTCCAAGCCTAAATTCCTTCTCCTGCCTACTCTCCCTGCCCAGAATTTACACTTCTATCTCCTCCCTTACTGTTGCCCATTTAGCTTTTATTAGACCAATCACATCCCTTAGGCGGGTAAGGTAAAACAGCAACATTTCTTTGCATATGTACATGTAAACAAATATCCTGAAACACACCTTGTAGGAGATTTAGATGTGAGGAAAGATAAAAGGCGGAAGAAGAAGGGAATGGGAGGAGCAGAGAGACCTAGGGAGAAAACACAAAAGAAAAGGAGGTGGTAAGGAAACAAAGAAGGGAAGGGAAAGAGAACATGAAGTGAAAAGACAAGAAGTGAGACAAAGAAAGGAGCAGTTAAAGGATGAAATATTTTTAACAATGTACATTTCTAGAGACAACAGTCAGTAAGCAGGGAGTCCATGTTAGAACCTGTATATGAAGACTTATAAGCAGAATCCTGTTTAATATGACAAAGTAGCCAAGGGCACATTTTTCTTTTAGATTTGATGAAGGTGTGGATATAGATTACTGATGGGCATCTTAATTACCTGCTAAAATAAAAAGCAGATAAGTCCAGGTAATTTAAACTAATAAGATCTTGAGTATTGATTTTATGCCTCATTGCTCATGAAAGAAATGGGGATCGAATGCAGTTAAAGTTTAGGAATACGTGCTGTTTTGATTCTTTTTAAAAAAAAAAAAAAAAAAAAACAAAAAACGGTGTGGCAATTCATTAATAAGTCATGATACCTATTTAGATGATTATGACAAAAGTTGAAATAGAATCAACAGTGTTTTATGATGTAAAGCTAGATGAGCTGAATAGAGGAATGGTAATCATTGATTCCCAAAGATTTCGTGTCAGGAGAGTGCATGGGTGTGCAATGCACATGTGAAATGTTTTCCTCACTGTATGTATTAATCAAAAGCCATCATAAAATGCTGACATGTGTGCAATGAAAAATTCAGAAGATTTGGAAGTGCTAGGTTTCTTTGAGAGGTTTCACCAGTGTCTCCATTCTGAGGGCGATGGCTTGCTTTCTGACACGCTTGTCCTCTTCTTCAGCCCATCCTGGTTCTAGAGCAGCTTTTATTCCAAGCCAACACTTAATTAATAAATATAAGAAACGCCATGGCCCCACACCCATACTATTAGGATATTGAAAATTAAAATACAAGATACCACTACATGATCCGAATCACCAGAATCCACAGCAGTGACAGCATCAAATGCTTTTGAGCAATGAAGCAATTGGGACTCTTTTTTTTTTTTTTTTTTTTTTTTTTTTTTTTTTTTTTTTTTTTTTTTTTTTTTTTTTTTTTTTTTTTTATTGCTGTTGAAAACAGAGAATGGTAAGTCCACTTTGGAAGACAATTTGACAATTCTCTACTAACCTGAAGAAGCTCATTTGATCTGATATACAAATTGTGCTGTTTGGTTAGTTACCCAAAATAGTAGAAAATTGGTGCCCATACAAAGGGTTACAAAAAGATGCTTGTCACAGCTTTACTCATAATTGGCAAGATTATGGAAGTGGTAAAGATGTGCTTCTGCAGGTATGAGTATTATAAACTGTAGGGTATGCAGGGAATGGGATATTACTCAGTGATAAGAGAAAATAAGTTATCAAGCTATGAAAAGATGCAGATGATGCAAACTATTGATAAATAAAATAAAATAATGTGAAAAAGCTACACATACTATCATTCAAACCAAATGTCTTCTCTGGAAAAGACAAAACCATGGAAACAATAAAAAGACCAGTACTTTCTGGAAATTACAGTGTATAAGAAGATGATTAGGTAAAGCATAAAATATTCTTATATGGTACTACAGTAGTGAAAGCATGATGCTTGTGTTGGTTAGGGTTTCTATTGCTGTGAGGCGACACCATGACCATGGAAACTTTTATAAAGAAAATCATTTAATTGGGGATGATTTACAGTTCAGAGGTTTAAATCATTTAATTTTACAATTTACACTTCAGAGGTTTAGTTAGTTTTTGTCATGGCAGGAAGCATGGAGTCACACAGGCAGATATGGTGCTAGAGAGGTAGTGAAAAGTTCTACGCCCAGATCAGGTGGTATCCGGGAAGGAAAGACACTGGCCCTTACTTGAGTATTTGAAATCTCAAAACCTACCTCCAGTGAGACACTTCTTCCAACAAGGCCACACCTATTCTAAGAAGGCCACACGTCCTAATAGTGCTACTTCCTAGAGACCATGCATTTACATATATAAGCCTATGGGGTCCATTTATATTTAATTCTATGCACGTACTCCATCTCACAGACTGTACCATACCCTGGGATCCTAGTGTAAACTGTCGACTCTTGAAAATGATGTGTTATAATGAGTTCATTGATGTTAAATGTGGAGAATTCTGCTGTAGAATATGAAAGCTAAAGGGGTTAGGCATGTATGAGTCTGAGAGCCCTCAGAATTTGCTCATCTTCATTATGAACTTAAAAATATTCTAAAAGTATAACTTGGATTTATAAAAGTGAGAAAATGCATATAACATTAGTCTTTTTTTTAAGCCAAATTGTCCTCCAAAAAGTTATATTTATTTACTTTCTCTCATCATTGTATAATATTGTCTTCTTCATAGCTACTCAAAATCTGTAGACTATTTATTTCACATATTTACTATTTCTATATGTTTAAAACAATCATCTTACTTTTAAAAAATATGTATGACTTTATGTTTATAGCTAAATATTGTTTATAAGCTGTTAAAAGTTTATATTCATTACCTGTTTGTGTGCCTCACAAAGTGCATTTTTATAGTTGGTCCTGATTTTAAAATTATCTTATTCAGTCACATTTCACGTGCCAAATATGACACTTTCCATAGGGAGTTCCATCTCACCTAGGCCCATTAGAGTGTCTTACAGGTCCTGCTTTTGAGAACCAGTGTTTTGGTGCTTGCTTACTGTGACTCAACATTACTGAAACATTTTTGCTGGAGTGAAGAATGTAAGTCCCTTACACCATTGTTTGTAAAGGTCATGGCTCGTCTGCTACAGCTTTTGACTGTTTGACCTTCAAGAGGTGCAATACAGAAAGCTCCTGCTCCTCTTACTTCCTCCACAACTGTTTTAGCTATATCGAAGTCATTTTTCCTGTCTCCAGAAGAAAGGTCATTGCAATGTAGTCTCTTTTTACTTGGTTTCCATAATCACACCTTAAATAAATAGTCATTATTTCTGAATGGAGATGAACTCAAAATCATTTTTCAACCTTAGCCCTATAATAATTTTAGAATATGTCCCCATTACCCACCCCCCCACACCTCCCTCCCCACTATAGCTTCAGTATCTGGAGTCCCTCCATCATGCCATTTTCACACTTTTATTATATAGCCTACTTTCACTACCTTCACAGGAGCAATGTGTCAGGAAGCACTGGGTTTGTGACGACAGTTAAAACTGTCCTCAACAAATCGACACTGCCATCAGCTCAGAGCTGGGCTAATCATGCCATCCTGTCAGCATCCATGCTTTTGATAAACATTTCTTCCGAGCAAAGGATGTGGGGAAGTTATGTAATCATTTGGAAATATGTCAACATAGCTGTGGGATTGGGGCAATTAAGCTTGCTCTTCCTTACCTAAATGCAGAGTGGGGTCAGAAAAGTGGGTACTTATACCCAGTTTAGTGATGATGGTGTAGGGAGCCCATTGGTTTGCTTAATGTTTCCTTGTTTGTGTGTGATTGGAATTTATTCAGGAAGGATGCAGGAGGTGAAAAGAGAGAAAATGTGTGGTACTGAACAGCTCTACAGAAGAGAAAAATTAAATGAGTGTCCCTACCTACCTTTGTGTGTACATGTGTGTGTACGTGTGTGTACGTGTGTGTGTGTGTGTGTGTGTGTGTGTGTGTGTGTGTGTGTGTGTGTGTGTGTGGTGTTAGACTGAAGATTTTGATGGCTTCTTTTTTGCTTGGCTTCCCAATTTTTGAACTTAAAATTGCTCCAGGTTTCTTTCTGCCCTCTGATCAGGTGTCCTGACATGATACAGTGGCTTCTCGTATAGGCACTGGCCACATCTCTGTAGGTGGGAGGGTCGTCACTGACATGTGAAGCAATCCATGCATGCATCACCTGGCTGGAGTCCTGACATTTGTCTGTGATGAACAGTGACAAGAACTCTGTCTCTTTCAGAGTCAAATTGCATGTAGTCCTGGGCTGAGTTTACCGAGTGCCTGCTTAATTAGGTGCACATTACAGACTGTATCCTCATTCCGTGGTCCTCATTCCTATGGTATTAGGTTTTATATGTTTAATTCGGTTCACCTTTTTTAAAGTAGATCCCTTTCTCTGGTTATTGTTGCTCATATGTTTGTGGCACATCCTTTATCTGACCGTAAGAATGGCCAAAGAGGCATTTCTTATTCTTACCAGGCCAAGGACTGATCTGAGTGTGTAAGCAGCACTTAAGAAATACCTCATACATGGCTTGATAGTCTAGATACAGACCTGGGATCCTAAGCCCATTTCATGCTGTCACTAACTGTCATGTTGCATTCAGATGCACCCTGGTGTCTGTGGTGCAGGAAGTGTAGTGTAGCTTCCCAGGTGTTGCTTTTTTCTTGTTCTTTGAGGTCTGACTGTGTTGAGATCTTGCTTTCCTGGTAATTCCACCCCGTGTACCTGTTTCTGCAGTGGGCGGTGGGAGGGGAGGTGGATTTTCCACAGCACATGTGGTGTTGATTCCTGCATCTGCATGGTTACGATTGTTGTTAATCTGTGCCAAGTGCTAGCCCTTGAAGCAAGTAGGCTCCACATTTCCCTTGAAACTCTTGATGTTTAGAGATGGAGAGAGGTGGGAAAGGGAGGAGTTGAGATGAAAGTGATTTCTGGCCTGAACCAGATGGAGAAAAATCAGAGCGACAGGCCAGAGAGGAAGCAGAGTTCTAGCATGGATGTCTCCCTTCCTTCCTCTGCTCACTCTCTTTTTTTGTCCTCTGCACACTCCTTTCTTCCTCCACACTTGTTTCTGATCTTTGGAATCTCCTGTTCTGACTCTGTTATAAATGACCACACTAATGCCTGACAGGTGTTTCCCTTTGAAAAACTGGATATAACAGGATGGGTAAGAGAGGAAACAGTGAGAAATAAGATAACTAAGCTTTTGACTCAAAAGTGGGGTCTGATGAGACAGGCATCTCAGAACATCAGTAACTATGATGTTAAAGAACACTCTTCATTCTGATGCTCTCAAATATAGTGTACTGTCTGAAATTACCCAGTCACATTATCTTGCAGGTAATCTGATAATACATTAAGAACAATTCTTTGCAATCTTTGTCAATGCAGTTGCAGAGATAATCAGTGAGACACTGCATGGAAGTACAAGGTAAGAATAGCAATCTTTGCTACAGAGTAACAAAGGCAATAGGAAACTCAAAAGTTGTTTGTTTCAAGAAAAGAATGAGTGCCAGTTTAGCAAGGATTTAGCAGGGGTTGGATTCTAGAAATACAGGAATTTTGGCTTGGGTGGGAAATCCCAAAGCAGAGAACAATGGTATAAACTTATTTGATGGTATTAGTAGACTGAGTCTAGAATCCCAGTGAGTTCATTCATGACAACCTAGTATGCTAGTATGTCTCTGCTCCTCAGGACAGTTGTAATTTTTGACACAAAAGATATGTATATAATTTTTAAGACACATAATTTAGCATCATACCATGCTTGTATATGTTCATATCTGTGAGCAAATATATTTATTTGCATTACAGAAAAAGAATAAAAGTTCCCTTGTACAGGGGTGTGAAGCACACAGACATGCTGAAGACTATTACTTATTCTTCTTCAGCAACAAAGAAGAATGCCCAGCATCCCACAACTTTGAGACTGACTTATATCAAAAGGGGGCCCATATTTAAAAAAAAAAAAAAGCATAGGAAACTACTTCTTTACAGAGTTGAAACTGCTGGGAACATCTGGCTGCCATACATTCACCCTGAATGAATGTCTTCTGTAGGAGAGATCACTGCATCTCTTAGCCCTCATCAGAACCCCTTGACTTGGTGTTTTTCTAGGGTTTTTTTTTTTTTCCTGTATATGGAGTAACTCTGTGGCCAAAGATGTTTCCTACCTACGAGATGTACTCAGTGTTTCATCCTGATTGAATCATTCTGATTAAAAATAATTTAGACTAATATAACCAGGTTTTTTTTAAATCTTCCTATTTTCTCTTTGGTGAAAGCAATATCATTTCATGAGCCTTTCAGCTCATCATGATGCACAACCCAAGTTTTTTAAATTTATTGGTCCTAATCATTAAAGTCTATTCAGATCAAAAGAGGTAAGAAGAAACTAGAATAAGTTTTTCATGCATTGTGCTGTTTTGGTAGAAAAATTAGCAAATCTGACAATTGAATCCTGGGGTATCCAGGCTGTATCATTTATTCAAAGTCAAGTTGCTGCTGTCTCTACTGTCTGGTTTGTTACTGTATAAGAAGGATTGACATTTACAGTAATGCCAACTTTAAAATACTGCATCATTCTAAATAAAGTGCCCTAAACCATCTATTATAGTGAAGAGATTCTATCCTACTTCCAATTACACATCTGTAGACTCTGTGGTTCTGTCCAATGTCAGGCATATCTCACTATCTCAGGCTGTGGATCCACTTCCTAAGTCAGTATATTAGCACTGTTTCTCACATGGTGAGCCTGTGTTTGGATGCGCACTTGTGTTTGCTCCCAAGTCAAACATGTAAATTATTCTTGTTTTGTAATTACATAATTGAATTAAATATTACATAAACTGATGAACTAAGACAAGGAGAAGAGAGCTCTTCTTTCTAAATTTGATACTTAAGACACTCAATCAAGCAAGTTACTGAAGTAATACTTGAGGTTTTGTTGAAGTAAAATGGTCAAAATACCTTGGGACAAAACAGCTATAAAGGCTTGAGAGACAGAAAATCAATTTCTAACCTGGAGCCCTATTGCAATAAATCTCTCTTGTAATATATTAAATATAGAATTAATATTTATTGGAGAGTAATTTAACATTTACGATTATAGGTTATACCTTAGGATGATTCTTGGGCAAATTGGAAGATGTAGGCAACGAATGCTGATCAGTCTCTCAAGAAAGCATGAACAAAATGGGGCATTCAAAATCCCAGCAGCCCCTTTTGAATGGGACTGGCCATACCACCTTCAGGCTCTCAAGACACACCTTGTATCTCAAGATACATGCCTCCCAACCTTATCAGCTGACACCTGAATCCCACCACAGAGCCCAAAATTAATTTACAGTTGTCATTGAGCCCCCAGTTTAGTTCAGACTTGCAATACTCAAGGTGCTAGACATATTTGTGAGGCTTCAGCTAGACATCTCTAAAACAACAAAACACGTTAATAATTTTAATTTTATATGCTAAAGAAAGCCTCTATAATATCTTTCATGATGTCTTTTAGGTACTGGGGAATTTTGTATTCAATTCAATTATTTACTGATACAACAAACAAATGTTGAACACATTTTATCTCAGAGGCCCTACTCTGCCAAATGAGATTTGACTTTCAAGAGTATTGGGCTTGAATTTTAGAGCAAAAGTCAAATTATCCCCCAAAATATTTTTATCATTGTGGGAAGCGCATGAAAAGAGATGCATAAACAAATGGTAACAACATTAGAGAGTTTCAAGTAATACTTGGCCAAATGAACAAGACAGAGGAAAGAGGCTGTTAACAATTGAAGTAGAAAATAACATGTCATATCAGGAGATAACTTGGAGTAACAAACCCTGACAATGAGAAGCTTGGCCCAAGTGTGTGGGAATGGGAATGAGTCTGTGTGATAAAGTCTGCCATATCACCCTTTTCTAAAGACTATGAAGAGCCGAGTTAGTTTTTAAAGTGAGAGGCAAGAAAAAGCTGTACAAAAAAGCAACCACCCTGGCACCATTTTAAGCATTAGACTATGCAATGACATGTTATTATTTAATAAAGCTTTCCTAAAAATCAGAGGACAGAGCCAAGCCAATGACTTTAATCCCAAAACTGGGGAGGCAGAGATCCTCTAGATATTTGTGAGTTCAAGGCCAAACAGAACAAGCCAGGTAGTGACATACACCTTTAATTCTAGCACGAAGAATGCAAGTGAGATACTGGGCAGAGAAAGCGAAGGCAGGAGTCCTTCCCTTTGCCTGTGTTTACTTTCTCATAGGAAAATTCAGGAGAAGTGGCTAGGTGAGAAGTGACTGTGGCTTGTTTCTCTGTATATCTGATCTTTTGGCTTTTCACTAATATCTGGCTTCAGGTTTTTATTATAAGACCGAGTAGAATTTGTGAAATATTTGACATCCAACTTTTAGGGCACAAATTCATGAAAAGCCACTTTCTTTTGGCTTTGTAGCCACCAGCACAGACCAGAGCTACGTGTAGCTGAAGTCACTACCTGCCTGGCTAGGTTTTCCTTTAAGAGTTAACCTGCAGCCATCTCTGCCTTTTAGGCAGTTACCACCATTCATGTTTCTTCCCCACAATCACCTGGATAAGTTTTTCAGACAGTGGGTTCCCTCTCCTGGTGGGCTGTGGCTTTCCTTGACACCCTCCTCAAGCTGCTGCCATACTGAGTAGCTCACTCACTTCACCCTCATTTGAATAGTCATTGTCAACAGCTTTGGTGAGTCAATTAGAATTTCTTAAAGGGGAATAGTTTAAGGTGTGTGTGTGTGTGTGTGTGTGTGTGTGTGTGTGTGTGTGTGTGTGTGTGTGTGTGTGTGTGAGAGAGAGAGAGAGAGAGAGAGAGAGAGAGAGAGAGAGAGAGAAAGAGAAATTTCCTCCCACATTAAAAAAAAAATGGTAAACATTAAAATGGAAGGAATTTTGTCTTTGTTAATACTTTAGCAGTTTGAAAATGGAACAGTTAAAGAAAAGCATAATTAATGTGGATGAGATTTTTGTAATGTCTATTACATATTTATTTGTTTGATCATACTTGCTTTAGCCCTAAAACTGTTGGTTGATATGAGTGCCAAGATAAAAGTCAGAAAACCTTGTAAAAACAGATCACAGCAATATTCAGACCTAGACAGAAAAATTTAAAAGAGAACCAATCTCAACTTTGCCTTATAAAGTTATAGAGAAACACCCTTAGGCTCTCAAATAGCCAAACTTAATATATCCAGGAACCTTATAGGAATTGTCAAATGATATAAACTGTGCAATAGCTGAATGGAATCCTGTGCAAATGTTAGATTTAAGGAGATTCAAGGAAGCAATAGTCACATGGTATGCACTCACTATTTGTAAAACAAATGTTAAATTCCTGGTCAACTTGTAAGAGAATTATCCCTAAACACTGGACAGATATGGTTACAGCAGAGTTAGAAGCTGAACCTCAATTACAGTGGAGGACCTGGCAGAAAAATGAAGCTAAAACCATAGAGCATTTTAATAGAGGTAAAAGCATAGAAAACTTCCAAGACCAACTTCTTGGGGTGGGAGATTATGTTAATGTAGAAAGGCAATCTTTATATGACAACAACACCCACTCCTTATGCCAAATGACAGCCTTAAATGCTTGGGATAGAATTAAAGAAATGGGGAAAAAATTGAATCATTTACAAAAGTGATTTGAAGCCCAAAAGAAATGTTCACTGATTTCTTATAAAGATTGATATCAGCGGTAAATAGGATGGTACCAAATTCAAAAGCTAGACAAATAATAATTGAATCTCCGGCTTTAAAAAATGCTAATGTACAATACAAAAGGATAATTAGACCATTAAAGGCAAGATCAGCATGCACCCTTGGAGGATGGGGTCTGGGATACAATTAATATGGAGTCTCATAATTATGATGATGCCTGGGTAGAAGTTATTTCTAGAGATTCAAAGAAAAATCAAAATATCAAATGTTATAACTGTGAAAATCAAAGTCATCTAAAAGAGACTGTAAACTGGATGTTCCTAGAAACAACTTTTTTGCTAAGATAACTACAACATAATACCATTTCTTTCTGGAATATTCAGACAATGTGGCAAAGGCAGGAATTGGAATCATGAATGTAGGTCAATAAAGGATAGACAAGATAATCATTTGCCTTTGGGGCCTGCCTGTATCAAATTCAGTTTAGTCCTACCCTGTCATCATGGAAGAATGCCTATTCTAAAAAACATACTGCTCTGGATGATAGTAACACTATAGAAGAGAGAACAGAAATCAAGAGAAACTATGAATCAAAATGGATAAAGATTAGAAGGGAAACCTCCCCCCAAAGTTAGGATTGGGAAAAGGTTTTTCTTTTGTTTCCACAGGAGAAAAAAATGCTATGGATACTACCAAAATTAATAAAAACTTGATTCAAACAGGAGAAACTTGATAAGGAGATGATGGCTCATTCACTGATGTGACAATTCTATAAATTGTAAGGAAAACTCACCAAACAAGGGTCAAGGCAGGTTTTTGTTTTTGTCTTTACAGAAAAATAGAAATATCCATTTTCAAGAAGTCAAAAGACTTTAGACATCTAGACATCTAACACAGATGAGAAGACTATCCAGAAAAAATTTACAAGTAAAGAAAATCGGGCCTATTTGTACCCATATAATCTACAGGGTAAAATATCACTGCCTAGCATCTGTATTTTTTTACTTTCAAGAAAAGTTGAGATCCTGACACAATTATAAATTAAAGCTTGCTTTGGAATTGAATTGTGGCTCTCTCCATCTCTAAACTAAAACATGCTATTAAAGAAAAATGCAAATTCTCTGTATTATGTCAAATGCTCAACCTTATATGGGACAGAAGAAAAACCAAAATTAAGGAACTGTTCTATTGGTACTAATATCATATTTTGCTTTTAGTTTTTTTATTTAAAGCTTTTTCTTAATGTATGAAATTTATAAGATTAATACATATTTTAAACTTTTGTCATAATATTAATAATCATAAAATAAATAATATAATAAAGGCTTTATTTATCTTTTTGTATATTGCTTTGGGTTTGAGTCTTTATGGTTTTTTTTTTTTTTTTTTTTTTTTTTTTTTGCAGTGAACCATCACAGTGCCTAACTGTGACCTTTGAGGTCTCCAAAATAAGATGAGGCTCCACAAAGATGATTTCAAATGGAGTTGACAACACCACTAGGCTGACAAATACCTACCAGAGATTGGCTTTGGATTATAAACTGCTCAGGGCAATTTTGAGGTGGCTAGCTGAGAAGAATCAGCCTCACAGACTACTCTAGCCAGGATGTGAGACAAGTCCTGCACTTTCCCATTATGCAGAGACTGGACAACAAATGACTCAAATACCTCTCCCAGGGCTTGACAATTAACCACAAATTTTCTTTTCAGGATCCCCTAAAAAAAATATGCCACCCTCAGACAACAGGAGGTAAATTTAAGAACATGATTCTCAAGAAGTAGGGGAGAGTTGTTTTTGGTCTTCCAATGGTTCATGAGTAATTTTCATTTTTTGGGGTGATTGATTAAAAGTTGCATTAGTAATAATTAGGAAAAAAGCTGAAAAGGGATAATAAGTTCAGAATTCTTATTAGGAAAAAAAGAAAATGAAAATAGAAGATACAGATATAATAAAATAAAGGTGTAGATTACTGTTGGAATCTACTCTGACAGAAGGGAAATATGTATATGATAGGATAAAAGGGTAGATTATTGAATCTACTTTTAAAAAGCAACTACTTGTTTCAAATTTTATATATTGTATACAAATTGTGTATATTGATTCAAAGTTGACATTAATATTGTTACTGTACATATATTCCTACCCTTATTCAAAGTATTATATATATACAGTTCATCTAATAATGTAATACAAATTGCTAGTCCTTAAAATTTGTTATTACCAACTAATTAGGATATGAAGAAATGCAAGTTATTAGTTAGTCATTACAAGCAAACCTATAGTCATAGTAGATGTTTTCAAGATCAAACAGAAATATATTATTTTAGAGAGACAGATCATCTACAGAATGTGTCATTTAAGATATTTTCATAACAGGAGTTTACATTTTTTTTTTATGACAATGAGACATGTCTGCTCCTGGAAGCACCAATCTACTTCAGAGAAGATTACAGGCATTGGATAAACTCCATATTGAGTTACGTTCTTTGTGGCAAAATTTAGCTACTGGTTTAAAAAAAAAAATGTTCTTGCCTCAATGGCTGATGTATAATGTCCAAAATGGACAAGAAGGATACAAAAGAAAGAATTGCTAAACCTCACCAAGACAAGGTAGGACAGCTCTACAGAAAATCCTGCTTCATAGATAAATGTGTCAGATATGCTAGGCCTGTAGGCCCAAGATGGATGCCTCAACATTGCAGAGGAACCTTGGGTGACTGTCCAGGCAGCCATCTGTTTCTATCATTTCTTACATCATTTGGAAGTTGCTTGCTTACACTACCTATTTTCTCAGTTAACATTATTTCCTTCTCAGGTCTCTGAGGGAGTTGAAGACTAGATATAGTTATAAATTTCCTAGTTACAGATTCGGGAAAGAAATTCACTAAAAGGTTTACAGTGTATAAATTTGAGAGATATCAAAACATAGTTTCCAGTTGGTAAAACAAGTTAGATAGAAAGTAAATTACGTACAACCCTTTGGACTCACCAAGATATGATAAATAACGCAATATTTTTTTCTGATTTTGTCAGTTCTTACAGACTTGACATTATTGATGTAGTTATGTATATATTGTATATAGTTATTGTATATATTGTGTATAGTTTTTCTTATATTAGTTATAGCCTTTTTATTTTTGACACAAATGGGATATGTGGTAATATAGTATATATTTAATAAAAACAATCAGCCACCAACAGAGCCAAACCATGACAGTCAGCCAGGGAGTGGTGACCCACACCTTTAATCTCATCACTCAGGAGGTAGAGCTTTTCTAGATCTCTGTGAGTTCAAGGCCAAACAGAGCCAGGTAGGGGTGGCACACACCTTTAATCCTAGCACTAGGAAAATTAAAGGAGGAAGGGAGATAACTAGGTGAAAAAAAAGAGGAGGAAGAAGTTCTTCCCCTTGCCTGTGTTCACCTTCCACTGAGGACTCAGAGGCAGCCAATCTGAAAATTTATGAGGAGCAGCTAGGTGAGAAGTAGTTGTGACTTGTTTCACTCTCTCTCTGTCTTTTGGGTTTTTATTAGAAGACCAAATAGAATTTGTGCAGTAACGAATGCTTAATAGTTAAAACTCAAGACCAGTGAGGAGACTGTTGTCAGTGGAAAACAATGGGGATCTGAAATCTGCACCAAAGCATCTTTACCACAAACTTCAAAGCAGAAAGAGAGAGGGATGGTAGCAAGAGAGGAAAGAAATACATTGGTTCTGAAATATCATCTTTCTGGAATTTAGCCAGCCATGCTGTTTGATAATCCTTATATTTAAATCTGCAATTGAAGGTTAGGGATGGACTTTAGCAGTGGAGCCTTGATGACATGTTTGGGTGTAGTCCCGAGTGCTGTGAATAAAGACTTAAAATTCTAAGTGGAGATCTGATCCATCAGGCTAGTCTTGGGTTAGATGAGGAACAATGAATCAAATTATTCCAATAATATTTATATCACTAGATTAAATATTGCACATTGTGTATCACTAAGACTATGTAAAGTGTGTGTTATTAAAGTAATAATGTGTCCAACTTGAGAGAAGTGGATGTTGTAAAGTCTACTTTCTTTAAAGAAACTGTATTATTCACTTTATATACTAAACTAAACTCTCATCCCTCCTTACACTCTCTCACAGCTGTAACCCCCATCCCTTCCTCAAAAAGGGTAAGGCCTCCCTCCCATGGGGACTCATCAAAGCCTGGTACATTCAGTTGAGGCAGAACCAAGACCTCTGCCTCCCCATGGGCTCCAAAACACCTGCTCAGGAAACAAGAATGCATCCTGATTCTACTGCCAGGAGCCCCTCAAACAGACAAAGCTACACATCTGTCTCCCCTCACTTGTGAGTTAAGCAGACAGAACCTCTTTTTAAAAAGCAATCTTGACCTATATGATTTTTTGTTAGTATCCAGAGATGAATTTTAGATATAGTGACTTAAATGTGGGTCAGGACACTGCACTTCATGTATCCAGCCACAGCATTGCCTACCTTTAGAATAGATTCCCACTGAAAGTCCCAAATGGAATTTGTTATAAAATTGCAAAACCTGAAGTCAGTAAAGAAATATGTAGAAAGAGGTTCAGAGCTGGGACCATCCTTATCCGAGGAGGAGATGTATAAATAGAACAAATCCCAGACAGAAACACAAACTATCATTTCATAAACTTCTAAACACAATTTACTATAAATATTCATACGTACTCACTTCAGCAAAATTGCCTAACATCTCTTCCTGCAATAGAGAAACCACATTATGCGGAAAACCTCATCATCAATATGTACTTTTAAATCCAGCACAGAACGAGATTGTTATACATGGAGTGATTTTTGAGTCCAAATATTTCTGCTTTAAAGCTTAGTATTCAAAATTCCTTGGAAAATCATGTGACCAAGGCCTGAGCTCCCGAAGTTTGTACATGTAAATGGCCACTTCTTTGTAGAAAGCAGATCAAACCTGGCTGCTGACCCCATTCTGTTCTTACTCTGTTAGCTAGCAATGTCCTCTATAGCTGGCTTTGTCTCATCAGCATGCAATGTGCTCTTCTTTAGTCTATGGTTAAGAAGAAAAAAATCCTTACATAATTTTTCATCTCAAAAGACAAGATTGTCATAAATGTCCAGCAAGATAAGATCACAATCAAATCATTCATATAAGCAAAATAGCTTAGAAACTGGCATCAAAAACATTTTAGACTTTGTGTATTTTCTTCTTTATTCAGGGCACTGTGTTGCAAGGAATTCTGAGGTGGCAGCACTCTATTTATTGTACAATTATGTCATGATATCTTCTTATTGTCACAAAGCTGCCAGAAAGCTAGCTCTGTGTGTCTGAAGAGTTTGCCTTGCATGAGTATTTGCATTATATAAATGAAAATTCACCTCTTTGCATAGATGGCATGCAGAGACACCAATGTGTTCCCTGCTATTAGAAAAGGGCTCGCACAGGCTATAAACATTGTAAATGAATTTTTGGTTGATTTGTTCCATTTATATAAAATAGATTGAACACGCAGCTTTATGAAAATGTGTTTATTTAACCAGAAACCACAAATATTTTAAAGAATGCACTTTGCCATTTAACTTTTAATTTCAGGAGTTTTTTTTTTTTTCTTTAAGTGAATGTTCATAGTGATTTTATTGAACTGTAAACTAAAACAAATGTACCAGAGGGGTTTTGTGTTTTTTTTTCCCCCTAGACAGAACATTTATGTGATACAGAACAGAAGTTTAGAGCTATGATTGATAGATGGTTAAAATAAGATGCTTGCTGTAGGAAGTCTAGATTCAGGGCCACTTCACTGTGAATATTTAATCATCTAAGGACATACAAGTACTAATGGACAATAGAAAACATCATAGTAATTATTTCTTTTCATTGTGATTAAATAATTATCAATTATCACATGGTCATGACTTTCTTTACCTGCAACCAGAAAGAGAGAGAGAGACCACTAAATTATGTATAATAGTAATTTTATCAGTACTTTGAAATATCAAAAAACCAAATCCAAATACCATTGTTCATGGTGGGCATTGGTGATTATATTGTCTTTCTGAAAAGACATATGGATGTGCATACATATGTACAAATAACACACACATACACTAAGGTTTGAGGCAGAAATTAAATAACAGCAGAGTAGAAATTACATTTAGAGAAATGAAGTCAGAGAACAAATCTCTTTTGGTTATCCTGTCGGTAATTCATGCCGGATAATCATGAGCCCAGCAGTTAATGACCTCTCCTCTGATACATTAAGTCCAACCAAAGATAATGGTGTCCTGGGTAAATTAACAAACCCAGTGGTAAACTTGCTTCCAGTTCAGCAGGAGACAGTGTGCAAATTAGCATCTGTTCTTAATAAGATCAGTGTCCTACAAGTCTGTTCTTCAGTGCTCACAATGCTGTCTCTTCGCAGGTGTAAATTTTTCTCCTGAGGAACCTTGCACAATCCATTCTCTTGACAGAGATTGTTTTCACCCTAATCAGTTCCCCACCTTAAAACTTTCTCTATTTTCCCCTACCTTCCTGCTGTGAAAGCTGCTGTGAGTTGTTGAGAATGATTATTCATTTGTAAGCTTCTTTAATAACATTTTCGTTAGATGTCGAGGTTCCCAGCTGTGTGAACCAAGAGTTTGATTTTATAATTATAGCCATGCTGCAAAAGTTATGGTCACTATATGGGAAATCTTGGTGGGATTTGCTAATCGCTACTTTGTGGCTTTTTCAAATAGCATTTATATTTTGTTAAATAATTGGAACACCTAAGGACAAACAGGTGCTGAGTTATTTTGTAGAATGCCAGGTCTTTGGGGTGGTTGAGTATATCCTTGGTACTTGGAAAGGGTCAAAACCTGCAGTGAGAGATAAGAGGTATTTTAAAGGTGCATTTTCCTATGGTGTTTAGAAAATTATATATTTTGAAACAACGATTTACCAAAAACTTTATGATTCATGGAATATTGATGTGCACCTGCTATTTTATTTGAATTAAACATCCATGGCTTACTCCTACTTGCTAGGAAAAAGCACAATTTAAGAGCCATAGTGGTGCAGAGAAATGCAATTTAAGTGTCTAAACAAATAAGCTGTCTACACCTGTGTATGTGTGTACAACCACCTCAGTCTTGAAGCGAAGAATACTCATCATGCACATGCATATTTCAAAAAATTTGGGGTGTTTGGGAAACAAGTTCTCACACATTATCTGTCAAAAGTTTTGTAAGTTAAAAAAATAAGTTCAAATCCACGGATCTTGTCTGAGGAATACTCTCACTGTAAAATGTTTACCTTTTGTGACACGTACTATTATTTCATGATTATATTAAAATACTCTTAAAGAGTTTTACATGTTAACCAGCTACTAAGAATGCCTTAATAGAATACTAATTTTTGTTAGAGGTGTCTCGACAATTTGAATTTTATATGCATGCATTATGTTTTCTTAAAATGGGAAAATTATGCATCTAAAGGAATCTGTCTAGAATAATGGGGTTCTATAGAGGTTACTTTAATCACGTTCTCCTGCAGTTATAGCTGTTTTACATCTTATTTGCAACAAAAGGGAACTCTAATTATCTTCAAAAAGAGCATAAAATGGTGTGTCTTGCTGCTGATGTAATGTTGATTCTTGAATGCTGCTGATAGGAACTGACAACTAAATGTGTGTCACACTTTTCAAAAATCAGGCACAGTGACAGGATAACCACCTTTTGTGACCTAGGAGTCCAAAAAAGGAGTATATATTTGCCTGTTAAGTAGAAACAATTTGCAGTCTTTCATTTTTAAAACATAAAAATACACTTATCCTTAGGTTAGAAATAATTTATTTACTAATGTTAAAACTTGCTTGTGTGTTTAAACGTTTTTAGAAGCTACCTACTATAAATTATCCTCAGTGTACTGAATTTGAGTATCAACCTTGGGAGAAGAGCAGCCTATACCCCTGGCCTATCTCCCTTCGTTTTTCTTTTCTTTTTTTTTCTTTCTTTCTCTCCTTTTGACTTAGAGAAATAGGTAAGTATATATTTATGTCTAGTGCTAGAGTCCTGCATATATAATTAACATGTGCTCCAGTTTTATTCTAAGTCATACGGATCTCATTTATAAATACAAATGAGATGCATATAGCCTATTACAAAATATTAAAATTAGAATTGAAAAGAAGATTGCATGTTTGAGTCTGGCTGCAGGAGTCATGTTGGAGAGTGTTTGGAAGATTGAGCTGGTTGACTATGAGCCCCAAATATGAAATTAATCAATGCAGGTTTGTAATATACTGCAAATAACCAAGCTGCACCACAACACTTGATTTAAGGTTCGCATTAAGCAATGGTGAATGGCCATAGACAAGAAGTCATACTCCTGCATACATGGCATGCTCAGATAGAGTGAACTCTACCTCAAAACCATGATTGAACTTTTGTAGGTAATAAAACTTATACTTCATACCAAGGCAGAATTTTATGTGCAGCTTGAAACATGGCATGGAATCCTATGACTTCTCTGTCTTTATTCTCCCTACATGATAGGGACAATTCATAAAGGTAAATAGTTGGAGAGACATATACAAAGTGCATTTTCATTTTGACTGCTTAGGCCATAGTAGTTGGTAGTGGGTTTGATATATAAAATGTGTTGATAACTTGGCTCTTTATAAAGTGGATTAATCTACTTTTGAAATTAAATTAGCATTCTCTTTTCCCCTTTCCCCAGATGGCTTTCAGTTGTTGATAATACAACTGAATAAGCAATAATAACAGGCAGAGAGGGGGAGAGTTTGATTAAAATATAAATAAATTCAAATAATTGTATGCATTTTATGATTATGTGCACCCTCCATTTCAAAGATAGTAAATCAAAGGTGACTATAAATAAAACTCTATGTTTGAAATGTCAACATAATTCAAATATATTCCTTTGTTTACCTAAGGAAAATTAGCTCACTTTCTGTTGAGGCAGTGGACAGAGTAAAGAGGAATAAAGTGAGTCAAAGAGGTATTCAAGAAGAAAAAAAATATAAGTAGTGATGGATAAAGTAGGCTACAGTATGGTCAAGAAGAAGTGGGTGGTTATCAAAACTCAGGAGAGCTTGTCCTGAGGAAATGACCACAGATTCAAAAAGAAATGACAGCAGAACCTAGGGCCACGGGAACAAGAGAAGATACTGTTTATATTGGTGGCAATTTTAGAGACATATGAAAGCACATGAGTGGTATCATAGAATTAAATCAATTTTATTCAGTTGGTCAAAAGAACAGTACTACACTTTATTGCCCTTGGCTTCTTAGTTCAAGGGAAGGAATGGTGTCTTACATGTTTTGAAATGACAAGAAATGAGTGCATGCTCTATGATGAAGAGGGATGGAGGCCTCTTTAATGATGTCAGAGTGCATGTTCTCTGACTACAGGGTGAGTGGCTCTGTAACAAATTTGAGGTGAGGGTTCAATGGCAAAAGAGTGGATGCTTTGTAATGATAGTGTAAGTTTTCATGATGAAAGAGAGGACGCTCTGTGGTTAGAGTATGATCTGTGATGACATAGTGAATCCTCTGTGGTAATGAGTGAGTGTTCTGTGATAATTACAGTGTGTGTGAACTGTAAGTCTTCTATGATAACAGACTGAGTGCTCTGGATTGAAGACAGAGTGACTGTTTAGTGATAGCAGAGTGAGTGCCCAGTGATGATGGACTCAGTGCTAAGAGTAATTGCTCTATGACTAACAATTAGTGCTCTGTGATGAGAGTCAGTACTCTTTGATAATGACAGAGTGAGTCTCCATGATGACAGAGTGAGTGTCTGTTTGGTCAGGGTGAGAACTCTGTGATGACAAAGTGAGTTGTCCATGACATGGTCAGTGCTCTGTGCTCTGTACTAACAATAGTGTAAGTGCTCTATCCATGGTGATGACAGCATGAGTTCTCTGTTCTGATAGTTTTGTGATGATGATTGATTGATTGCTCTTTGTCGATAGGCAAAGTACTCTATCATGAAAGAGTGACTGCTCTATTATGGCTGAGTGAATGTTTATTGATGGCAAGGGGTTGAGTGCTCTGTGAAGGCAGAGTGAGTGTTGTAGGATGACAGCGTGTGCTCATGATGACAAAGTGGGAGCTCTGTGATGATAAAGTGAGTTCTCTATGATGACAGAATGCTTTGTGATGATGACAGTGTTAGCATTCTGTGACATGACAGAGTGAGTGCTCTCTGAAGGCAAGAGTGAATACACCGTGATGATGGTAGAGTGGTTGTTCTGTGCCAACGGAGTTAATGCTCTACGGTGACAGAGTTAATTGTTTTTAAAATGGCAAATAGTTCAGTGATATGACATAATGAATTCTCTGTGATGAGAGAGTAAATGCTTTATGATGACTGAGTTCTCTGAAAAATAGTGAGTGCTTGGTGATGATAGTGGCTACCCTGTGGAGACAGAGTGAGTACTTCATGATGACAACAGTGTGAGTGTTCTGTTACTACAGCATGGCTTCACCATGATGACAAACTGAATGCTCTGTGATGATATAGTGTTACTATGTGATCTATGATGATCACAGATTGGTTTGCAATGATAGCAGAGTGGGTGCTGTACAGTGATGACCAGGTGAGTGATTTGTGTTGACAGAGTGAACACTTAGTGATTAAGAGAGAGTAAAGACACTGTAACGACAGGTAGTACAGTGATGATGCCTAGATGAGTGCTCTGTGGTGACAAAGGGAGTCTTTAATGAGGACAATATGAGTGCCCAATGATGTCAGCAGAGTGAATACTCTGTGATAACAGAATAAGCACTACAATCAACAGAGTGTGTGTTACACCAGAGTGAGGGCTAATGGCAGTGGGTGATCTACGAAGACAGAGTGAGTCTTCTACCATGACAATGTGAGTGATTTATGATAATGAGAGTGAATGCTCACTTTTGACCTAATGTATGCTCTGCAATAATGACTGAGTATGTACTGTGTGATTACTGAATCTGTTCTCCAACATAACAAAGAGGTTACTCTGTGATGGCAGAGTGAGTGCTCACTTTTGCCAAGAGTGTACTCTGTTAACCAGACAGAGTATGTACTATGTGATGATGACTAAGTGCTATGGGATTACAGAGTCTCTTTTCTATGATAGACTCCATGATGGGTACAGAGTAAGTGCTCTGTGATAGCAGAGGGAGTGCTCTGTGATGACAGAGTAAGAGCTCTGTGATGAGTACAGGGCAAGTGCTCTGATGAGTACAGAGTGAGTGCTCTGATGAGTACAGAGTGAGTGCTTTGATGAGTACAGAGTGAGTGCTCTGTGATGACAGAGTGAGTGCTCTGATGAGTACAGAGTGAGTGTTCTGATGAGTACAGAGTGAGTGCTTTGATGAGTACAGAGTGAGTGCTCTGTGATGACAGAGTGAGTGCTTTGATGAGTACAGAGTGAGTGCTCTGATGAGTACAGAGTGAGTGCTCTGATGAGTACAGAGTGAGTGCTCTGTGATGAGTACAGAGTGAGTGCTCTGATGAGTACAGAGTGAGTGCTTTGATGGTACAGAGTGAGTGCTCTGATGAATACAGAGTGAGTGCTCTGATAAGTACAGAGTGAGTGCTCTGTGATGAGTACAGAGTGAGTGCTCTGTGATGAGTACAGAGTGAGTGCTCTGTGATGAGTATAGAGTGAGTGCTCTGTGATGAGTACAGAGAGACAGAGAGACAGAGAGACAGAGATTATAACAGAGATTATAGCTGGAACATCATAGGTGCCTCTAAATGTGTACCTCTTGCAAAGTAGATTTAATTTAAAATGTTTTATGTGGGCTATCTGGGGATAAAGGAGAAACACAAAAGCAAAGAATCAGATAATTCACTAAGTAAAAGTGACTCCCAGGATGTGTTATACCTAAAATCCTTCAGTCTAAAATCATGTATTCAGTGATTACTCTCAAGCCTGTACCACTGAATAAAATAAAATAAAATAAAATAAAATAAAATAAAATAAAATAAAATAAAATAAAATAAAATAAAATAAAATAAAATAAAATATCTTTTCTGGATCTTGAGTTTAAACCTTTTAAAGCCAAAAAGCTTTGTTTTATCTTCATTTCTGCACTTTTTCTATAGATTGCATTGGCACCAAACTAAGTTTGGTTTATGAGATAATAATATGTGCTATATATCAAAGATGGAATCAAAGGTTTTGTGTTCATGTAAATTTTTACAACTCTGCATAAATACAGTCAAATGATTCCCAGGAAATTTTCATTCATCTATTGTAGACTGCTTATCACTCACCCCAGCTACAGCACAACCACAGCAAAGTCACAGCATGGATTGTTCCATATGTTCCTGACATAGAGAAGCACATGGGAAGTGATCTAACTTGTTCCTCTTAGAGACTAATAAGGTCTCTCTCATTTTCTTTCTTTCTCACATAAGCTCACACATTTGTCTTGTGAGAAAAATAGTTATTAAAAGTTGAAAGAATTTCAAGACAATGTAGTTGGCATAAAGATAGAATTATAGATCAATGAAAGAGAATTGGGAATTAGAAAAATGAAATCTTCAATTTATAGTCAATTAATTTTTGAGTACTTAGACAATTCAGGGAGGGATATAATATCATTTTAGACAGTGATTGTATATTGAAATGCAAATGTGTCAAAGGCCAAAGATAGACCTGTTTCTTAAACCACATACAAAAATTAGCATAGATGAAAGACCACAAGACTGAAATTATGAAGTCTCTAGAATTAAATGTAGATGATATTCTTTGTGATTCTGCACTAGGCAATGACTTCTTAGTTATAACAACAAAATAAAAACAAAGAAAAAAAGATAAATTGGATATCACAAAATTAAAATTTCTTGTGCTAAAAATAATACCATAAAGAAAATTAAAGCTACTCCAAAACATTAGAAAAAGAAGAAATATACACATTATTTATTTGATAAAATATTTAAATATAGAATACACAGAGAATTCTCACTACCAAACAATAAAAATGTAAATAATACAATTTAAAAATGGTCAAAGATAAAATAAGATAAGCAAATAAAAAGTATTTGGATCAGAAAGAAAGAAGCGGATGTATTCTAATTTGTAGAGAGTGAGGCTATATGTAAGACCCTGAAGACTTCATTAGAAAACTCTTAGAATTTACATTTTCAATGAAAACACAAGATGCACAATTAACATACAGAAATCAATAGTCTTTCTATATACAAAGACATACTCTGACAAACCAATCAGGAAGACAATTATGCTCACCATATTTAACAAAAAAAAAATCTTAAAATACTTTGGCATAAAGCTAACCAGGAATATGAAAGACCTCTGTGAGAACAAAAAAACTTTGAATCACTGAAGAAAGTAATTGAGAAAGAATACTAGAAGATGAAAAGGCCTCCCATATTCCTGGATAGGAAAGATTAGTATTGTAAATATGGCCTTCCTACCAAAAGTAATCTGTAGATTCAATGGAATGCTAATAAATATTGCAGTCCATTATTTATAGAAATAGAAAAAATTTCTTAAAATTCATATGGAAGCATAAAAGACCTCAAAAAAGCTACAGCGATCCTGAGCTGAACAAGATGCTCTAGTTAGTATCATTTTGATTCCTTGTGGAACACCTCAAGTAAATGGCTTCTTCAGCAATAGGGTCTTACCTGCTAGACTATAGGATAACAATGAGCATTAGCAGGGACATAAAATGTTTGGTATTTTATTCCTGGCACTGAGAATTTTATTTGTTAGTCTGTGGTGTCTAGTATGGGCATTGTTACCATATTCTAAGGCCACTCCAAATCCTTTTTATGTATACATTTATGAATATTTGAAGCTTACAGTAATAGATTTTTTTATAGGACTTTTCCAAAAGGTCTTTAATGGTATCCTTTCATTTACTTACTTCCCTCTCCTGTGGTCCTATCATCTACCCCATTTAGTTCTTTCTGTTCCATTGTTTCTTCCTACCTCCTTTATATAATTGCCTTCTATCTGCTGTCTATCTTTCAAAGTGCTAGAAAGTGCTATGCACACTACAAAAAAGAAAAGTAGTTATCAATCTTATCTAGATATGAATTTGAGATATGATAATGACCAGCCAGGTAAAACATGGCCACTAGTGTCCTTGTTGACAAGAATGTCTTGGAAGTAACAAACTCATTTATGATGGGATATGAGGCTTGTCCTATGTGATGGATCATATACTTGTCACTGTTAATGGGGGCAAGAGCCCGTGGCTAGATAGGTCAGAGGCTCTGGAAGGAAACCTAGCATTACCTACTACTCTTCTAAATGAACATAGTATTAAAATTATTTCTAGTGACTTGTTGCTATACCTCATAGCTTTCTTCAGAGAAGCTTCTTCTAGAAACATGAAAATTAAGATAAACTCACAATTGGTCAGTGTACAAAGAACAAGAGACTGTGGAGTTATCAACCCAAAATAGGATGTCTATATCTCATCTGTGTTGGTTTGAATGTAAGTGGCACCCATAAATTCATAGAGAATGACACTATTAGGAAGTATGGCTTTTTTGGAGTGAGTATGGCCTTGTTAGAGGAAGTATGTCACTGCAGGTGTGAGATTTGAGGTTTCCTATCTGAAGGATACCACACTGTATTTCAGTCAACATACTGTTGCCAGAAGGATGTACGACTCTCAGCTACTTCACCATAACTATGTCTGCCTACATTATGCTATGTTCCCTGCCATAGTTATAATAGACTGAACTTCTGAAACTATAAGAAAGCCAACATAATTACATGTTTTCCTTATAAGAGTTGGCATGGTCATGATGTCTCTTCAAAACAATAGAAACACCAACTAAGACAGAAGTTGGTACAAGGACTAGGGTATTGTGATACACCTGACCATATTTTGGTTTAAAGAAATTTGGACTTTAGTACTTTGGTTTATGAAAGCAGTGGGATGTTTTAAGTACTGCTTAATGGGCCATGCTAGTAGGAACATAGAAGACTAAGGTTTTAAGAGTTATTTGAACTCCTGGAGGTTCGCTCAAGAGTTTTCAAAAGAAGAATTTTATCATGTTGCCTAGAGATCATTCCTGTGATATTTTGGTGAAGTAGCTGCCTTTTGTCCTTGTCCAAAGTTTTGAATTAATTCCATTGGCAGGGGAAATTTCAAAATAACCTGGTCATGTGGTTACTAGTAATAATTCTGATGAAGGTTTATAATAAAAAAAAGAAGTAAGCTGGGCAATTAAAATGCAAAATTTACAGAATGAGAAAAGGTGAACCAAGAAGTATAATAGAGCTAAATCCTATGTTCAAGGAGATGAACAGATTAAGAAATGAAATAAAAGATGTGGTCCTATGCAACTAAGTTTCCAACTTGTGAAAAGCAGCTAAAGAAAAGCTTAGAGCAGGATGTGGTGGCACATGCCTTTAATCCTAGTACTGGGAAGTCAGAGGATAGTAGATCTCAGCCTGCTCTATGGAGCAAGTTTCAGAATAGCCAAGTTTGACAGTAGAAGACATAATGCTGTTAAAGATATAATTGAACAAAGAGGTCATGTTCCATACCCAGTAAGTAGTAGCACTTGGCAGCTTTGGCCACATGGGTCTGGCTTTAGAGTTAAGGATAGCCAAAACAGGATATAGAAATTGCCTCAATGCCTAAGCAAAGTTCCTGAGGCTAGCCATGTATTGAGGTGTCCCTGAATGGAGACATAGAGTGGTCATTTCTTGAATCTGTAAAATAGAAGCCTGGATCATCTTGGAGACCTCAAGATATTAGAGATGTCAGAGTCATGGGATACCTTCTAGGAAGAGCTGATAATAGGAAGTGGAAATAGTATAAGAGAGAGAAGTGTGCTGTAGTCAACAAAGCTGAAAGGAGCTGGAGATCTGAAGAGCTCTTTGACATCAGACACAGAGATGCAGAGTTTGGAGTTTGCCCAGATGATTTTTTTGTCTTGCTTTGGTCCAGTATCCCCTCACAATGGTCCCTTTCTTATATTTTGGCATGGCAATGTATATCCTCTGCCATTATATGTTGGAAGTATGTGACCTGCTTTTTTATTTTGACTTTACTAGGGATTACAGTTAAGAGACGGCATGAATATCAGAAAATACTTTGGATTTTGAACTTTTGAACATTGTTGTAACTGTAATAGACTTTGGAGACTTTTGAAATTGGACTAAATTCATTTTGCATTGTGGTATTGTCACATGCTTATGGGGGCTGGGGAGTAGAATGCTATAGTTTGAATGTAATTGGTCCCCATTAGCTCATAGAGAGTAACACTATTAGGTGCCATGTCATGATGTCTCTTTACAACAATAGAAAACCTAACTAAGACAATATCTTTCCTCTCAAGGATTCAGGATCTGTTTGGATGGGGTGGGAAGATCAGATCCTAAGATTCAGAAGTGGTAAATGATTTCAAAGAAACAGTATTTTCTGACCATGAGGAAGCTATTAATATAAATTATGACATCCTGCACAAGGCCTGCAGATGTTCAAGCCAAGCAAACCCCACTGTAGAAAGAAAAAGATTGGCAATAAAGCCCACTAATAAATGAGGAGCTACAGGCATTTGATCGTTTCTGGAAAAGAATGAGTTCATTTTCTTTAATAGTATCACCCACAGTAGATATACTAAACTTCAGGAGAGGCCCCACCCTCAAGAGTAGTTGGAAAACACAATTTGGACTCAATGAATTTTTGAAAAATAAAAGTCAAAGGCAGATTGGCAAAGTGGTAAGTAAGAATGGAGTGGGTAAATCTGAAATCAGGGGAGAGGGGGAGTATAATTGGAATTCATTGTATTTAAGTTTAAAAGAGTCAATAAAATAAAAATAAATGGAAATATGTGTTGTTAGTAGAAATTAAGAGTAAAGTAAAAGAAATCTCAAAAAATGTGTCCTGCATAAGAATACAGGTAAAATTATAAATTGATAGTAAATACTGCACAATGTGTATGTCTTTGCTATACAGCATCTCTTGCTGATGATCTGATCTGCAAAGGACAAAATCCAATTGATAGAGCTAATTATATATATTATCTTAAATGCAATGGAAAAATGATGATGGTAAATTGGATTTAATGGATTCTCATTCTCTTCTTTCTAAAATTATTTGACTCATTGATATTCAAATTTCCCCAGAAATTCAGTTCAATCATAGAAATGTACTTACTTTTATAAAGATAATTCTAATACACTTAATCTATTATGTACTGATATACTTCACCTTTGCTCTAGGACTGTATGAAAGGCACTGGGCATAGTAGATCAAACTGTTCATGGTCTATCAACATTAAATTTTAAGAGTTAAAAATATCTGATAATTTCCACACACTTACTTTAATCTCAATATTTATTTCTGATATTTCTGAAGTCAAGGTTTGAATTTTTGTGTAAATTATAGGAATTTGAGGACTATTTTACCATTTTCAATATCATTGCTTGTTGGAATGGTTGCAATAATTGTGAACAGATAAAATTTAGATGAACTTTTTAAAAGCTTGACTTGACTTTTTAAAAGATGTTTGATTTCACATTGGAATTGAGGGAAAGGGTAAGTCAGCTTTTCCATATACACGGTTGCCTCTTGGTGAGTCACATGGTGTTTAGAATTTGACAAGTTGTGATGTTTTCCTCAACAAGTAACACTAGAAAATATGACACCCAAAATCCAACTTGCAAGATACATTTTTCTTAAAACATCTTACAAATTATGAAATGTTCCATTTTAGCATGCTTTAAAACATATATTTTTAGGAAGCATCAGTTTTTAATTAATGCCAACTCTTGGGTTTGAGGTTAAACCATAGCTCTGGCTGCATCAATTTTATTTCCTTTTACTACTCCTAACCTTTTGCTCATGAACCTTATCATTAGCACATCATTTGGAAAATATTTTTTTAAAAAATCAGGAACCTCTTAGGTTCCCTAGAATCAGTAGAAATGAACTGAACCAATGTACATCATGTGGTATTATAATATAACCCTTTATTATACTTAGTAACAGCAATAGAATTTAAAGTTAAGGACAGCACCAAATAACTCATAGGCAACTAGGTATTGAAATTTTAAGAAATAATATGTTAAAAGCATAGTATAATTCTTGTAAAAGAGATGCCTAACCTTTTATGGAAAATTTTGAGTTACTATACAACCTAGAATGTGGAGTATGTAGAAAATAGTTTAAGGTTAAATTTTATCTGTATGCTGTGGTTGGGTATATGGACATTTGCATATTGGTGTCTATATATGTACATTTATTTGTGTCTCTATATGTGTGTGTTTCATATAACTTTCCTGAGCAAGAAAATAGCATATTATTATAACCCTTTATTTGACAGTTTCATACATGCATACATGTTTTGTGATTTATACCCTGACCCTCTAATGATCCATTCCTCTCCCTCCAAACTCCCATTTCTTCCTGATTACTTCCCTAGTGGTGACACCATTGAAGAAAATGTACAGCAACCATTAATAACCATTAATTCCTCAGGAAGCTACAAGGCTTCATGGGTATCTCTTCTTTCCTTGATAGAATATTGAAGGGTCCAATATTATGTCCAATTATCCATTGCTACTATCTGTTCATGTTTGTAATATGTTGTTTCATGACATGCCTCCATACCTGCCAATGAGGACATATATTTTGCACTCATTTCTATATCTTCTGGATACTGCATATGTAGAATCACCTGCAAGCACTAGTTAATCCCTGCTCTAACTTTAGCCTCCACTGACCTGAAAATAGATTTTCTTTATATATATATATATATATATATATATATATATATATATATATATATATATATATATAGAGAGAGAGAGAGAGAGAGAGAGAGAGAGAGAGAGAGAGAGAGACTCAAACCTCCAGAATTCAGTCAGCAGGGTCCCTGCCAGATTTACATACCTCTGAAATTCTCGGACCACATGTAGAATCCCGAGTTAGCCATTTCAGTTTTGTTTCTCCTTCCTTAACCTTCAGGCTTCTCAAATGCATATTTTAGTTTTTTCATTTTTTGGTTTACATTTTTAAAGTTCTCTATCTCTTACTGTGCTTCAGTGTGTCTCTTAGAAATTAAGTAATTCATTTTGACTTATTAGCACCTCATACAAGTTACCACCTTGAAAATGTTCTTAATAACTGAGAAGCCTGGAACATGCAATCCACACTTACCAGCTGACTGTTTTCGTTGTGTTGTGAGTTTTGGTTCTCTTTATACTTTAGATTCTAAAAATCTTTACTATGAATATTTTATATGGTAAACATTTGAATATTTATCCTGAATTTATACTCTCTAGTGTTTCATTTCCTCCTGCACCTCCATGATTACCTTTGGGATCATTTTTCTTCATCATGAAGAACAGACTTTAATGTATATTATTATGACTTCATTTTAAAGGCAATATTAATACAGACTTGTTAGAAAACAATTCCCTTAGCTTTCTTCTATCAGAAAGCACGCTGATTTTATCTTTATCATTGGAAGGTTTGGGTTTTGTTTGAAAAAATAACATTAAAACATTTTTATATATTTTTTTCACTGTCTTCTGGCAGGTAGTGTTTCTCATGAGAAGCCACTGTCATCCCACTGTTGTCCTTCTCAAGGTGACCCACTGTTTTCACATAGTGCCTTGTAATTTGTCTTAGGTGTTTATAAAACAGATGCTTATGTGCCTAGTTTGTATCTTTTGTATTAATTTTGATTAATTTATGTCTTCCATAAATTCTAGAAAATTCCTCTGTTGTTTTTTTTTCTTTTTACATACTGCTTCATTTTCTCAAGTGTTGTCTCTATAAATTACATCTTCACATACATTGCAAAATTTGAGTATATTATTTATTTTAATCCTGTTCTCTTTCTCTTTTAGTCTTTTAATTTCAGTATTTTCTGCTGCTTCTACTTCCAATTCACAAGACTTGTATTGTCTTGCATGTTGTCTTCTGCTAAGCCTTTGGTGGAGTATTTAGTTCAGATCATTTAATAATTGTAAAATACAGATTTAGTTCTTTCCTATAAATTTTAGCCTGTTGCTAATTTTATTCCTTTGTCTTTAGTCTGTCAACTTTTTCATCTTTTTTATTAAACAATGGTATTACTTATTTATGTCTTCACTACTTTGAAATGTATTATATGGGTTACATTCATGATTGTTTCTATAATCTGACACTTCTACCACATACAATAATTTACAATGCTTCAAAATATACAGAGTGTAGATCATTTTCTTTTTTCCAGAGAGAATTGAGGATTTCCTCTATTTAGGAGAGAAAGGCTGCACAGTGGGGGTAGACTTGAGGTTTAGTAGCTCCACACAGCTAGGCATCAAGTCATGTTGAGACTGGGTAATAATCCTGTAAGGACTCAGTCTTTTTCTGGGTTCACCTGATTCCTATGACATGGCCACCACAGATTTCAAGGGACAAACTGAACTCTACTGAAAATCAGTAAAAAAAAAAAAAAAAAACAAAAAAAAACTACATTGTCAATTGTAGATTTTAAACTTAGTTCTTCAACCTCATACTCTTTGAATCTCCAAAATTTTGTCTTACCCTTTTCTGTTTTTGACCATACTTTTGCTTGGTTAGGGTGGCTGACTCGACCCACCTCCTTCTATTTTTTCCTGTTTCTGACCACATCTTTAATCTGTCAAGTTGTGACTAAGGATTAAAGGCTCGGCTAGGATGGCTGGATGGCTCCACCCAGCTCCTAGTCTAGCTTCATAGAATTTAGCTTTTTAGCAGAGGTACTGTTAGGACCCACAATTATCTCTCTGGGGGAATTTTGGGTCCATATAATCACCAAGTAAAGCACTGCCATCTGCTGCTCATGAACTCCATTAAGTCTTTTGCAACAGGGCCTCTTAAAAGACTCACAAGTGTTTTGCTCATAACAGTGAGTCAGGAAACTTCTCTTTAAAAATCCGAGCCTTGGCTTGCCTCCAGCAACCAGAGCTCACCAAGAAACTACTGATACTAAGAAGCTATCTTTGACCCTGTTCCCTTTTTGTCACTATAAACAGAAACCTTAAATCCATCTTATGCAGCTTATTGCTTACATTGAGGCTCCTGTGAGACTTTAGGAACAGGCCATTTTGGAGCTGAAGCTGTACTCCTAAAGCCCGCCTTTTTTCATTAAAACCCACACACCAATCCAGAACGTCTATGAACCACAGCTCATGTGAGAGACACAACTCAGAAGCTGTTTTTGGCTCTGATCATGTGCTCTAGAACCCTTTTAAATCTTTATTTAGCTTTAGGTAGGATTATATCACCCACTTTGGGCTGTAATTTGTTGTATTATGTTTCTGGCCTAGACTTTTGGTCCTAACCTCGAGGTTTGAACCCACAGACTCATGGACCCACAGTCCCACAGAGACACAGAGATGCTTACATTAATTTTATGCTGATCAGCCTAAGGCCCAGGCATATAACTTGCTAACTCTTTACCTTTAAACTAGCCCATGATTCTTATCCTGTTCAGCCATGCAACTCCGTACTTTTTCTCAGAGCAGCATAGTTGTCCTCTTCATCTGCTGGCTTCTCTGGTGTCTCTGTGGCATGTCTGCCCTGTTCTTCCTGTTCCCAGAGTTTTCCCAGTCTGATAACCCCGCCCACACTTCCTGTCTGCCTTCAGCCAATCAGTGTTTTTATTAAATTAGTAGGTAGGGATAATTATTTACAATGTAACAACATAATCCTACTATATATCTCAGCAGGACTCACTGCTATATTGTCAGGCTCCCCCATGCATGGATAGCTATTCAATGTCTGCAAGGGCAATGCATTTCTGATCCTTAGTGTCAGTTCACCAGTCCTTAAGGGTTGTTCTTTTTCTTGATTTTTTTTAAGTTAGCTATCATCCTCCTGGGTAATCCAAAGCTTTAGGTATAATGCTTAAGCTACATGAAACTCTAGAATATTTCACTCTTCCCAGGGTTTTGTTCTTGTTCATATATTTCTTATAACTTTAAGGACTCAACAAATGTCTTGTGTAGAAGAAAGTCTTTTATAATTCCATAAGCATATTTTTTTGTGTTTATTTTTTAAAGTTAGTACATAAAGTAATGGTTTTTATTATGGCATGTGTGCTTTGTTCTTATTTTCCCCCATCTTCATTCTCCATCCTTGCCCCCCACCACCATTTTCTCTTGCTGAAAATAGTCAAACAATCCTAAGCTAAATTCATTGGTGGAAATGTTAAAACTCTGGTTCTCAAATTGTACCACAGAGACATAGTAATACTACTTTATGATACTGATGTAAAACAAGCATATAGATAGGCCAATTTTATAAAAAAGGAGACCCGTATATAAGGCCTGTGATTGCTTAAAGCTCATATCCTTTATTTTCCACCAGCAGAGGTGACATGGCTATGCCATACTGTGATTTTCAGCTTTCAGCCTGTAAGTGGAATCAGCATCTGCTACAGATAAATGTTTACTACCATCTCGCTTCACATCTGGACATTCCCCTCCCTCTGAAACTTGATCTCTTTAGCTCTCATTGCTTCCACAATTTTCTGATACATTATTAATTACAATATTTTCTTGTAAAACTGTCAGTTTTCCTATTCTTATAAGTACCATTATTATCCTATTGCATCACTTCTAGAACCAGACTGAAATTTGCTTTACTTAGATCATACGTGCTGGTTTGTGGTAAAAGAAAAATTATGTTCACACTCATCATTATAGTAATTTCTAATATTATAAACTAGTTTTGTGTAGTTTTAAGATGAATGTTTTACTATGAGTTATTAACGTAATATAATTAATGTAATTTATACTAAAATCATGAGGTGAAAAAATTTTAAAATGATTTTTTTCTAAATAGAAAATTGATACTTATATGCTAACTGTCCAATGTTCTCAACAATTGTTGGTGAAGTTAGGATTTTTTAGACTACCAAGGTCTACTAGGTCCCATGCTATTGTTTTAGTATGTGGGAGGTTAGTCTTTCTTCCTGATATTTTGTATTTGATTTTTTTCCCCTAGAGAAGATAAATTTCTAAATTACATGAATCCAATTTAGTGCTGAATTCATAATAGTCCTCTTGGTTTTGGTCTTGAAAATATATTGTCTTGGCATTTTGGTAACTTCTATCACCAAAGTATATGTGTAACAAAATTCCTAATGAAAATTCACTGAGCATTTAGAAAATGGACCCAACATGTGGCATTGCCTACTGAGTTTCTGCTCATGCTGATTTCTGATGGTTTGTGGAATATTGTGTTAGTTTTTTAGGGCTAATGAGTTTGGGTTAATTTCGTTACCCTTCTCAGCCAAGTCTTTCCACAACATGGCTTCTCCCATGGGGTCCTTGCTAATAAATACTTTAATTGAACTGCTTTATTAAAATGGGTGTCTAGTCTATATGATCATCTAGACACCCCACAGATGTGAGGAGAGATTATGAGTTCAAACTAGATGGGGATAGGCAAATCCAGGTTTTATCCTGATTATGCATTGACCCAAAACCTGATAATAAAGGAATCCAAGTTAACATGAAATTAGTAAGTGGAATGAAATGAAACTAAGTACTTGTGAAATTTACTTTTTAGCAAATCAACAATAATTATTAAGAACTGAAGAAGAAAATTATTTCCAAGCACAATAAATAGAAAGCCATTGACTTTCTATTGCTTTCATCTACTCTCAAATTCATCCTTAACTATTTTTGTTCACCCATGTAGATGATGGTTTATCTTGTCATCCTTATAAATCAATTTACTATATAAATAAAATAAAACACAATAAAATTAAAGTCTCTAAGTCCGTATAAAAATGTCTCTGATTTTTTATGGTTTTCCCCAAGTAGCTACAACTATTTATAATTTGTTTATTTCTGTATTAACTTTACTTTTACATTTTAATATAATGACATTTTCTACTTCCATTTCCTCTATCCAAGCCACCCCAAATACCCCTCTTTATTGTCTTTCAAATCGTAACCTCTTTTTTCATTAGTTATTGTTA
The DNA here is from genome assembly GCA_033318265.1 of Phyllotis vaccarum. NCBI lineage: Eukaryota > Metazoa > Chordata > Mammalia > Rodentia > Cricetidae > Phyllotis > Phyllotis vaccarum. The sequence continues at coordinate 144,616,180 of JARWLC010000001.1, read as the reverse complement.
ATGTGAATGTGTATTGTTACATACACATGTGTGTGCATGTATATATAGTATATTATATGTAATAATATATTCCTAAATATATTAATATACAAATGTATTCCTAAATACATAAATTCAATATTATGAATGTCTAATGTAGCTTCAGACATTTTAAGGAGACAAATCACACAGCAAACTTCCAGATCCTCTAGTTCTTACAGCTGTCTGCCCTTCTTCCTTCCCAGAGCATTAGGTGCAAGAGTTATTGTGCAGATGGATTATTGGGACCGGACTTGACAACTCTTCATTTTGCTTGATTACGGTTTCCTTTTACTGTCTCCATCTATGGCAAAAAGAAGCTTCCTTCCTGAGTGAGGACTTCACTTAGGTATAAAGACAAACATCTAGAGTAGAGTTAGGAATTATACTGGCTTAGTAAAGCAGTAGTTGTAGGTTTTTTTCCCCAAGATCCACAACTTCACTAGCTTTGAGCAGTTAGCTAGGCTTCCAGTATTTGATATAATTCTGCTCCTCTTGAGCAAGTCTTAAGTCAAATTAGAGAGGTGTTGGTTACTACCAAAGAAAGTGTGTCACTACTATATTCTTGGAATACTGTACCACTATGGCCAATCCTTTTATACTTTATATATTTTTATTCTTATGCACGGAATCCAGCATTTCACACATGCTAAGCATAAAATATAGTATCTGGAGTTCCATTTTTGTTATTTACATTTTATTTTTCAGTTCTTGTTATTGAATTTCTAACAATGTATTTTAAGAATAACCACTTTCCACCACTTCCAAGACCCCCATTTCATACATATCCAACTTCGTATTTTTTCTTTATTTTTCAACTCTCAAGTCCAGTTTGTGCCATTCCTGTATTCTTGAATGTGTGACCCTTCCACAGGAGTATATTTTTAAAATAGTTTTACTTGTACAGTTCCATTAAAGTTGTAATGTCCTAGTAAATAGAGCTATTCAAAAGAGCCGACCCTTCTTACAAGCAATTTCTAATTCTCAAACTAGCAAAATTTCTTTTACCATATCAACTCTCTATATGTAATTAAAATCTAAATAGCATGTAAAGTTTTTATATTAGAAATCAGCATTGATTGAAACCTCATGATCACTATCACAAGGACAAATGGTTTCTGAATGCTAATATCCTTCTCTATTCCTAGACCTAAAAAAGGTTCATCTTTATAGCATGAGAAAAGCAACTTAAAACTCAATTTAAATGGAACCTCATCTGGTGAAGAAGTAGAGAATGATGTCATTGATGTAAAAAGATGAGGAATAACAAAGGAATAAGATTATTACTACTAAAGGAAATCAATGGGAACAGTATAAAACTACTGCTTTGATATCAGTCAAGAAAACCCTTTTGCTTTAAAGGTACAAAGCAGACTCTAATGTGGTTCAGTTAGGGGTACACAATTGTTGTCAATGACAGGTGGTTAAGACTGTGTCTCTTAGCATAATGTGTCATTCTGAGTACTCACTGAATCTTCTTTGGAAATAAACTGTTGTGTATTAGTGTTATAGAAATTCCATTGCTAGTTTTTTTGTATACAAGTGATTGTTACATGCATGTCTGATGTCTATGGAGATCAGAATATGGCATCAATTTCACTATAATATAGTTACATATTGTGCATTATCTTGTATGTGCTGGGAACCAAACCCAGATCCTCTACCGGTGCCAGTTCAGGGGCTGGTGCTGCCCCTAATCCATACTATTTTAACTAGCTGATTAATCTATAATAAAATGCCTATAATATTTTTAAGTTAAATATTATAAAACATTTATAGTGATGAAGTATACATTATGTCTGACTTAAATGCACATGATAACTAGTCAGGATCTAACAGCTGGATATATGTACCTGTCTTAGTATTCTATTTCTGTGACAAAACACCATAACCAAAACAACCTTCATAAAAGGAAACATTTATCTAGGACTTATTTATAGTTTCAGAGGTCAATCCATGATCATTAAAGCAGGAAGCAAGGAGGCAGGCATGTCTTAGTACCAGAGCAGAAGCTGAAAGCTTTATATATTTGTCTATATACACCAAGTATAATAAGAGAATGGAGCTGGCATGCACTTTGGAACCTCAAAACCCACACCCAGTAACACATTCCTCCGAAAAGACCACACTTCCTGATTCTTCCTAAACAGTTCCACTAACTGAGAGCCAAGCATTCAAACACATGAGCCTATGAATACTATTCTCATTGAACCTATCAAAATTTTCTTCTCAAACGCTTTCACTTTTAGAATGAGCTTCGTACTTTGTTCCCTTAATTGCCACACAAAGTCACAAAGATTCCTATGAAATTTCTAATGTAGATTTAGTTTGGAGAGATGAGAGATTATGTTGTTACAATAATTGTCCCACCAACTGGTTTAATAAAAAGCGCTGATTGACCAAAGGCAGGCAGGAAGTGTGAGCGGGGCTTCCAGACTAAGAAAACTCTGAGAACAGAGAGCAGAATGCCAGAGAGAAGCTGGAAGAAGCAGAGGACAATGCTGCTGCTCTAAAGAAAGGTACCCAGCCGCATGGCTGAACAAGATAAAGAGACATGGGTTAGATTAAGGGTAAAGAGCTAGCAAGTTATATGCCTGGGCCTTAGACCAATCAGCCTAAAACGAATGCAAGCATCTGTGTGTCTCGGCGGGTCTGTGGGTCTGCAGGCCTAAACCTTGAGGCTAGGCCCGAAAGTCCAGGCCAGAAACCTCTTACTACAGACAGATTCTTAACTCCTCTCCTCCCAGTCCTCACGAACCCTTCATCCCATTCTGCTTTTCCATCACATGTGTTCTACAACCTTTCCCACATCCTTCTCTTAAAGCCTCTTTTGTTCTTGCCTCACGGAGTCCTGTCTAGATTCCTATCAAGAGTCCTTTTTAATTTGAGGATAGCATTCACAAGCATTGGCAGTGCTTCAGTCATAACTTCCCTTGCTCACGAATTGTTAGTCTTCTTGCCATTGGAAAAAAATTTAGGAATATTAATGTTAAATTTTAATTCACAAAAGTGGGTGAGTCAACGTACTTCCCTACCTGAGGTTGCTTTGGAACCTAGGAAGAATTTCTCATTAATCTCTTCTCAAGGGACCTTTGTGTAGAACACTGGGAGATCTTTCTCCTTTTTTAATGTGTGATAGTGGCCTATTGATTGACATAGCTATGCCTGAATTACTGCACAATCTTTTATAAAATTAAAGAATATATGCCTGGTTCTGATTTTGACTTTATAGAGATGTGAGACGGCCAAGGTTAGATGGTAAACTTCATTCAGTCGTATATACATACATACATCTCTTTCATATGTTTCACTGCCTCCAGTGTTTATGAATCAATGCATATTTATTGCAATCATACGCTGTGATAACAATTTTCTCAGACCCTTATGAGAGTGTTGTAGACAGTACAAAGTTATCTATGCTCAAGAAACTTACAATAGGGATGTGAACGTAGGCTGGGGAGTAGGCACATTTTACTTCCGTTACCTCTTTAAAGATGGTGTTTGTTTTCTGTGTGTTCCAACTGACAGTCAGGGCATTTTGTTATTGAACTGCCTCATACCCGTAATGAGTGTCTTGCCAAATCGACATGTACATATACAATCGACTTTATCTCTTCTCTATTTCAACGTCATCAATAAAGTGCTGGCTACAAACAGTGCCTTTATTTAATAAAACACTTAGCCAACAGAGAAATCCCCTTGGAAAGACCTTTATAAAGGAGTAAACCCAAATTAAACAGGTGAAACACTAAATGAAATGAGAGGAAATACTAGTACAAACCAGTAAGTACAGCTCTGAACTCAACTTCGATATAAAACAAGAGTTATCCGTGGCTCATGGTGTCAGCCTCTCATTTGTAACATATGGGGTATGTTTTTATTTCAGAAACTTCTGGACAACAATACTAATTTCTAACACCATTGCCAACTTTAAAAGTGCAGTTATAACTTAAATTGCCCCCAGTAAATGGACATTTTAGAATCAAGTCTTCTAAGGGGAACAGAATTCTCGTAGGAGAATCTTCCGGAATTTCTTCATTAATGCAGAGGATGCTGAGGGTGTTCGTGTTCCTAAAGTGTCTTTGCAAAGACACATAAGTATAATGCTGCTGCTAGCTTTCTGCTTTTGTGAAAGAATCTCTAATGGAATATATTTGAGTAATTTTTTTATCATATTTACCCTGCAGAAATTTTAATTGTTATGTACTTTAAGAAAAGTATGTCTCATAGAAATGTTTTAAAGGATGTGCTGTTAATCTTACTAGTGTCTGCTTGTCAGAAAGAATGTGGGTTTTTTTTAATATTATTTTTATGTGACTATATATTTTCCTTAGAGGTGAAATGTGCAGGATAAATACTTTATGCATTCTAATTTAGATGATTTATTTTTATAAACCCAACAGTTGCATTTTGGACAGAGGAGATGACCTAGCTCAGTTTGAACCTACAGCATCCATATCAAAAGCTTAAATAAGAAGCATACACCTGTAAACGCAGTGTTGAGAAATAAATGGAGACAGGAGGATTCCCAAAGCTCACATGCCAACTGGGATTGAGAGAACTGTGATTTCCAGGTTTGATGAGAGACCTGGTCTCATAACATAAGAGGGAAATATGATGTAAACCTCTGGCCTATATGCAGAAGCCTGCATTCACCTGCATCCTGACACATACACTCAGACATGAACAATGCCAAACGGCATTGTTGGGTCTCATTCCTTAGGCACAGACACAGTCCATCTTTTTGTTTGAGACAGTATCTCTTCTGAGACTGGGATCCCCAAAGTAATATGGGCTGACTGGCTATCAAGCCAGATTGATTGTCCTGCCTCTGTCTCCCTAGTGCTGGGATTTCAGGAGCACATCTATCCCTGGGCTGTTTTATGTGGATTCTGGGAACAGATTTTAGGTCTTTGTGCTTCCAAGGCAAGCCATGAAAGTAGTTCCTTTTTTTTTATTTACATCTTGATTCCATAATTAATGTTTACTCTCTTCCTAGGTATAATAATAAGTAGTAATAATAATTGAAATTCTTACATTTGTCCCTTTGACATTGGTAAATCCTTATGCATAGATAGCATAGATATATAAAGATGCATCAATGCTCTGTACAACTAAGCCAGCAAGTGATGGCTAATGAGGACAGCCGAACAGTAGATGGTCTTATTATTTTAAATATTTGAACGTTTAGTTTTTCATTAAATTTAGTATTGGCAGTTATTACAATCATCCCAAAATGAATTGAGGATGATAATTGCCTTTACTGTATCTGTGAAGAAGGTTTTACAAAGCAAATTCATTAAAAACGTATTTCACCTTTAGATGAGTGTAGTCCTCACCTCTTATCAAGGAAACTTCTCTTTGCCAACAGAGAACAAGAGACAGAAACCAGAACTAATCAAATTGCAGAATTGTGGAGTCCATTCCCAGCTGGTTTAACAATACAAATCCTACACCTAAGACTCAAGGATTACGTGTGACAATCACAAAGATCAGTATGGAAAGATTGTAGAAGTCAAAGGATCGGGGAGTCTGTTGTGGAGTTGTGTCTCCTAGAAATATCATAGAATTTATCTTGGGGTCTCACCAACATGGCTGCCTAAACATGAGCTGAACAGGATCATACTAGCAAGGGGGAAAGTCTCTTAGGACCCAAACCTAGACAGAGAACTGCAAGCAACTAAAGAATGCTGGGAACAGGAGAGATAGACTTCCCAGAAAATAGAGGACCAACTAGTTATCTGTAGTAATGTGGTTTCTTGGGTCCCAGGCGGCCGAGACCCACAGACCTGCCGCCCAAGCACGCTTAGCTGCCCAGGCCCCCCAAAATGACTCAGATGCTTATATTAACTTCATGCTGTTTGGCCTATGGCTCAGGCACTTTGCTAGCTAGCTCTTACATCTTAAATCAACCCATTTCTATTAATCCATCGGCCACGTGGCCCGTGGCTCACCTGTGCTCCTTACATGTTTCTTTTTGGGCGGCTGGCTCAATCTGCCTGACTCCGCCCTGCTTCTCCTACCTATGTTCTGATTTCTCCTCCTACTTCTTCTATGGTGCCTGTCATGGCCCAAAACAGCTCCTTTATTTAAAGATTGAGATTCACAGCATACAGAAAGGCATTCCTGCATCACTTCCCCCTTTCTGTCTAATCAAAAAGGAAGGTTTCAATTTTAACATAGCAAAATTACATATAACAAAATAGCTATCAAGCAAGAATTACAGTTACAATATCTAGTCTATTTGTATTTAGCAAAATTAAAGAAAATACTTTATCATCTACCTTATCTTTATGAATCTAAAGTTTCATATGCAATATACCTTTCAAATGACTAAGAAAAACTGTACCTATAACTTTCTAATCTTCAAATACGTCAAAGACCACAGAAGGATATATTTACTCAAGTAAACCAGTAGTGCAAGCGACTTCTAAAATCTAGAAAGGACAGAGATGACACCTATCTGCCTGGACAGTCACCCAAAGTTCCTTTATAAAGTTGGGGCATCCATCTTCAGCCTATAGGCCCAGAGTCTCTTCTCATTTTAGTGAAGCAGGAAATCTGCTCTGCCCATTCTGGCACAGTTCATCAGTTGCTTCTACTCGAGTCCTGAAGAATGTCTGACAGTTTTCTCTGCAAAGCAGGAACTTGAATGACCATCTAGGCTTGTTCTGCCAAAGTTCAGAGGTCATCTTCCTATGGAACATACATGTCCAGTTTAAACAGCATACTTTCAAGCAGTCAATATAAGAACAGGTCCTTGTCCAGTGGCTAACCATTGCCACAAAGAGAGTAGACTCCATATGGAGTTCCTTCAATGCCCATTTTTCTGTTGAAGTAAATTAGTGCTGCCAGGAGCAGACCTGTCTCACTGTCTAGTAAAGTCTAAGCTCTTAAAACATTTTAAATGCCATATTCTGTAGGTCTTAGAAGTATTTGAAGATTACCTACCTAATTGAAATATATCTTTGTATACCTAAAAATCCTAACTAACCTAACTATAAGTTTGATTATCAAATGTGACTATTAACCTTCATTTCTTAATTATACACTACAATTTTAAAACAGTTACATGAACATCATACCTTAAACAAGAATAGAAAAACACGTACAGCATAACAAAATTGACCTTAAATTTGTATCAATAAACCAAAATCTATACCAGTGTAAAACATTTTGAGATTAACAGCTGATTTCTTGATATAAGTAAATTCAATAATCTAATTTTTTAAAAATTATTCATATACCATATCCCCTTTTTCTTCTTAGAAAGAGATTAACTATGACCATTAATCATTTATAATGAAAACAAACATTTAGAAACAATATTTGGGGGATTTGGGCGTAGTTATCTATTACTACTTCCTGCTGATTAAGGGGCGTTTAAAATCTCACGGATTGTTGAGACTGGATTATAATCTGTAACCATGAAACTGATCTGGCCATCTCTTCTCATCAGAGGCTTTCTTCAGGGGGTCTTGGTTGATGAAACCATATTTGCCTGGAAGCAATCCATAGGTTCTCATCTTCTGTGGAAACAAAATCAGAACTCTTCCGAAGCAATAAATCCTTAGACACAAATTTTGAAATCAAAATACCTTTAAAACATATATTCTTGTTTAACTTAGTAGCCTTTGCATTTGTAATCCATTGTCTTTCTGCAATTAGCTCATTAACAGTTAAAAAATTAAAAGAAAACACAATAACAACCAAAATCCAGATTTTGTGTCTATTTTCCATCTTTACATGGCTCATTATATTTTTATTACTCTACTTCTCTTTTTAAAGACTTTTTCTAACCTCTTTCTTTTCTCTCTGAAGCCTATGTACCTTTTACAAACATTGTAACCCATTTACAGGTTTTTCTTTTTATCTGAATCTGTTTTATTGTGAATCCTTAATCATCTTTGAACCATAAGAGCTTTTAAAATACATTTTCTAAAAAGAAGCACAGTTTTTGCAAATTAGGCTGAATCACTAAGTTCTCTTAAATGGACCGTGTATCTATTCGTGACCAGTAAACAGAGCACACCCAAGAAAATGCTGCTACAAAGAAAATTTGTTTCTTTTTTGTTCAAAATAAACAGAAATCTAAAATCAATCACATGCTACTGAGTCTTCTGTGTGATTTCAGGAACCCGCCTGATTGCAGCTTACACTGCCTGCCGCCAGTCCGCCGGCGCCATTTTGAATGTGACCCAGACCCCAAGCTTTCTTTGTACAATGGCCCTCTTCGTATACACAATTTGGAAGCTGCCTTGGCTCAGTTTCTGTGATCTACAACCCTTTCTAATCTTTCTCAAGCTTTAAGTGGATAATCGACCACGTTGGATGCGCCATCTGTAGCAATGTGGTTTCTTGGGTCCCAGGCGGCCGAGACCCACAGACCTGCCGCCCAAGCACGCTTAGCTGCCCAGGCCCCCCAAAATGACTCAGATGCTTATATTAACTTCATGCTGTTTGGCCTATGGCTCAGGCACTTTGCTAGCTAGCTCTTACATCTTAAATCAACCCATTTCTATTAATCCATCGGCCACGTGGCCCGTGGCTCACCTGTGCTCCTTACATGTTTCTTCTTGGGCGGCTTGCTCAATCTGCCTGACTCCGCCCTGCTTCTCCTACCTATGCTCTGGTTATCCAATACCGAATGGTCAGCTCTGAAAACCTGTCTCTACAGGTAACATCATATAGCCCAAGCAAGTTTTAGTTATGTATTTAAGAATATGCGAAAGAACAAAAAAGAGGTTATCAACTTGACTCTACTTGACAAGCAGAGATAATTGGGAGCGGTTGGAGGGGAGAGAGGGAGGACTATAAAGGAAGTAGTCACCATATTTTCCAGACCATGGTGGACTTCTTTACCTAAAAGCCAAAATAAACTCCCACTTTCTTAATTCCCTTTGATTGGGTACTTGATTGTAGCAACTGGCAAAGTAACCCAAATAGAAGATAAATAATTAGTTCACGATGTATTGCAGGTCTCAGTGAAATTTAAAATAAGAAATAGAATATGAACTGTGCTGAAGTATCTCTTAATAATTTAGCAGGATGGAAAGTTGACTAGTCAAAAAGAAATATTTTAATGCTTATTTTAATTCAACATGTAAATAAATCAGCTCTCAGATATGTTTAATGCCACGCAGAGCGTTCTATGTCAGCTACCTCTCGTGAGCCATTAAATGGACTTCCCAACATACTAAAAGATGATGGGATTTGCTTTGGGAACATTGTCTCAAGAGGCAAGTATCTTGAATGATTCCATCCCATAAGCCAAGACGTGGAATGTGTGTGAGGGGGAAGAACTCAAGTCACTACTCCTTGTCCAATCACAAACAGGACCATCTGCTTCAAATGAAAACTAAACCCCGAGCAGTCAGGTGAAGACGTGGTATTGGTTAGTTAGTTCATTTATTAATTGGGAGTGAGCTATTTTGTGGCTTTTACTGCCCATTTTACACAGGGGCCTCACACTGGTTCATCTACTACATTGTCTAGTCATCCACAGGAGGCTAATTTAAATGGCTATGCTATTTGTGATTAAGCCATCAGCTGATGGAACCAGTGCCTGTTTAAATTTCCCTCCAAAAGGTTTGTCCAAAGCATTTGCATACAGAAAGATGCTCGAGATAATGATGGACATACTTGATATATAGAATGAAGAGTGATATTCTTCAGCTGAATGCAATTATCGAGAATGACCAGCCTGCAGTAGTTAAACTGTGCATTTTGTCATAAAGAAATGCAGAATGAATGTTTGGAGTCTGCTTAAACAACAACAAACTCATAGGGCTTTGGGTTAAATCTCGTATCTTTGTAAAAATAAGATTAATTCATTAATTACTTCATATGCAATCACCTTCCGAGCATGAATCCATGAATCAAAGCTGCCTCATCATTTAAAGTTAATTGCTTTCTAATCAAGGCACCCTAATATAGATGTTAAACAAACCAGAGTTACGATATGCTTTAGCTTTGAACTTAGTACATTAACTTCCTTTTATCAGAAAAACTGATGGTGGAAATTTATCAATTGTCAGCCACCTGTAGGATAATGAAGGTCATTAGGATGTTTCAGATGGGTTTGAAGATAGATTGAAGTTTGAGACTCCTCTTCCAGACTACTTTCTAATGTATTTGTAGCATCTCCTGTAGCCATCATAACCATTTCAGACAACCAGTTGATAAGCTGTTATTTCATCTATCCTGTGGAAGACTTGATCAATAATCCTGCCAGATATTTTCTCTGTAAATGAAATGTTCTGTCCATCCATCCCTGCATTATATAAACTATCTGTGCTCACTGAACTTGGAGCTGGTCTTAATGAATGTGTGTTCATGAGAAGTGGATACAAAAGTAAAATGGTCATAAAATTACCCTCATGTTAGGTTTTTAATTTTTCTGTCATCACACCTATCTGCCGCCTGGCACATTATGATCCAACAATTTGATCCTGGATTGAAAAGAGCAGGTTAAAGCTTAAACTACCCTCTCTGAGCCTGAGAATTGTTTACTCAATTGCATTTAAGGAAGCCTTCTTGTAGTAAGAGGTTTCTGGCCCGGATTTTTGTGCCTATCCTCAAGGTTTAGACCCACAAACCCACAGACTCGCAGAGACACACAGATACTTACAATAGTTTTAGGCTGATCGGCCTAAGGCCCAGGCAAATAACTTGCTAACTCTTTACCCTTAATCTAACCCATGACTCTTATCCTGTTCAGCCATGCGACTCGGTACTTTTTCTCAGAGCAGCATAGTTGTCCTCTGCTTCTTCTGGCTTCTCTCTGGCATTCTGCTCTGTTCCGCCTGTTCCTAGAGTCTTCTTAGTCTGGTAGCCCCGCCCACACTTCCTGTCTACCTTTGGCCAATCAGCACTTTTTATTAAACTCATAGGCGGGAACAATTATTTACAATGGAACAGCATAATCTCCCTACACCTTCCAAAGATGCATTATTTAGGTAGGGTTAGTTCCATTTATTCATTCTGTATACTCTCAGCAAGGCAGGGTTTCATTCCTACAGGAGGGATAAAAAACAAAGAGATCTTAGTAAGGTAAGATTGGAAATAGATGCTATTGATTTGGATTTTGTTGGCAGAATCTCAGGAGAGTCTTTGATGGTTCTATCTCACTTTTGACTTTAGTCACAAGTGATTTAAGGCAATCAAATTCATATCTCCTTTCATACATGAAGCCAAGTGTATTGTCGTAAAAAGAAAAAAAAAGTTTTCTTGGGAGGCCTACTGCCATGTTATCACTGACAGACACCTATTTCTCCTAGCTTAGAACTCAGTTAGAAGGGCCTTGCCATGTTAAAAAAAAAAAAAAAAAAAAAAAAAGTTGGGATAGCACTAGTGTGTAAAGCGTGTATCCATCTGGAAAAGGAGACAAATTTTAATCAATACACAATACAACAGCCTCTGCTACGGAGTCCAGCTCCATGTTCCTGACATTTTGCAGTTGTGTGTCTGAGGCCACCACTATACAGAGTACAGACCATAGTCGGCACTGTAGGTATAGACCAGGCTTCCTTCTTCATCATATGCTTTGGGCTTCACTTCACACTCTGACCTCCTGGGAATGATACAAATGTGTTTGACTCTCTTTACAGATGCTTCCTCTCTCCTCTAGGAACAGAAAACGGAGATAAAACTATGGTGATATTGTATATTTAATAAAAAATAGTCTGGAATATCAGAGGCTAGAGCCATCTCTCCAGCCTTTCTGTTTGTGTGTCTTTCTTTTTTTTTTGTTGTTGTTGTTATTTTGGTTTGGTTTTGTTTTTTCTGAGATAGGTTTGGGGGGTTGTTTGTTTGTTTATTTTTGTTTTTCAACAGTCCTGGCTGTCCTGAACTTGCTTTGTAGATCAGGTTGATCTCAGACTCACAGGAATTCTCCTGCCTCTGCCTCCCAAGTGCTGGGACTAAGGTGTGTGCCACCTGCCTGGCTGTTAGGCCTTGAAGTCAGAGATCTAGATGGATCTCTGTCTCCCAAGTGATTGGATGAAAGATGTGGCTCACCACTCCCTGACCTTCACAGCTTGGCTGTGGGTGATTCTGTCCTCTGACATTCCAGACTATATTTATTAGACATACAGCATATTGCCCCACAAAGCCCCTGGAGTTGGTACTTGGGGGACACAAAGTCACCAAAGAGCTGATTTTTAAGAATTCTACAGCCCACCTGCTCTACCTTGTTTCTCTAACATAAGAGTATCCTAAATAGATAGTTTACTAAATATCTGACTTTTCATGTCTGCCTTTTTCCTTTTTCCACTGGTACTATTGATTTTCTGCTCTGTAGCAGTCATTGCTCTCTAGATCGGATGAATACCGAAAGAAAACGACGTACTCAAAGACAGATCAAGTCAGCAAATATAGCTGCACAATTCATGCAAGAGCCTAAGACGGTTGTATAAGTGGGTGCATCCACTATTGGAGCAGAAACACACGCACACAAATAAGACTAGTGTGAAATGTATGTGTACCTTGATAAAGATGATAGAGGTCTCTCCATACTAGGGGATCAGCAATGTCAGATCAAACAGAAAACACTTGAAAGACAAATATTATTTCAGAACTCAAAGAGAAACCTTGACGATAAGTAGAAGAAGCAGAAAAGGAGCATTATGGGTACCGGAGGATGCTGGAGGAAAGCTATTATATTAGTGAGCATTTTAATTGCTGCCATAGGTCACCGTGACCAACTTGGGGAAGAAATAGTTTGTTTCATCTACCATTCCATCACTTAGAAAACCAGGACAGGAACCTGGAGGCAGGAACTGAAGAAGTCCTGAGTAATGCTGTATCCTGGCTTAGCTTCCCACGGCTTGCTCAGTTTCCTGTCTGACCAATGGCAAGGGTTGACACTACCCACGGTGAGCTGGATCCATCGTCAATTAGAAAAATGCACCGGAGGAAAAGTTGCTTATATTCCAGTCAGGTGGGAGAATTTTATCAATTGACGTTCCCTTTACCAAAATGACTCTAGCTTGGATCAAGTTTACACAGAATTAATAAGCACAGATCGAGTCTGTGGACAAAGGGATCCTGGGAACTTTGTGAAGCAAGATTGCCAAGCAAGGTTAAGCAGTTTTTGTTTCGTTTTTGTAGGAAACAGAAACCCTTTCTAAATTGGGAGTGTAAAGGGAAAACTTGTTTACAAACCATGGTAATTACAAAGTGAGAGATGTTAGAGTGTGTTAAAGAACAGAAAAGGAATCTACACACTTTAAGATAATACGAAAGCTTGCATACAGGTTCCACCAACATTCCTAAAGCAGCAGCCATTTGAAATTCAGATGTTACCATTTCAACTCACTACTTAAAACACAGTCGGAAAGTTGTTTGAACTATAGACTGCAGTTGTGTAGAAATGCATGAGAGGGTGTTGAAATACTTTCTGGGGAGAATGTCAGCATGAAGGTACATTTTCCTTGGCAGAATGAGCCATCTCAGGCATGCCGTTTTGAAACCACGATTTCTTAGCATGATTCTAAGCACTCCAGTTGTGTTCTAAAAAGTGTGCACACGCCATACAGAAATGTTCCTTTTCTTCTGAGCTATTGCAGCTACATATGATTATGCAGCATAGAATGGAACCCTAAGCTCCACTTCCCCTATTAAAACAAACAAACAAACAAACAAACAAACAAACACATTCTAAAGATAAGGCCTTTCAAAGGGATGAGAACATGAACAGGAAATGTGGGGGCAGGGTGAATTCATTCGCATTTCTATTACTTCTTTGAGAACCAAAACATGCATGTTCCTTTATCTCAGTATTAACCCAATCACTTTAGTGTTTCCTAGGAAGACGACTCTATGACTGTACAAAATTTCTGTTTCTCTACTGCTTTGTACATTTATCATGTACATTATCATGGGACATTTTTTCAATCCTTGTCTTTTTCATTTACCTGAGGCTTCATTTGCATCGCTAACACTTTAAGTATAGGTTAAAATTCTGATCCTCAAAATGAGTATATTTGGACACAGACCCTTTGAAAAATAATTATGATCTAATTTAATAAAAATACAGTGCTTTTTCATTTAAAATGAAACAACTACACCATGTAAGAACACCCCAAGAAGGTGGCTATCTCCAGCTAGGAAGCTCTCATTAGATCGTGGATTTGTCTATAACTTGATCAGAGATGTCTTCATCTCCAAAATCAGAAGAAAATATTCATTTCTGTTCTTTTACCTGGTCAATGGTATTTATGTATTCAATGTAGGTAATAAAAATTATTAAGTGAAATTTTCTCATTTTCATGTTTTTTATTCAGGAATCACTATTCTTATAACATTAATAACGATATCTGAAATCCTATGGTGATAATTAATTAATTAATGGGCAATTAAGGAAAGAGTTCTCTCAGAGAAAAGCTAAAATTTCCACAATATGAAGTTTTTATGGCTCCAGACTTTATTTATTATGTGCTATGTTCCCAAAACAAAATGCATTAGCTAAAAAGGGAATATGAATTTGGTTATCTTATTGTCTCAATCTCAATTTTTAAGTTGATCAGAAGAGATTCTGGAAGACTTTCTGTCTTCAATTTACATAATATCATGTGGGATCATAAAATGTGGTGTGTCTATATTTGAGGCATTTTTTGGTACCTTATGAAAACCTTGTAAGATCAAAGTCATGAGCATTAAACAATACCCATACCACGATGTAGTAGAAGTTTCACTGTCCTGCCCAGCCAGTCCTGCAGCCACTTATAAAATGATTGACTCAAAGGCTTAATAGTTTACAGGAGGCATAAAGAGGTCACCTGAGAAAATGCTGCTACCAAGAAGCTGTGCTTGGCAGTTTCCTTTTTGTCTGTATGAGCAATAAATTTAAATTGATCATATGCAGCTTGTGCTACTACTGAGGCTCCTGTGAGACTTCAGGAACCCATTGTGTTGCAGTTCAAGCCCTCATGCCTCTCAGTACCAAGGCCCACTTGAGAGACACAACTAGAAAGCTATTTTGTTTTGGCTATGTTTCCGTGTTCTACAATCCTTTTTAAAATTTCATAGGCTTTATGTGGCTATAGATGCACCATGTTGGAAAACTATTTGTAGTCAGAAGTTCTTCAGTCCTCCCCTGCTATTTTCAGTCCTGACCTGGTTCTGAGAGCTGCTTATAAGATAATTGACTCAGAGGCTTAATATTACAGTAAATGCTGTGCCAGTAGTTCAGGCTTTTTTATTTATTAATTCTTATGTCTTTAATTAACCCATTATTCTTATCTACATTTAGCCATGTGACTTGGTAACTTTGCTCACTGAAGCATTCTCATCTTGCTTCCTCAGGGAGTCTTGATTGATCAAACTTTATTTTCTTTAATTTGGAATCAATCTTCACCATGACATGCTGTTTTGTTTTTTTAAAGATGGTTATATTTCTTCTTAACTAAAAGTTAATGAACTTGCTTAATTGATTAACTTAGCAATGCTCTAAACATTTTTGAAGTCTGAGTTTTCTTTTACTCTGTTTTAGGAGGTCAAGGCTACATGTGCCAATGACTGTGAAGAAACCGTAGCCAAAGATTCATCCAAATAATGAGTTTTAGAATGATATTGGCACTTTGGCCTGCTTGATGAACTAGCAATTTAAGTTAATGGATCAAAAAGGTGCAAAGATTATTTTAATTACAACAGCTGTATTATGGCAACATCTATGAATGAGATTATTATAGAGCCACCTATTAAAAATGTGTTGCCAGTGGATTTTATAATCACACTATAAAAATTTATTAGAGAATACAACTACATCTTTGAACATTCAATAAATATTAATAAAGCATTTATGATTTGACTGTAATTTAAAATGTTATTATCTTTGAAGCAGGTATCAAGCATCAGGTACCCATGAGCTACAGTAGCATAACAGTTAGCAGTTTCCCATTACTATGTGTTAAGTACTGTTCCCTTGAATTATTTTGAAAGTATCCATTTTCTAAATCATAGCATTTGAGTTCCATTTCTATGTAACAAAAATCTCAGAAAAAATAGAATATTTTATCCAAGTCTTACTTCTGAGTTTTTAACTATAGCCACATGCAGCTAATGTAGTAGCAAGTGATTGTGATTTTAATTTTCCAGGTCATGAAGAAGCAAGATTTAGCTAACTTCCTCTTAATTTTGTTGCTTTATATTATCAAATGCACTCATTGAAACAGTGCACTTATCTGAAGGTCTGAGAGATCCCACTGTTTTTTAATTGCTTTTAAGGCTCACCAACTTGTAAGTTTTAGTGTTTCAAGAATGGCCAAATCCAGGGTCATTTCTTTCAATTACATGTTTTACCAAATTTAAGCTTGCAAAATGATAATAAGAAACTGTTCTGAGTTTACATGTGCTGAGGCTATCTGCAGAATGGTTTAAATGACAGACTTTTGGATAAATCAATGGAAAGTTAGGAAAGACCTTTGTATTACAACAGAAAAATCTGAAATGCCTTTGCGAACTACAGGTGTGAGAGTAAAGTGTAAAAACAAATTAAAGTTATAGTTATGTCATTTCTTCTAATGTGTCATCAATTAGAAATAATGAGGGACTTGCAAATTGTTTTAATTCTTTTGCTTTCCAAAATGCATCTTATACAATTTCTTTTTCTTCCATTTGAAACAAACATTCTTCATGAGATTGGTGTTGGGACAAATAAATAAAAACTATTAATTTTCTCTCCTCATCCATAAGTGTATCAGTTAGATCTCTAATGTTCTCAATTTAACTTATGTATTAGTTACTCTTTTTATTTCTGTGACAAAATTCCCAACCAAACCAGTTTAAGACAGGGTTTATTTCAGCTCGTGGTTCCCAGGGATAGTCCAGTATGATGGGGAACACAAGTCAGCAGGAGCTTGGAGTGGCTAGTCCCATTGTGTTCAGAATCAGAAAGCAGAATGAGAGAGAGAGATGGAGGCTGGTACCCTGCTTGCTCTGTCCTTTCTATTCTGCCCATGACCCCTTCCCATGGATAGGTGCCACCCACACACAGGGTCAAGTCTTTCTTTTTAGTTACTTTGCAAACATGCCAGTGATTTGGCTGATTCTAGAATCTTGGACATATCATAGCCAGACTCACTGTTTCCAGCTTATGCACTTCAGCACAGATTTGTTTATTTGCTTGTTGGTTGTGTGATATTCATTCATTTTCTTGTCTTATAGCCAAACAAACCCAAAGGGCAGCAATGTTTTCTAGCACAGATTGTGTTCCATTTTTATTTAAAAAGTTTTTTCTCATACCCTTCATTGCACCCTTTCCTCCTATCTTCTTCCTTCTTCCTCAGCCTCTCCTCCTCATTCTATTCTTCATTTCATAACCCTGTCTATTCCCCAGGAAGGGAGGAATCCTGAGATGGATCAATTCAGTCTAGCATATACAATTGAGGTAGGTCCAAGTCCCTCTGTTGAGGGGCATATAGGTTGTTCTGGGTTCTGGCTATTACAAATAATGCTGCTACTAACATAGTTGAGCTGATGTCCTTGGAGTAAGAATGTTCATCCATTGGGTACATGCCCAATAATGGTATTGCTGGATCATTAGGTAAATTGATTCCCAGTTTTATGAAGAACCACCATACTGTTTTCCAAAGTGGCTGTGTAAGTTTACATTCCACAAAACTCAAGTGCAAGTGTATCAATGTAAATCCAGTTACACTGATTGATAAAGAAGAAAGTGGGAAACACCCTTGAACACATTGGTGCAAACACTTTCTAAATATAACACCAGCAGCACAGACACTAAGAACAATTAATAAATGGGACCTACTGAAACTGAGAAACTTCTGTAAGGCAAAGAACACCGTCAATAAGATAAAGAATGGGAAAAGATCTTCACCAACCCTAAATCTAACAGAAGACTGATCTCTAAAATGCATAGAGAACTCAAGAAACTAGAGGCCAAAACCAAATAATCCAATTTAAAAAGGGGGTTCAGAGACAAATAGAGCATTCTTAGGAGAATAATTACAAATGGCTCAAAGACATTTAAAGAACTGCTCAACATCCTTAGCCATCAGAGAAATGCGAATCAAAATAACTCGGAGATAACATCTTTCACCTGTCAGAATGGCTAAGATCAAATAAAAATGTGGATAGTTAGGAGCTTGGGAGATGATTCCATTAGTAAAGTACTTGCCATGTAAGCGTGTAGACTTGTTTGTAATTTCCACAATCCAGCAGAGTTTCATTGGCATCCTAGCACTGAGGATACATAAACAGGTGATCTCTGAAGCTCGATTTCCATGCAGCTTCCCCTACAGGAAGAACTCCAGGCTGGTGAGAGAGCCTCTCAGAAGCAGCTGTACAAAACTTCATGAATGACCCTTGAGGTCTTCTTCTAACCAGAAGAATATACACACATACAAATAAAAAACTAAAAAGTAAATAATATATGGTGATGTGGCTACCAGGCAAAAGCATGTGCTTCACATGCCTAAAGAGCTGAATTCAATCTCCAAGACCCACAAGATCTCCAAAATTATTTTCTGAGTTTCACACATGCACCTCAGCTCCCATGTATTTATATTTACAGATACTCCAGATAAACATACATATACTCATATTAAAAATAAATCATTTAAATGAATCATACATGTATAACATACAATGTGATGTTTTTGCCTATGCATATGTCATAAAGTCTTTTATGTATTATAATATTCATGACCTCACACAGTTATCTTGTGTTTACAAGGGGTGAAAATATTTAGGACTGACTCTTAGGAAATGTCAAATGTATAATCATCCAGTATTCTTGGCAACAGTCATTATTATTATGCTGTATACTGAATCTCTAGAATTTAATATCCTACAGAACTGACTCTGTATCCTTTGACCAAAGTACCCTCTCCTTAAAATTGTGTGTCTCCTTGTTTATGAAGTGAGTAAAGTGTATTCGTTCTTAATTTCAGAAACACATTGAGAATCAAATACTAAAGCCACAAGTACCTGCAAACCTGCCCCTCCTTTCTGAAATGCCATTTGGTACGTTTCTTGGGATTTTCACAATGAAGACACCAGATATCTTATGTGTCAAGTTGAATCTAACATGGAAGAATTTAAAAAGTTACACAAATAATATAACTTTATTGTTTTATCCCAATGTGATCTCAAAGTGTTATACACCTAGCACCTTTGTAGTCGGAGAAAGTTCTTTGCAGAAAAAAATGAATAAAATTATGGAGTGGAAATCTTCTACGCTCTAAAATTTGAAAGAAGCTGTTCATATATAAAGTTTCTAGACTTAATTGATATTACCTGATGTCTGTGCAAATAATGGTTCATGGTAGGAAAACCAAAACAAAGGTGAATTTTCAGAAACTAGAATATTTTATACCACTGAGTGTTTTTTTAAAAGTAATAATTTCTAAGATGAGTATAATTTTAACCCAAGAAAATCATTATGTATGATTCTTTTATAATTTTCCAACTTCCTCTTCTGTTTTGGTAGAAAATGTACAACTTGCAACAGTTAAAGTTCTGTGCATAAGCCTTATCTCACAGGAATTATGAGAAGTTTTACTCACATGAATTGTTTTTCTAGGTCAAATTTTGTTTGTGTACACTTTATACAGGTGAATAATCCAACTGTTCCATCAGCCTTGCAAGGCAGACTCTGCAATGGTCCCCCTTTTCTATGTAGGGAAGCACACATTGACAATTAAGTGCTAAGAGCTCATAGCTGGGAAGTGGAGGAATCAGGATTTGGATCCAAGATAGAGGTAAAGCCAAAGTTTAGAGCTGTGCAGGATGCTTCAAACCCTCAGCCTTGAGTAAATTCAAGCCCCATTTGTAACAGTGGATACTGAGTTCCCAGGCAGAACAGCCAAAAGTCTGGCTTTACATTTAACCTCCTGAGGCTCTGATATGGGTGCCACAGTTCCCATTTTGCAAACTTTACCCTTTGTTTTCAGAGTGATTTCATAGCTGCTCCCCTTTTGTTGCGTGTTCAACGTCAGCTCTATTATTGCTCTAAACAAATCAAGATAGCTCATCTCAAACATTACAACTCCCTCCTTCCTGATATACTTGAGTAAGGGATTTTCTTCCAGACAAGTTGATATAAGAAGGAGTCATTTCAGCCCTCAGCGTCAGCTCTAGCAAGCCCCTCCCAGCTGGACCGACACATCGACCTCCTCCTCCCCTTCTTCCTCCTCCCCTGCTCCTCCTCCTCCTCAATAGCCTCCACTTAGTGGCTTCCATTTCTTATCCATCAGCCTCAATAAAAACCACCCACAACCAACTCCAACCAACCATTACACTCCTGCCCTGCACAGAATACTGCTCTCCATGCCTTCTCTACCTCATAATGTGCTTGCTGTCTGTACCCAACAGTCAGCAAGACTGGTTTTGAAATATTCTGCCAAGTCAACTAGACAGTTTCTTTCCTTAGCTCACTGATTCTCAACTTTCCTAATGCTGCAACCCTTTAATACAGTTTCTCATGTTGTTGTGATCCCCTCCAACCATAAAATTATTTTTGTTGGTATTTGTAACCATAACTTTGCTACTGTGATGACTCATAATGTCAATATTTTTGGAGAAAGAGAGAGAGAGGGTGGGAGGGAGGGAGGGAGAAGGAGAGAGAGAGAGAGAGAGAGAGAGAGAGAGAGAGAGAGAGAGAGAGAGAGAGAGAGAGAGAGAGAGAGAGGGAGAGAGCTTTGCCAAAGGGGTAGGTTGAAAATCACTGCCTTCACATGTCCAGCTCACCAGCTGCAGTCGATTTCCTTAGCTACTATTTAAACCCTCATCTCTCTAGGATTTCTTGAAACCTAAGTTTTTCCTGCTGCTCTAAAGAATCTTTTCAGATGCTCCTCAGCCCAAGCTACAAATGCCCCACGGTGCTGCTCAGAATCTTCACTCTGCTTCCCATTAGGAATCCCAACATTTGAAATCTTTACCTGCCTGAACCTCGCCTGAGGATTCTAGACCTTGTGAATGT
This sequence comes from Phyllotis vaccarum, assembly GCA_033318265.1. Taxonomy (NCBI): domain Eukaryota; kingdom Metazoa; phylum Chordata; class Mammalia; order Rodentia; family Cricetidae; genus Phyllotis; species Phyllotis vaccarum. The sequence goes on along the minus strand of JARWLC010000001.1, from coordinate 144,595,218 downwards.
TGTCTTATTTGTGTGTGTGTGTGGGGGGTGTGCTACAGGTTTGATTTAGTTCAGACTCTTAGATAGTGAATTATCTACTTTATCTCAATCAGCCCTAAATGCTACCACATGCACCCTTATAAAAGAACAATAAGAAAGATTTGGGACGTGCCAGAGAGGGAGAGGTCCTGTGACCACAGAAGTAAAGGTTGAAGTAAAGCATCCACAAGCCAAGGAATGTTGCGGCCACCAGAAGCTAGAAAAGAAAAGCATAGTGTTCAGATGAACTTTATAGAAAGCTGGGGCTAATGGCCCTGTTAAAATTTTGATTCCAGCCGAGATTTCTGGTCTTAAGAATGGTGAATCAATGTTTTCTGTTATTGTTGTTATTCAAAATTACCTGACACACTGCAATTTATTGATAGCAGCTAGAGAAAACTTAGAATGTTTCTATGCTGGCCAGCGTTTGTTAACTTGAAACTGGAGACACCTAGGAATAGGAACTCTCAATTGAGAAACTGCCTCCATCATACTGGCCACTGTGTCTCTGGTGGGGAGGGGGTAGATTTTGGTGGTTAGTGATGGTGGAGGGAGAGTCCAGCCCACTTTGGTCAGGGCATCTGTGAGCAGATGATCTAGGATGTGTAAGGAGAAAACTTGAGCAAACCATCCCTCAGTCTGCCTAGAAATGACATCATTGTCAAATGCCTGGATTGAAAATTACATGCTTCCTTTAATTTGTAATTCTTTTCGTTCTATATGTGGGAAAAAGGGATCCTCACTCCTAAGCTATGGCAAGTGTTGTCACTTGTGGAAGGTCTCAGGGGCACATGATTGCACTAACACTGACAATATTTCCATGTGTGTCCCACAGATGCTTTACTCAATTTTTGAATTCATAATTATGTAATAAACAAAAATTGTGAATAATAGACAAAGTAGGAGGGTGCAATTCTTCTTCATGCTATTTGCCAGGCAGCCCTACTTCTCTTGAGCTGAGTATCATTCTCCATGGTTCTGCATGGTAGGTCCATCATTTACATGTTTCCTCCTATTCAAGATATGACTTTGCATCTGCATACATTCCTAGAAGTATATCTCTTTTAGCTTAATTATTTTAATTTCATTTTAAGTGATATCATTTTTTTAAGGCTTGGACTTACTTTAATTTTATACCTCTGATGTTTTAGCATATTCGTGTTGCTATAGGTGATGTGTTTTGGCTGCTGTATAATTTTCTAGTGCACAAGTGACTAGATACAGTAACTCATCTGCATCTGTGTGGTTTCTAGATTTTCCATTTGTGACTAATACTGCTTTAATCACTCTTGGGCATAGCTACTGTTACATGTTCATGAGTTTGAGGAGGTGCATATTTAGTGCCAGAATTGTTGAGTCATTTTATAGCCATTTCTATTTTCTAAGTGGACCCCTCTTCTCTCTATGCACCTCTATTACAGTCATCAAAAACCCCTTGGCTCCTAAATCCCCATATCACCTGTTTTATCATTTTCTTTTCCTTGGAGTCTAGACACTGTACTGCCGTTAGTGTCATATTCTTTATAAAGCTTATATGACTGTTTTCCCTTTAGATTTTGAACACATCACAAGCTCGTTGTTACAACAAGATCTGGACTTGTAGTAAAGGCCTATGAAGTGAGGCAGAGCTCAGCCTGGTCCTGCTTACAGTCCAGCCTCTGGAAGCTCTCCACTTCCCTCTCTCACTGTATTCCAGCCACACTGCCATCCTTCCTGTTGGCAGAAGTCCTTAGCTCTGATCAGCCGGACATCCTTCCCGTTTCTCCAGTGTTCAGTATTTATTTCATTCGTGTCTTGTCATAAAACTTATTTTCTTTAAAATTAAATATGTCTGACTATACTTTGTACTACTGAATATTTTCACTCTTGCAAAATTCTTCCACTACTTTGTAATAGTTATCACATGTTGTATTATTATTTCATTTTCTATTCTCTCTAGACAATAAAGACTCAAAGTTCAAGGACTGGTTTTCTGTTGGTATAATGGCCTGGCAAACTGCCTGCTGTGCACAGACCAAACCATGAAAAGCTGCCAGGAAATATTATTATGGTTATTATTATTATTATTATTATTATTATTATTATTATTATTATGTCATGAAAAAGCCTTATTATAAGACAATATATTTTAAATCAAAAAATGTGTCATCCAGTAAAGATTCCTTAACTCTCTGCCTAAATGAATAAATAGACAGGTATACGTGTTATAGAGAAAGGTCTCTGCTACATTGTTCTATAACAACCCCGAAAGAAATTGTCTCATACATTCTAAATGCTCTTACACCTCCTCTCAACACCCCACACAAGAATAATCAAGTTTAAGACAACTTGGTAAAGTATCAGCTTCCCTCTTATTACCTGCTCTGACACCCTAGCTCCTGTGGACACTTATCCCAATTAACAACCTCAGCCAATCTTCCTGGCACAATGGAATTCAGGATTGTAATTCCTTCATCTCTTCCACTATAACTTCATCTCCTACTTTGTTGCTGGCAGTAATTATATCTACATTCTTTGGTCTTTGTCTACTTCAAACAGGTTTGAAAAGCGACATAATTCTTTAGACATAGTCTGTTGTACCCCAGTTCATCCATCCTTTCTGTACTGTTATCAATTCCAAAGATTTTCCTTAGAGAATGGGCCATTCTTACCCACTGGTTTTATTATGATTTAATTTGAGTGATGTTTTCTTTATAAGAATACCCTGCTAAGAGCTATCTAACTTCATAGTACCTGCCCACCACTGTCTACAACATTGTTAGTCCAATGGCATTTACTTATACATTTGAGTTCTGGATGAGATATATCTTGAAAATACCATTTTTGACCTCTTTGGACATAAAATTAGCAGTTGGACAGTAATTAGCCTCTTTTCTGGTGTATCCCCTTGCTTTGGCACAGGATAAACATTTTCTGATTCTTGCTCCCATTTAAAATAAGATGTTTGCTGCAGGATGCAGGGTAATACAATTTCCATACAGAATAAAGTCTACGGGATTTTTTTTTTTTTTTTGCCCACAAAATATGTGTTTGGGAGAGCACCTCATCATTGCAACTGACCCATTTTAAAGCTTGTCCATAATGTGTAAGTACCACAATAACAGCATATGGTTTAGGAGTCACAAGCCAGACTTATATTGACCTTTTAAAAATCATTAAAATAATGCCTAGAACTTGAAAACTAAACTTGAAGCTACACCAGTATTACTAAAGTACAACCCTACCACCACCAAAGGCTTGTTCTTTCCTGTTTCCTTGAGGAATCTTTGTGCCAGTCTCCTTAAACTTATAAAGAGAAGTTTAAATATCTTGAAGAAGTATCTATCATGGCCACAAGAGAAGTTCACTGAGTCAGATGCTTATACCCATCTCCATCCCCTGTCATTTGCTCATGGGCAGACTCCTCTTGAGCTTAAAACTTATTCCATTCATGCTCTGAGCCAAGATCTAATTTGCATAGTGTATTTCGCCTTGACTGGATGCCAAGAGTAGATTAATAATTTGATGTGTGGGATAGTGCACTTTGGTAAAGTTTCAACTGTTACTGTTTTGGGGAGCTTGGATTGCAGATTTAAAAACAATTAGCATTTGGGCCACAGGAATAAATATCATAGAAACACCAATTTTTATATTTAAAATATGTCAGTAGTGTCTAATATTTATTGCATCTTGACAGGTGATTCATAGGATCTACATATTTATTCATGATCACACAGAAACTCTTAACTGCTATTGTCAGCACCAACCCATAGTGCCATAGAAGGGCTTCTGGTTGGGGGTGCAGAGTGTAATCCCAACAGGGCTGCAATTACTTTTGGCCCTCTGTCTATCATCCTCACATCTCACTACCCATCAGTTAACGAAGCAATTCCCCATAAATACATAATTATTTGGTTCAGGTAAGTTTTATGTGAAACCTCCTTCTGTGGTATCAAAAGGAGAGTTGGAATGTTCTGAGAAGCTATACCCATCCCAACAGCATCTATCACTATTATTGAGCAAGTGTATGGATCTCAATAAGGTTTTCAATTATAAGCTGTGTTTTGGCAAAAGCCAGAAGACCACAACACAGTGGCTGGAAATCCCTTAGGAAGAAAACATTTGTGTATAGAGGGTTTATAAAAACTGACACTTCGTTGCAATTTTTCCAAGCAAATTTAACTGCCTGTCATGCAGACAAAGGTTGCCATGGTAAGCAGTTTTTTGAATAGGTAAACCAAATATAAGTGAGTGAGACAGAGAATGTGTGGAGCTCCTGGGAAAGGGAAGTTCAGGTTGCCTGGAGCAAGAATAACTTCAGTATTTAAAATCAGGAAGAGCGCAACACCCTCCGCCCCAATGTGATGCCGGCAAATGTCTTTTTCTCTCTGTCAGGCTGTTTCCTTCCAAAATGATTAGCATAGGAATCACTAAGGTTTAGTTGAAGAAAAGATTGAATCAGAGTATTATCAGTAGTCACCAGTTAAGATGCTCTTTGTGTCTGGGGTGGGATACGAATGCACATATACATGTTTCTGGGCAGGTGTACCCCTATGTGTGTACATGGAAACGAGCGGTGGACATTTGTTATCTTCTATCACTAGCCACCTTAATTTTTGAGACAAGACCATTATAAGACTGGAGCGTGCAGATTTAGCTACACTGAATGGCCTAAGAGCCTCCAGTGTAAGTCTGGATCAGCCTTCAGGCCTGTGTTTTCAGACCTGTACCTCCTTGGACAACTTTTATGTGTGTTTGGAGGATTTGTCCTCCAGTAGCTGCGTTTATGCTGAAAAACTTAACACATGGGACTGTCTCTCCAGTCTCGAAGGTTTTTTTTTTCTAAATAATAATAATAACAATAATGGTGATAGTAGTAATAAATATTAACAATAAGACTCTTCAACATGCATTATTTTAATGCCAGGTTGTAACACAATTTCAAGTCTATGAGATATGTAAACCTTCAAACATACTCTAAAGATAAGGTACATGAGCCTCATAATGCTGATAATGCTAACGTAATTACTTAGTCTCTCCTCAAATTATCTCTTGCTCAAAAGTTTTTGGTGTATGTTACCATTCTGCTTCATGTCATTTAACAAAATGGAGGTACTAGGCAATGTGTATACATGTGTATATATGCGTGTATATACATATATAATGTGCTTATAGAACATGTCTAGACAAGCCTGTCTTTTTCTAGATGCATTATCTCATCATGTTTCATCTACCCCAACAGCTTTTTATAGCCCCTACATGCTGTTGGCTTCTACTTTTGATCATGAAAAACTCCATTTCAGAACCTTCTGCTTCCATCCCCTGCCTTTGGGCAAACATGTATCTACTAATAATTCCCATTGCACGTCTGAATCCCTCCCACTCAGCATTGGGAGCTCAGCATGAGCTAAATTGGCTCTTTGTATATAAAGTCTTTTACATGACAGATATTGGCAGGAAACAAATGAATTCCTGTTCAGAAATTAAAAATAAGAAGAGAGAATACACAAACAGAAATTCTTCAGGATCCCCAGGGACACCAAACAAATAACTTTGGGATTTTTAAATGCTATAAGCACAAGGTAATGGTTTAGGAAAAAATAAGAAGATGGATTAGTTTATTGAGCCAGAGTGGTCAAGAGAATCAACAATTGTTACTGGGACCAAATGGCTAAGAGGATATTTCTGTCTCCTCTGACTTCTCTTTATAAGACGAAACAGGAGTATGTACCTGGATCAGAGAGCTGTGGTCATATCACTATAGATGGGCATCATCAGCATCCAAAAGACTTGTTTATCCAGATTCAACAACAAAAGCTGTACCATTCTCACACAGCTGGATGAGAGCACATGAGAGCATCTTTTCAGCCAGCTCTACCATCTTCTTTCAGACCCGGCTTTCCTAAGATACTGCTTAAGAGAAAAATCCTAATTTCAAGGATGAAAACACAACTCTCCATATTGGTTCCTTGCTTCCTCATTATAGTCTTTGTTTAAATGCTGTATCATCCACAGTTGTCTGGTATAACACGCTGTTGATTTGCTACATATGGCTTATCATCTTTGTAATTTATTTTTGTTTTTACTACTTTATTCGTTAACTTTTCCAGTAGGTTGTTAACTGAGGGCAATGATCTAATTACCTTGTTTATTATGTTTCCTTCACCTTAAATGGGTCACTCTGATCTTCTCAGGTAGATGCTTATTTGTATAGACCATTTGGAAAACAGCTACCTACCCCAAGTGAAAGGACCTTGAGTTCTATCAGAAAGATCTTGAACCATGCTATGAACTCATGCAATCCCTTTGTAGTCATTTATACATATCATTTGTTATATAGCGCCGAGTCAAGTGGGGCACAGGTGAAATGGTAAACAAGATCACAAGTGGGGATTGCAGGGCTCCTAAACTGTATGTCTTCTGGGAAAAGATGTTTGTAAGGCCTTCCAGACTGAGCCCTCAGGATGAGGCTATATAGGTATAGATATATATATAATATATACATATATAATAATATATTATGCATATATGGGAAATAATATATAATATATTTCATGCTCAAACTATTTTTCTCTACAGTTCTAGAAGAGCCACAATAATGAGGAATATTTCCTTGACAAGTTAGAGAGACAGTGGTGAGTAGCAAAGACTCAAAGAAGTTGTGCAAAGTGGCCTAGTGTGCCTAGAGTCAGCAACAAAAAATGGCAGCCTAAGGGCGAGGATGTGTCAAGAGTCATGGGCTATGCAAAGTGGCATTAAATTACATTAAAATGCCTGCTTTCTTCCTATCCGGACCCATGAAACCACTTCAAACAGAAATCTCTAAGGGAATCGTGATGCTTCTTAGAAGCTACAAGTTTATGGGGGAAATTGCCTATGCTATTGTTCGAATTCTCAAATGTCTGGAGCTAAATAAATAAATAAATTTCAGGGACAGACATCAAGATGCCATCTAGGCTGTAAGTTCTCAGAGTGCATAGACATGGAAATTTCCAGAACTGAGCCCTGTTTCAATGATGCAAAGATAAAGACACTGTTGTTTATTGGGACCTGAATAAGTTAAAATAAAATAAAATAATAAAAATGAAAAAAAGAATTTATAAATTCTGCCATGTCAGACTACATACTCAGCATTCTGCACACTTGATCCACTCAAGTCATTCACAACCACAGTCATTATCAATTTTCAGATGGCATAAATGAAGCTTGTAATGATACTAGAACATATCTAAATTTTTAAAGAGCAAGTAGTTGAATCTGGATGGCCCAGAAGTCACCTGTCAAAAAACAAAGTGCTCCACACAGGGAAGGATAAATACAAATAAAGACATTTCAAGAAGCCCAAAACAAAACAAAAAAACCTACAGTGCTCACTGACTTCCTAACAGTATTTTAAGGAGTAAGTTTATTCAACGTGACACTCACAGGCAGCCAAAAATATTCTTAAACCATGATTCAAACAAATCTGTAGCTTCCTGTTGAGTTCCAGTCCTAATAAGACTGAGGTGCATGAAGGACATCCAGGCGAGCCAGATCTGAGAAGCAGAAGGGGAAGCAGCCCTCACAGGGCTGCAGGTGGACAGCGGAAGAAGTCAGAAGGTCAACAGGAGCTGTATTTACCTGAGAGACTCAAGAGAAGAGCCCATCTTCTGTAGGCCAACAACGTTTGGATAGAGTATACTATGACCATAGCCTAAGCAAACCACTGCCATGTGACGTCAGTTAAGCATCACAACTCTAGAACACGGGAAAATAGATCCAGCCCCATGTTCTGCAAAGTAGGGAATCAGAACCAGAAAACTGACTATATTAGGGTAGATAATGACTGAGGAACTTTTGTTGTTAAATCGACACAAGCCTGAATCGTATGGGAAGAGGGAACCTCAAGTGAGGAATGTCCCTCACGTTTGCCAACAGACAATCTGATAGACGATTGATGTGGCACAGTCCACTGTAGGTTGTACAACCTCCTAAGCAGGCAGGCAGTCCTGGGAAGTTTGAAAAGGGGAGCTGAGCAAACCAGGAGAAGCAAGCTGGTACTTACAGTTCCTCGTGGTCTCTTCTATAGTTCCTGCCTTGAATTTCCCTCATGATGGACTGTGATCAGGATGTGTAAGTTAGATAAACCTTTTCCTGCCCAAATTGATTGTGATATATTACCACAATAGCAACCTCACTGGGACCGTGACATATGGCAGGATTTAGTTAGATGAAATACTTGTAAAAGGCAAAAAATCCAAAGGAAAAATGAGATAAGATTAGAAACTGGTAAGCTGGCTTGAAACTAATTTCTTGAAACTGGACCAGAACCATATGTCTTCTAAAACCATAATTGATGGCAACAAAGGAAGACAGAGTCACCCTCTAGTCTCTAGTAGGAGAATTCCCACCCAGGAGGAAGAGGATATGAAGCCACTCTCAGTGGGCATAATCTAATGTCTTTAGATCTCACCTAAAATTTGTTCCTCTGAGGTCCCAGTAACAATTACACCATCATTTTGGTAGGTTTTAAATTAGGCACCATAGTTGCAACATTCTGAAGCAATGGATATCCTTCCCTATATAGGTAGGTTAACGAGAATATTTAGGTTGCTTAGGTTTGGATAGTACCCCATAACTGGACTTTTCTTTTGTCAAAGAATCATTAAATTTTTTTCAAAGTCAGTTTTACCACTAATAAAATGAAGATAATAATACTTTACTGGGAAAGCATATCACAAAATACATTTTTTGAAATATTTGTTTTAAACTTATTTTTTTATTCAAATAAATTTTTAAATATGTTAGATTTTTAAAATAAATAGTATCATAACCCCCATTGTTTAAATAACATGTTCTTTTAAGCAAGGCCAATTTCTTTTTTATTCTCCAGTCCATTTCAAAATATAGACTGAGCTCAGAATATTGTAGACTCTTGATTAACAATTGTTTATCATCATGAATTAGAGACTCAGGAGATATAGCTGCCTCTTTCTAGTATTATAGTTAAGTTCAGTATATTTTCCTATTATATGTTCAGGAATATTCTCAAAAAATTTAACCTATATACCTAATAAAATTTGTAAGATAGTAACTGTATAGGACCTAGTACTCAACACTTCATAATGGAAGTATTTTTTCTTGACAAACTGAAAGTAAAGGAAATGCAAACCCATGAACTGTATGTGTATCTAACTGATTTGTCACTTAAAGTAATATAATATGACGGCCATATATCTACCCCAAATTCTGGTTAGAGCTCCACTTGAAGTTTTTTTTTTAATACCTATTTTAGAAATGTGGCTTTTGCCTGCTTTCAGTTTGGTAGTACACTTTCTAATTCATGACATTTTTAATTTAAGAAATTACTAGAGTCGGGGAAATAGTTTCTAGTTTGATCATGTTGCCAAAAGTTGGTCTTAAATTGCAAAGCCCACTAAGGGTGCAGGCATGGTTAACTTCAAAGGGGATTGTCCTGCTGGGCCATCTGTGTTGTGTATCCAGGTACCCATTTCCCTTTCTGGTCTATCTCCTTAAGAAGACCTAGGTTTTTTTGTTTGTTTGTTTGGTTGTTTTTTTTGTTTGTTTGGTTGGTTGGTTTTTGTTTGTTTGTTTGTTTGTTTTTTGTCCATCTGCAAGAAAAAATGGGTTTTCTTTTCAGGAAATTGCAACTTGTTCATATCATCAAAACCCACATAATACAGCACAGAAAGAAAGAAGAAAGGGAAATTTCCAGGCAAGGTCTATAGCTGTGCTTTGTTTGTAGATTGACTGCCAAAGTGTGAACTAAAATGGCAGAGTCTGACTGTCTTTCTATTGTATGTGTTAATGTGCCCAAAGGCTAGTAAGCATCGAGTCATTTAATATGCAAGAAAAATAAAAGCATGAAGCCATCTATTTCCCAAAAGAGTTTTCTTTTCTAAATAGAAACCTTGATAAATCAAAAAAATGAAAAAGCATATTCTGAGCCCGAAATGCTTTGAATGACAAGATGATCCAAATTATATAAAGAAAGGCATGCAAATTGGCCATGGCAGTTGTGTGTCACACCCACCCACCCCATCCCATTCCAATCCCACCCCCATCAGATAAGAATGAATGGGAAAATCAAGATTTCTGAATACCCACAGCAGTTCAAAGCTCCTGTAGTTCCTAAGCCTAAAATTCCACGTGTAAATGAAATAAGAAGAAATGAGGCCATTTCACCTACAGAATCCTGTATCGATCTCAAAACTGTTTTCTTTCCAACATTTACCTTCATGTGTAGAGTCAAACTAAGTCAGAAACTGACTCAGAAACCCCCAGATTCATGTGGTCTATTGTAGTGATATGTTATATATTTAATAAAACCAGTCTGGAATATCAGAGAAAAGATCTACCCACAGTCAGTCTAGGAGGATCAGAGAGTGGTAACTCACACCTTTAATCCCAGCACAGGGAATATCCAGGGAGTGGTGACCTACGCCCTTAATCCCAGCAGATCTGAGTTGGAGGCCATCTTGGTTTACAGAGGGAGTTCTAGGCTCCCAGGCAGGCAGTGGTGGTGCCAGGCCTTTAATCCCATAACTCCAGAGACAGAGGAGATCTTTCTGTGTTTCTCTGAGTTTGGGGCAGGGAATTATGCTGTTATTGAAAGGCAATCCTTATACAATAAATATACTCTAGATTTATGCCACATAGCAGCATTAAACACCTGGGATTGGAATAAAGAAATAGAAAAGAAAATTGAATTCTTCACAAAAGTTATTAAGAACCCCAAAGAAACTTTTAAAGACTTTCTGCAGAGATTAACTGCAGCAGTAAACAGAATGGTACCAGATTCAAAAGCTAGATGAATAATATTTGAATCATTGGCTTTTGAGAATACTAATACACAATGTAAAAAAATTAATAATAATTTGACCATTAAAAGCAAGGTCAGATTATACAGAAACAAGGCACAACAGCTTCTGATCTTTTAAAAAACACCCACAGTACTACCTTTAAAATGGCTGACAGAGAAGCATATATGGGTTCATCAAAGACCTTTAGCAAAAGAGAAATTGCAGGCTTTAGAGCAGCTGGTACAGGAGCATTTAAATGCTTAGCATATAGAAGAATCAAACAGCCCTTGGAATTCTCCTATATTTGTTATTAAAAAGAAATCTGTAAAGTTAAGAATGATAACAGACTATAGGGCAATAAACAAGGTGATCTAGCCAATGGGTTCTATACAGTCTGGAATTCCTTTGCCTTCTCTGTTACCTAAAGAATGGCCCATTATAGTTATTTATTTAAAAGACTATTCTTTACAATACCTTTACAAGAACAAGGCAAAGAAAAATTCACCTTTACAGTCCCCACTTATAATAATTCTCAACCTGTAAAGAGATACCATTGGAGGGTTCTCTCTCCAGGAATGCTGAATAGTCCCACTCTGTGCCAGTATTTTCTACAAAAGCCAGTAGAACAAATACACAAGAAATTCCCACAATCTATAAATTATCATTACATGGACAACATCTTGTTAGCTGATTCAAATTTTGATACCTTAGAAAAAATGTTTGAAGAAGTGAACAAGTTTTTCCTTCTTGGGGATTACAGATTTCCCCTGAAAAAATACAAAGAGAAGATTCTGTTAACTATTTATATTATAAAATAAGCCAACAAAAAATTAGACCCCAAAAGGCACAAATCAGGAGAGATAGACTGAAGACACTTAATGATTTTCAAAGATTGTTAGGAGACATTGCCAATTTATGACCCACTATTGGAATAAGAAAATGATGAACCAGATAATTTTTTCAAAACCTTAAATGGTGACAAGAATTTAAATAGTCTGAGAGAAATGTCACCTGAAGCTGAGAGAGAATTGGCTTTGTTGGAAAAGAAATTACAGGATGCACATATGGATCATGTGGATCCAGATCTTAATTGCATACTAGTTAGCTTGTCCTCTAAGCATTCTCCTACTGGAATTTTAATGCAAAGGGAAAATGTTATATTGGAATGGATATTTCTACCACATAAACTGAGTAAGAAATTAAAGACATATGTGGAAAAGACTGATTTTGTAATCCCACATTTGCTAGAAACTATGGTAATCATGGGAATATCTACACAAATTAAGACTGACAATGCTCCAGCATAGATCTCTAGAAAAGTGAAACAATTTTTTGATTATTATAATATAAAGCATATTACAGGAATACCACTCCATTCTCCAGGGTAAGCAGTGTAGAGAGATCAAATTGAACTGTAAAGGATATGCTAAATAAACAGAAAGGAATAAAAAAGACCCCAAGAAATAGACTACATAATGCTTTATTAACTTTGAACTTTTTCAATGCTAATGAGAAAGGAGCAACAGCAGCTGGAAGGCATTGGACTGTAGGAAAAAAAGCTGAGCTAAATCAGTCTGTCTATTTCAAAGATGTACTGACCTCAGAATGGAAGTAAGGATATATGCTATGTTGGGGAAGGGGTTTTGCTTTTGTTTCCACTGGTGAAGAAAAGTTATGGATACCATCAAAATTAATAAAGACTCAGTTTGAACCAGAGAAACTTCATGAAAATAAGAATTGATGATTTGTCCACCCATATTACAATTCTTTAAGATGTAAGAAAAAACAAAGGGTTGGAGCAAGATTTTGTTTTTGTCTTTACAGAAAACTAGAAATACCCATCTTCAAGAAGTTGAAAGACCTTGAACATCTGGATGGCTAAAGCAGAAGGGAGACTATCCAGAAAAATTTACAAACAAAAGAATATTGGTACCAGTGTACTCTACATTGTAAGATCTCATTGCTTAACCTCTATATATCTTTATTTGTAAGTTGAAGTCCCAGTTTAACTATAATTTAAAGCTGGCTTTAGAGTTGTAGTGTGGCTCTCTCCTTCTTTAAACCTAAGTATACTTGTTAAAGGAAAATGCAATCTCTGTATCACATCAGAAGAGCCAACTGATACAGGACAGAAGAATAACTAAAAACAAGTTACTATTGTTACTAATCTTATGCTGATAAATACTTATATATTTAGCTTCCTGTACATTGTGTTGGGTTTTAGTTTCTTATAAGTTTTCTGCAATGATCCATGACAATGCCTAATTGCAAACTTAAAGTATCCAAATGGAAGATGTGGCCCCACAACAATGATTTCACTTGAACTATGACAAAGACACTAGGCTGACAAACACCAATAAAAGATCAGATTTGGACTATAAAATGCTCAGGACAATTTCAGTGTGACTAGCTGTGATGAACCAGCTTCACAGACTATCATAGCTAGAACTTGAGACAAGCCTTGTACTTTCCTATTTTGCAGAGACTGGACAACAAATGATACAGCTACTTATTTCAGGACTTGAAAACTAACAAAACTTTTCTTTTTAGGATCCCTTAAAGATGCCATTGCCCCTAGATATCAGGAAGTAAATTTAAAAACATGAGGTCCACATGTTCTTAGGGTAGGTGGTTTTTCGTCTTTCAATGGGTTATGGATGACTGTCTTTGTTTAGGGTCAATGAGTTTACATGGTATACTAGAACAGATTGAGATTACTTGGTCATTTCAGTTATTTGCTCTTTTAATAATCTTTTAATAATAATAATTTTTATTATTATAATATAATAAAATATAATGTAATGTAATATAATATAACAATATATATTATATGTAATATATAATGCATAATATACAATATAGTATAATATAATAATTTTATTATTATTATATTTGCTCTTTTAATAATCTTTTAATAATAATTTTCAATAATCCTGAACCAAACATCCTTGGAGTACAGAACGTTTTTGCACTTTGGTAAACCAAGACAAAGCCATTCTTGCTGGGTCAATCAGTTATGTGAAGACAATCACTTATCTTGAGTTTGTGCCCTGACCCAGGTTGCTTACTACTTGGCTTTGATTGGTGTTTAGTTGCTTGCAATATTTAAGAAGTGGTACCTACCTTTCTTCTCTTAAAGTTATGTTAGAAGTAGATTCACAAGGAAAAATAAATTAGCTATGATGCCAAACTCACAACTTTCACTTTTGCAAAATCCTTGCTCATTGTTACGTCTTTTTTTATCATCTTCATGAAATATAGTACGATCTTGAGAAGCCAAGATCTTTCCACAAAGAAACTTTTCATAAAGTATTGCTTTAGTTGTTGAAACCCCTATTTCTTCAACATTATTGAACTCCTCTGAAATTACACTGACATGTGTTTTGTGAAAGGTACTTCTGACAAATAATGAGACAGCGCCTACTTGGAAGAGCTTGCTTTCATATGTTACATACTCAAGGCAAACATTTGGGTTTACCCAAGTCAATATGACACAGCAATCTTTATGAAATAGTAGCAAGACATTTATGTAATAGTGTAAAATATTTTCTGTGCATGATACAGAACAAAGGAGAAGCCTCTTCACAATGCGTAGATTCCAACATCAGGGCCCCATCATCAAAATCCATCTCCTTACTGTATAATACACAAATATCCTAGGGTTTCCTAAAAGTCCAGGTTTTATCATAGGACTGACATGAAGCATAGCTTTGTATCTATGGTAAGACAGAGTCAGAGCTAGGAAAATCAACACAAAAATTCCTGGTAGATTACAAAATGAAGAATATCCTTTTTGTGATAGCTAAATGTTTGTAGTGGATGAAAAATGATGAATATCTACAAAATGGTTACGAATATAAGTTCTTATAAGTGTCCCTGCAGAAGTGAGAGTTTCCTCAGATTCTTGTAAGTTCTCCAACACATTGAGGGCTAAATTTCACCATTCAGTCACAAACACGTTTGGTAGCATAGTTATGATTTTTATGCTTCATTTCCATAGGTAACTTTTTGACTAAGCCCACATAGTCTTTGTCACTTATAACCCATATGAGTCTGATGACAAGATTCTTGTCATCTTCCAGAGAATGGTGTGTGCTAGGGGAGAGTGCAATGCATAAGCATCCCTTAAATATTTTTTGTCATTGGTTTGGTGTGTGTGTGTGTGTGTGTGTGTGTGTGTGTGTGTGTGTGTGTGTGTGTGTGTGTAAGTACAGAAGTCCTAATAATGAAAACAGGAAAATGATAAGGTCTTCCAGGTAGATTCTAAAAGATAATAAGAAAGACCTGATTCATCCCAGTTATTTGGAAGTTTCAATCACTTTCTAAAGGGCACTAAGAGATTCTTAGAAATTACAGAGTTCTTCAATTAATGTGCTCAGTGTGACTAGTTTCAGCTTGGCTAAGCAGGCCAGTTGAGCAGGAGCGTGATTGGGGACGTAAAGAGCTCAGAAAAGACCTCCTTTCTCTTCCCCACCCTTTTCTCAAGGCTCTGGTAACATCTTAGATCTAGTTAATTCAGCCTAGTGAAGAAATTCCTACCAATTCTCAGGTATCCCTGAAGGCAGCTGTCACATAGAGGAGTGACCATACACTTTGTAAAATCAACAACACCTTCTGATGTAAATGTGGCAGTGATACACACATGCTGCTTTAAGTCTGCTAGAAGTCTTCAAATTGTGAAAACAAAAAATCAATGTGAAATCACTTTTAATGGCATATACCTTCAAACTAGTACTGCGCTATGCTATATTCAATGCAAGGCATTGCTTGTGTAATACTTTAGCATTTTCCAAGTGTCTTCAAAATTGGCATCTCTTTTACATCTATAGAAATGGCAATAGGTAAGTTTCCCTCACTTAGCAGGTACCAAACACCAAGGGTTTTATTTGCTTGGGTTTTTGTTTGTTTTGGTTGTGGTTTTCCTTGATAAGACCATTTCTTGAAATCTACTGATAGGTACAGCTGTGATTTTTTTCCTTTTCCTTTTATTTTAAGATCATGTACATTTTTGACATGCATTTAATTTTATAAAATGGACTATAAATTATATTGATGAGAAATACTAACTCTTATTATATGAAAATGCTCATCAATAGAAAGGTCTTTGCAGTTTCTATAAAAAAAAATCCTGATATAAATATGGGTCACAGGTTTTCCAAAGAAAGATTGAAAAGTAGATGAAAGAAGAATGACGTATGTGTTTCGAGACTTTTCCATGTTTATATAGAAAATGGGGATTTTTTTTAACTATAAAAAAATGTTGTCATAGAATTAAACTGTCCTTATCTGTATTGCTGCCTGAAAGATAACTATTAAGGGCTGCCTTCAGGCAGTCAGGACTGAACAGCTTACCTGCAGTGGTTGAACCTGGCTAAGAACAAAGAAGCAGTAAGAAAAAAAATAACAGAAACTTTGGGGGAGGAGTCTAAAATACTCTCCTTCTAACCTGGAAGCCTCCTTCTGGTTTATCTTTCACGTTGGCAGAAAGTGCTATGCAGATTTCAGGGAGGGATGCCATCAACAGTCCTATCCAGCAGTGATGCCAGTGACCTATTATGATGATCAGTATGGCAAGATTTCCCTACAGATGCAATAGTGGCGCTCATATGAGCAGACACCAACAGATGTCTAATTGGACTTAAGGCCACTGAACAAGAAGAAAATTATGCCTGCTGCTGGAAACCTAGTAAACTACTCAGGGTTTGTGAGGTTATGGATCTTGAAGAGAACATAATGTTCACCATTCTACTAGACCAGCATGATTCTTAACTGTATTCTAAATACCTTAATCTTATATCCACAGATAAGTATAGCTCTCATCCCTCATCAAAGAAGCTTCTCTCAGCACCAAAGACTATTACAGAAAGCCAACACTGGTCATAATGCAGAGACAAACAGGTCATGTGGATCCCAGGAATGGATATATCTACAGCACAACTCCTGTGCCTAAGTCTCGGGGAACATCTCAGAACAGGGGCAAAAAGATTGTAGCAGTCAGCAGACCAGGAAATCTGCTATGAGACTGAATCCTAAAAATGACAGGGAAGCCACAGCCATGACACCCCAACAATACGGCTGACTATGAAGGATCACCAAGTATAATATCAATAGACATGCTGACTAATAAGGGGAAAATCTCACAGGAGTTCCAAAAGCAAAAACTACAGGCAGAAGGAAGATTAACCTCTCATAGAGATGAACTCCTAGTTGGTTATCCAATACCAAGTGGTCAGCCCTGAAACCATATACCCACAAATGACACTAAATCAATCAGCCAGTTATATTTATGTATTTTGGGGTTTATATACGTAAAAAAATAACAAACAAAAAAGGGGGGAAGAGGCTATCAATTTTAGAGGTGCTGAGAGGCCATGGGTGGGAAGAGAAAGAAAAGGACATGGGAGAAGGGAGAAGTAGCATAATTATACTTTGATCTAAAGAGATTTTGTTAAAAATAACAATCTAAAAATACAAAATAGCTAGGAGTCTTAGCTGAGACCTCTTTGTAGGTTCCTGTGGATTACTCTAGCACCAAGTTTATGCCTAAACCCATAGCTCACTCTGTCAGAATATCTCTTTCATTACTTTCTGTGGGGCTATGCTTTATACACTTTAAATATTTGTCACTGTAAATATTGGTCTAATAAAACATAGATTTGCAAGAAGGCAGGTAGGAAGTATAGATGGGTTAACTAGAGTAGGAGAATTCTGGGATGCCAAAGGGAAGAGAAGCAGAGGCCAGCTAGACACAGAGCAAGACAAGAATGCAGCTGTGAGCAAAGGTATTAAGCCAAATGGCTAAAGATGAATAAGAATCATGGGTTAATTTAAGAGTTAGCAAGTAATAATCCTTGGCCATAGGCCAAACAGTTTATAATTAATGTAAGCCTTTGTGTGATTATTTGGAACACATGTCTGTAGGACCAGCAGGGAGAAACTTCTGACTACAGTTGCTCATCTCTCTGTCTCTCCTTCAACTATGCCTTCTGGAAGCTTCATGTTCCCACATCTCATCTGCTTCCCTCTCCAACTCACTCCCAGTTTACCCAGGAGATCTTAACCACTTCCCAATTTGTGTGTATCCCTCTTAGGTTCTTCTCTCTACCTATTTTCTCTGGGGTTGGGGAATCTAGCTTGTTTATCCTTTGCTATGTGTTTACTATCTACTATCTACTTATGAGTAAGTACGTATTGTGTTTATCTTTCTGGGTCTGGGTTACCTCATTCGGGATGATTATTTTATAGTTTCATCCATTTGCCTACAAATTTCATGATGTCATTGGTTTTTGCCATCAAGTAATACTCCATTGTATAAATGTACCACAATTTCTTTATCCATTCTTTGGTTCAGGGGCATCTAGATTGTTTCCAGGTTTCTTGTAAGCATGTTAGGAAGCATTCTGGAAAATTCCAAGATGGGAAAAGACTTGAGAATGCCTTATTGTCTTAATTTCAAATGTAATTTCCTTTTTGTAATCACAGTGAATGTAAATTAAATCACAAAATATTATGTTAAATAAAAATCGAGTGTCACTATTCAGACATATGTTTTTTACATGAAGACAGATATGTCAATAATAAAAACATAAGACATACAAAATAACATACCTTCCGTCCATAAGATCTTCAATTTTTTTTTCTGTTTTGTGTTGTAATGTCTTTCCTCTTGTTTTTGTCCATACAACTTGGCACATCTAACACCATAGAGCCTCAGTGAGTATGGCACATGGGCCAAATGTAAAGATATTTTGGCATAAAACAGTGCCCTTAGCACTTGTGACAAGCCTGGGGTCACACTAACACCAGGGCCCAGGAATTCTTTGGCTTGTCTCACATACATGAAAACATCTTGTCTATCTTCAGCATGATATTCATGAGGCTGTGTCTGCCTATGAAGTGAAATGGTTTGTACTTCTTATATTTTAAAGGCTCAAATACTTAAATGCTAGAGTTAGATAGTAATCGGTAACAAAATGGTTAGCACAATTGCCAGAAATACATCATCTTATCCATATATTTTACCAATAGCCATAGCAAACAGAAATACATAAACGTATTTAAAACCTGCATATAAATTCCTATTACAACTTTATTTATAATTGGTAGCCAAGATAACTCTTACTAGTATGTAGATAATCTGGTATGTCTACATGCTAGAATATTATTTAGCACTATAAAGAAGAGAATTATCAAAGATGCAGAAAGATTGTAAATAAATCTGGAGGGTCTACTCATGATGTTTCTATGTGCAGGTCAGGCTGGAAAAGGCAAAAGTCTGGAGATAACTAGTTATATGGGTATGTGGTTGGCAGGGGCCCAAGAGTGGAGAACACAGAGGGTTTAGAGGACAGTGAATATACTGGGCTCATCAAATCTAGCCAACCTGTTAGTGCTCCGGCTGGTGACCGTCCCTATGCAAGGGTACCACTGGGTAGTCTCTGTACTTCATTTTCTTATGCATATTGCCACTGATTTAAAACTGCTTCTAAATAACCACTGTCTTTTTTTTTATAAAGTGATGATAGATTAAAATAAATTCACCCCCACTTGAAAATGGTGATTCACTTATTCATTAAAATCTGTATCCAAGAGTTGATCTAGTGCCATTGGCTGAATTTCATATGTAAAGGTGTGGTACAAGGTGCAAAATGGAGGCTCGTTAATAAAGCTTCACTTTCAAAGGTTCTGATTCAGAGAATGAGAAATGAAAGCCAGACATCTGAAACTCACAAGCCCTCTCGATGAATTTGAGGACCATGGGTAAAGAGGTGTAACTTCATGTGGACTGATGTCTGTCAGTCAGAATCCTGCACACAGATATGACTGTATGGTTTGCTGCCTTGGCAGGTGGATTAATTATTTCCAGCAATGCAGATGAACTTAAGGTCATGTTGGTTAATAAGCGTTAGTTCCCTATGTGGGCAGGTTTTGATTAAATGGTTCTTTTAATATTTTAGCATACTGCACTGCCTAACCAGGCATTCAGCACCTTAAGAATCAATGAATAATTTGTCTTTTAGAAAGAGCAATGAAAATGTTTAATATAAGGAAGTCATGGTCATTTGTCCTTAAACATCTGGCTTTTTAAAAATGATAACTGTGGAAAGTGAAAATAAATACAGATAATTTTTATCAATCTGCTAGCCCTATTCATGGAGTTTATTTTACATTGGCTAAAATATTCCCTGATTTGTGTTACTACGAAAACATTCCTATTCCTTGAAAGGAAAACTGTCCATTTAAAAATAGCAGTATCTTTTTTTCCCCTTCAAAATTATTATGTGGTAATATCCATACAGTAGATTGATCAGCTCGGTTCAGTTAACATGAAGTTTTAAGCACACACTCCACAGGAGAATTGACAGCCGACTCTGACAATTTACCTTTACTTTAAGGAGTAGAAAGACAATGTCAAAATCAGGAAGTTGCAGACTATGTCAGAACCTCAAGGCCGACACTGGCTGTTCTTTCTGCTGTCTAAAAATTCAAGGCATTGATTACTGAGGAACAACTATCTTATGATCACAGCGAAAGCAAAAAGCACAGTGAGAGGAAAGTGTCACTCAGAACAGGGATCCTCCCATGTTCTAAATTGGAAATTATAATCCATTGTTCTAATAAAAGAGAATGAAAAGTAAAAGAGATTCATGTTTCAGTTATAATTTATGAAAACTCAGAACCATCACCGAGAAAATACAATATTTATTTTAATGTGAGTAGGTAATAATGTTTACATTATTACTGTCAAAAGATGACAACAGAGAAATCTCCCATTCCTTGAAGAATTTGAAGTAAGCATCCATTTCTGTGGTGTCTAAACTTGTCTTTAAGGATAGTCTATAAGCTCCACCACTGCCTTGCCCTACAATTACCATCAGCTATACTCATAAAAGCAGAGCTTATATTTCCTCATGAATTCAAGATTAATGAGAGAACAGGAATTATGAAGAATTTTAAGATTTCATAGTGACCAGAATTTGAAGATCCTGGGAAATATGCTAAAAGGAATACAAATTCGTTTCCTAAATAACAGTCAAGTTACATTTCTGTTTAGAAAAAGACTACATGCTATTACTTTAAATAGGAACAGCAGAGAATGAGAAAGCAAACAGAGCCTTTACTGTCCATTGAAGAAATAGCTTCTACTAAAACATTTCATTTTTCTAAATACCTACATGATTCAGATGTAGTTTACACACTACTTTAACAAACCTCAACTCAAATCATATTTTATGTCATTAATCTGATCCACTTTTCTCTTCTTTTTATGTGATATAATTTGCCAGAGAAATATGGTTACTTATCTGAAGAGCTCTTTAATTTGAACACCCAGGTTTCTAAGTTTCACTGTTGAAAGTAGTGCTACAATAAATACTCTCACATGTGAATTATTATCAACATTCCTGTATACAAACCTCACACACTAAAAGTATCATTTCTAAGGCACTACATGTGTTGCCACGGATGTATTTTTTATATAATAAAATACATTCCCATGCAGTACGCAGTCTCCACAGCACTACACAATGGATGTGCCAATTTACACTTCCATGCCCCTTATAAGGATCTGTCCTCCTTACGCTTTGAGAGAATGGCTGAATTTCAATGTCTTTCCCTGAGAGTACCCTCTACCAGTGGTTTTTAAAATTAAATGAGGTCAGAAGGAAGAGCCTCACTTAATCTGTGAAAAATATGACTTTACTGTTAATTAACTGACCCTAAAGCTTAGTGGTATTTCTCCTGATTAGCTCTTAGAGCCTAAACCTTTCCTAGTGCGTATTCAAGTCGGTCTAATAAGGGACATGTACAGCAATCATTAATTGCTTCAGAGATTCCAAATCAGATGCAGAGTCATTGACCGCGTTCCTTCTTTGGAGTTTAAAACTTGCAGTTTCCTGGGGACCGGCTCTTTGCCCCTGTCATATTTCACAGAAGACATTTACCCAGGATAAACTGGGTCAAGGGGTGTCTTTCTTTGGAGGGCCAAGGTTGAGCCAGTGGTTCATAACAAATAACTCTTAACTAATTGTTGATAATATTGTGGTGGTGACAGCATGCTGTGTATTTATTGAGAACTCAGTGTGCACTTTTTAATAGCCCTCTCTCTAACGGGTATCTTTCTTAGAGTATAAAACCAGGTGAAAAACCATAAGAGGTTAACTCAATGTGACTCCACCCTAGAGGTCCAAAGTAAAGAGCTAAATGTTCTGAACAACTAAGGTTATGTGGACTTTGCACACTACTAGACGTATTCATGTCCCTCAGGCCGTGGTCTTGGTCTCAACAGATTTTTGGGTGTTTACAGTATTATTGACTTTGACATCCCCATCGGACTCTGTCCACTGTGTATAAGGGATGCAATTGAGTAGTTTTTAAGGGAAATTGAGGGAGTAGCATTGGTAGATTTGTTGTTTCTGAGACGTATAGCTTATATGTCCAGTCATCCATGTGACGGACACATGCCCAACCTTCCAGTTTCAGGCAGTGTGCCATCCAGCCTTCTTTCTTTCTATTTATCCCTAGAAACCCTGCCAACTGTGTTCTCCCAAATTTTAGTTCACCATCCCCAGGCATCCTTTACCCCTCTCTCTCACTAACTCCCTGTGCTGAATAGTTTGTCTTCTTGACCCTCGCTAGAGGCATCTAAAAAGAAGAATCACCAGTTGAAAGAATGTCTCCATGAGGTCCAGCTCTAAGGCATTTTCTTAATGGGTGACTAACAGGTGAGTGCCCATCCCATCCCTGAATTGATGGTCCTGGGTCCTATAAGAAAGCAAAATGAGCAAGCCATTTGAAGCAGGCCAGTAAACAGCACTCCTCCATGGCCTCTGCATCAGCTCCTACCTTGGGATTCCTGCCCTGTCTGAGTTCCAGAAATGGTTATTCTTGCAGAGGACTTGGGGTTGTTTCCCAGAATTCACAGTGTGCGACTCAGTTCCAGAGGTTTCAACATCCTCTCCTGGCCTCTGACGTGATGTATGGTGCACATACGTAAATGTAGTCAGAGTGCTCACACACGTAAAATAAAAATTTTAAAGACTAATAAATATTTTAAAAGATTATGACACCCAGGCCTCCTGTTTAACAGTCTCCTATAATATATAGGATGATTCTAAAGTCTTAGTTAAGTGGAGAAGTAAAGTGAGAAAGGGAATTTTAAAAATGGGTACTGACAGGTGAGCATAAGAACACACTGTATTCATGACGTGGATTATATAACAAAACTACTCACTTTATATTAATTTTTTTTCTTCCCTAAGATATACATGGAGGATCTCTTCCTACCTCTGAGCTTCATCTCATATCAAACTCCAGTTAACTCACCATTCCAACTACCTTGGTCTTCTGCGTGGTTCCAGTCTTACTGAGTCTGTTGGTTTTCTCAAGCCGTGTATGCCTGCTGCTCCTCTGTCTGTACACTTGATGCTGTGCTTGGCAGCCAAGCACTGTATCCTTGAAGGTGGTTTCTCTGAGTTCTTCATGGAAACCACAATCCCTATCCCATCATCCCATTCAATTTTCCCTGATCCTTGGACCCCAACTAGAATACAAGCTGTATAATAACCTGACTTCTCTCTTTCCGTGCTATTTCTACAGTGCTGTATTCAGTTTCTGCTACTTAGATGGTATTTGTGAATAAATAAGTATGTATAGGAATAAGTGAATAAATTGGGTAAAGTGAAATTTTTTTGATTGCATTTCTTTGGCTTAAATTTACCAAAAAAGGCAATTTCATACTTAGGCTCTTATGCAAATTTCTGAGACCTTGGCCAAATAATATATTTCTATAGAAACTGGATATGTTTTTTTGTTTTCCCAGATGGAGAAACTAAGATACAAAGTGGTTGTCTCATGCTCTTAGAAATCTTCAGCCTGGACCATAAGTTCTCTAATTGAAACTGTTGATTAATTATCTGGCCCACCTCCAAACTCTGGGCCACACTTCCTCAACACAATTTGTACTGAAGAGAACAAAGCAAGGAGTGTGGGACTCTATTTCTTTGCTCTTCAACATACCTGGCACAGAATTTGAAAAAGAAAATGAAAAAGCAGATTGTTGTTTGGGTGGAAATTTCCTATTCTGTTTTTTAACAGAGATCTGGACAGACTGTTGCCACTTATCATAATAAAACAGTTGCCCTCCCATGGAGCATTGAGTCCAATCATACTACGAGTGTTTAAGTAAAATAACATTCCATCTGCTAAGACCCTTGAAAGGCTGTGCTTATTCTATCAGTGAGGGTTCCTCCCTGGTAGAGGGAACCCCATCAGAGGTAGACAGTATCTTAACCCGGACTCTTCTTAACTATCTGTAAATGGGAGGAACAATTAAAATAATCAAGGACAAACTTGCCAGAAGCCTTCAAAGATGATCAGAGAGCCTGTCTATCTCAGATGAAAGAATGTGGCTACCCAGACATTACTGTTACTAGGAGCTGAGATGAAAGGAGACATGAGAGAGACAGAAAATTTGCCATCTAAATGACTGAACAGAAACATGAAAGAAAAGACCCCAGTCTAGACCTAACTGCAAAGAGGAACCTTTCAATGAAGTGCAATTAAGCTTCTAGAGAGATCAAAGCATGCTTCTATCAGGCAGGTGTGAGGGCAAAGAAATTTTCTCCCTGCAAGTAAGAAACATTACCAAGATTTAAGAGGAATTCCAGAATATCTTCCAGGACTTAGCGGGGTGGGGTGAAATGTATGTGATATGCTGTTGTAATAATGGCACACACACAAAACATAAATAAATGCAATTAGCCCAGGATACTCTAGCAAGTAAAAATAAATTATCCTGTGCTGTAATTAAATGTCATTGGGAAGCATCTTTATAATAATAGTTACTTCATTATATAATATTTTTGAAAATTTAATTTACAATATTCTGTAGAAATGGTTCATAATTCTTTGCTTTGCCAAAACACAGACACCGAGCTCCCAGAAATCTGTGCATGTATAATACTGTATGTTCTTTAGAGTTTCTAGAAACACTTGAGAAACTATGTACTCTACTTCACCTTGCCAAGCAAGGTAAATGGAGGACTCTGTGAATATTTATGTATATGTATTAAGAGATTTCCTTCCATTGAGAGAGTTCCTCCTGCAAATCCTTGTCACCTAGAGTTTTGCTTTTAGCTTTGATTTTTAAAAAAGTAGGGAAGAAAATGAATAACACCTGAAGAGTAATGTTTATTATCATCAAAAGATGTTTGCTAAATTGTGTCATGGTTTCTAAACTAAGAACTCCTGAATATCTCTATCAGTTATGGAATTTGTGCTGACTTGCTAGGCAAGGTCTTGATCCAGGACATAGGAGATTTTGTCATCAAATCAGGACAACATGGGAGGCTTCATGTATGCAGATTCTCTTACATTTCTAAGACCTGAAGAAGGAAGACACCAACAGACATGTTAACGTGGAAGGGGAAAGCTCATGAGTGCCCACCTCTAAAGAGAACTACAGGCAGCTAAAGAATTCAGGGAGCAGGAGAAATAGTCTTCCCCAGAGAAGATTCCCCTCCCAAAATTGTTTATCCATTACTAAGTGCTCAGCCCTGAATACATGTACAAATAAGGAGCATTTTAAAGACTACACAGCTTATATCCATATATTTAGGAAGATGTATATATAGCATATGCTATAATAATTCAAGAAAAATAATTTGAGATAGAGAAAGACATATATATAGGAGGGGTTGGAGAAAAGAAATGAAATGATCAAATTATAATTTCAAAAATTAAAAAAATTATTATAAGTAAGAGGCATTGAAAATCAAATAAAGCAAAACCTTTATATATGTTTTATTTTCCATAAGACACTTTTAGATATTTTAAGTCAAAGCAAAGGAGATTTTGCAAGTATTTCAGGTAACCCTAAGATTCTAACTGGAAACCAACAGTAGAATTCACTGTTATAACCGAGTAAAAATAGACACAAACACCAGACTTCTGTTCTTGCTAGGTTACTGTTTTGGAAGAAAATGAGCATTGAAAGTAGAGTTTGACTTTCAGAATTTATCCCTGATAGCAGGAGAGAAGAGTCCGCTGGACATTTCCTGAGCCTTTTCCTGCTCAACAACATCACTGTTGACTTGGAAGTTCCCAGATATTTCTCCAAACTTTGTTACATTGGATTACAGCCATCTGGAGGGTTTTTACATTGGTGACTCATGCTAACACATTTTGGAAGGCCCACAGTGAGTGTCTGCAGAGCACAAGATACCATTACATAGTGCCCAAGGCAGCCCAGGAACACAGGCACTTTTCCTCAGGGCACAGTCCAAGCAGAAAATGGCACTTTCCTCTAGAAGATTTAGTACTAATGTAAAAAAGCAAGGTGAGAACTTGTGGTATCTTTTCTACTGAAAGGCAAGGATTAAAAATGGTTGCTATTACATTTTATATGAATAGAAGCCTGGAATTCTTCTAACAGTGAACAGCCACAGAGCCACAGGAACTGTGGCCCTAAGGAGCCTTCTTGAGATTCCCAATCCGGTGTCTCAGCACAGTGGTAGGTTACAGACTGGTGCACTAGCAAAGGAGACTCAAAGGCCCTGGAAGGATTCTTGAAACCAAGGGAAACTTGGAAAGGAGTTACTTAACCATGTGTGGAGTTACTGAACGCAAGTGTGCTTGACTAAGTGCATAAATAAAAACCAGGTGCAGTTCTCCATAGCAAGCTTATTCTTCTAGGCCACCAACCATCTCCCAAATCATGGTACAGAGACTTATTAGTTATGAAGGCTCACCTTATCTTATGTTCCTTTCTTGCTGGCTCTGATAATTTCATCTGTTTCTCTTTACGCTTTGTGTTTAGGCTTTAAACCTTTCTTTCTCTATGTCCTACTCTGTCTGCTGGCTGGTGGCTGCCTGGTAGGCCCCTGGCATCTCTCTCCATCCCCCCCCCTATCTTCTCTTGTTCCTTTCTCTCTTCTTCTTTTCTTCTCGTTCTCTCTCAAGCCCTGATTTCTCCTCCATTTTAATCCCCTCTGCCTGCCAACCCCACCCTCTCCTGCCTAGCTATTGACCATTCAGCTTTTTTTTAATTTAAATGTTTTTCATTTCTTTAAGTTTTCTTTCCTTGTTCACACCATCCACTGCTCCCCCTTCCTCCCCTTCTCCCACTCTCCTACCTTCCCTCCCAATCCCCCAACAGTTCCTCAAAGTGTTAAGGTAAGACCTCCCTTAAGAAGTCAACAGAGACTAACGTACCAAGCTGTGGCAAGACCAAGCTCCTTTTCCCTGTATCAAGGATAAGTAAGGCATCCCACCATGCATGGGTAGTGGGCTCTAACAAGCCAGTTCATGTACCCAAGATAATTCCTGGTCAGTGTAACTGGGTTTATATTGAGATCTTTGATCCATTTGGACTTGAATTTTGGGCTGTTCAGATTTTTATTAGACCAATCAGGTGACTTAGGCAGGCAAGGTGAAACAGCAACACATCTTTTCATAATTAAACACACACTTTTATATAATTAAACAAATGCAGCATAAAAAATGTAACGTGCCTTTATATAGCTAAAGTAATTTCTACAACAGTTCTCTGTACAGTCTTTAGGTGGGTTGCTTTAAAAATAAAAATACTTTGTGAGTTGTTTAAATGTAATGCAATTAGCTATGTAAAGTAATGAGAAAGAAATTGTCATAGAAAACTGACAGGCACAGTTGACAACCACAGCTTCTGACTCCCATGTGGGAGCAGTAGAGAAAGTGGCAAGAAAGGTCTTAATAAATGTTTCCTCTATTCCAAATATGCCAGCAGATGAAGCCATGATAAACTAGAGGAATTTCAGACTTTCATGATGAAACTTCCTGGTAATGCAGAGAAAGAGTCAAATACTCTTTAGAGATTAATTGTGATTCACCCATGCTCTAATATAAGGTAAGACTGTTTCAGAAAGCACTTTCTAATGTTTGAGAGATTGAAAATAAAAGGTCACCAACAATACATCCCACAAAGAAAGAAAAGACATAAAATACAGACTGATTCCCTGAGACAAGAAACAGTAATCGTCACCAGCATTCAGGTTGAAAGGTTCAAACAAGGGAATGTCCACAAACTAGAGAATGTGAGGGAGACCAGCAAGGTAAGCAGGGAAAACACGCTTGTGGTTGCTTTGTGAAGGAACGTTTCTGGGGTACTGCCACTGTCCTCAAGAGAGCTGGTTCTAGTTCTCAGTTCTTTTACCATTTGGGAGGAGAGAAAATCACATAAGCTCCTGGGCATTCTTCTGGAATCAAAGATGCATGCTACTAATTTAGCTTTCCATGAGTGCTGGGAATCTCAGCTCTGTACGGCAAACATTTTACGGACTGAGTCATCTCCACAGAACCCACTTTAAAGATGTTTTTGGAAGGCCAAGATGTAATGTACTGAGAACCTCAGGGGGTTCCACAGAGCTGAGATCTTTGTCCAGTTTCCTCTTGTTACTCTCCACTATTGACTGTTAGGACCATCCCTTCTCTCCTGCTGTGTAGTACAGAAGGCATCTCACTTCAGATAGAAATAGGTCTTGAGCACTAGGGATTGGTTGAGAAAATGGAGGAGAGGTTTGCTACTGGAAAGACTGATCCATGGAAAATCTCAGTTCATGAGAGTACTTGCTAAGAAAGATAGTAGCAACATTAATTTTTAGGTCTGTGGCCGTGCAATTTGTTCAAGACTGGGAAGTTTTCACCCAGTTTTTCAACTGTTCTTTGTGTTTCTCCTTTGAGATGAAATTACATGTATATTAAGATGTTTTAAGTTACACTGTAGCCCAGTGATGGTATCTTTACTTACAAATCCTTCTTTCTCATCTTGATTTATTATAACTGATATCTATCTTTCCAACTTTACTAGCTTTGTTTATCTGTGAGATCTAATCTATCCAAATTAAGTCCAGCATATCCTGACCTGTATTATCTTTCATGCATCTCCTTTTTTTTCCCCATAAATAGCTTTATTGAAGCAAATGTTCAAGTCTACTTGTACAAAGCCTTCAGTAGGTCTTTTGCCATTAAGTTTTCATTGGTTAGATGCCTAACAATGGGATTGCTTAGTTGTATATCTGTGTTAACATTTTTAAGTGTTATGTTATTTTTCAAAGTGGCTGTATCATTCTGCATTTCAAGGAACAATGCTTGAGTCTTTCATTTGCTCTATGGACTTAAACACATCTGTGACTGGCTATCTTCTCCATTACAGCTATTCCAACAGATGTGAGCTCACAGCTTATGGTTTTACTTTACCTTTCTCTAAAGACTGAAAACACCGTTCATATGTTTGTTGACTTATTTTTTAATGCCCTTTGCTTAAATGTCCATAGTTATCATCTGTATACTTCAAGTTGGGTAAAATTTTTCTTTTGTAAGAACTGTTTATACATTCTGCATATAAGTTTCATATTTGCTGGATGAATTAAAATATTTTTCTTAAATATTTGCTCATTTTTAAATTTTTATCTGGTTTTAGAAGTGTCAAGCTTTCAAATTTTAATGGACTCTAAGTTGTTGCTCGTTTTCATTATTGTTTCCGTTTGTGGTATATTACATTAAAATTATTGCCTGTCAATGCCTGTGAAAATCCTGTGTCTCCTAATTGTTCCAGGGTCTGGGTTTTGACATCTATAGCTATGTCCATTTTGAATCTTTGGAACTTTTTTTCTGCCTAGTTTTTGGAATGCCAGACTACAGTTGGAACAGTTTATGTATCTTCACTTGAAATATATGCTGTTTTCTACAACCCCCAGATAGCTGGCTTTCCTCCTTATGAGTTTGCATGTGTAGTAGGCTCTGATTGGGTGCTGGGTCTAAGGAATTTTCCTATGCTGCATGGTAGATATTTGCATTCTATTCATATTTATGATCTTTGTTCTAATACATAGTTAAATTACTTGGAAACAGCCTGATCCTTTTAAGCCTTGCTTTTAAGATTTGTTAGGTGGTCCCAGAATAACACTTAGTCCAGGGCTAATTATCCCCCATACTGAGTCAAGACTTTCCTGTGTGTTCTATCTAATGCTGTGTGAATTACGAGGTTTTTCCACCTGGCTGGGAACAACAGGCACTATTTCTGGCCAGTACAAGTGCCAGCTACTGTTCATTCCTGTTCAATTTGAATGTGAAATGTCCCCCACAGGCTCCTGTGTTTGAGCATTTGATTCCCAGCTGACAACATTGTTCTGGAAGGTTGGAGAACCTTTGCAGTATAGGTCATGGGTGCCAGAAGTGTATCCCAATGGGGGAGGAAGCAGATCTTGAGGCTTATAGCATAGCCCTGTTCTTGTCCCAGGCAGTGAGACACGGCTCTGTGCTCCCACAGGGCCTCTCCCAGGATTTCCACATGATGGAGTCTGATACCAAGAAGTCAGTATATCATTTTTGCTATCGGGCATTTGTCACTATGTTGGGGAAAGTTCAGAATCTAGTGTTGATTCTATAGGTGGTTCTTTTTCTGGGCTGACAGTTTTCCTCACACACATACGATGTCATTAGACACTTAAAATTGGCCCTCCCCATATCTTGCCATCTCTCTTGTGGACTGATGTGTCTTCTCAGAGTCTCAGAACTGAGAGCTTAGTTGATTGGTCTCCTAGAACTCTGAGAACTCCATTTCCACTCACAAGTCCTATTGCTCTTTGCCTCATTACTTCTTCATGCAGCCCCTTCTGGCACATCACAGGTCACTCCCTGCACATCACAGGTCACTCCCTGCACAGGTCACTCCCTGCACAGGTCACTCTCTGCACAGGTCACTTTCTGAAGCCCCTTCTGGCACATCACAGGTCACTCCCTGCACATCACAGGTCACTCCCTGCACAGGTCACTCCCTGCACAGGTCACTCCCTGCACATCACAGGTCACTCCCTGCACAGGTCACTTCCTGCACAGGTCACTTTCTGAAGCCCCTTCTGGCACGTCACAGGTCACTCCCTGCACGTCACAGGTCACTCCCTGCACGTCACAGGTCACTCCCTGCACAGGTCACTCCCTGCACAGGTCACTCCCTGCACATCACAGGTCACTCCCTGCACAGGTCACTCCCTGCACATCACAGGTCACTCCCTGCACAGGTCACTCCCTGCACATCTTTCCTGAGTGTTTTGGTATTAGTCCCAGTTAGCCCATGTGAGGTCATATGAGAAGTCTGTAAGGTGACATTTTTAAAGTGAAGAAAGCAAATTGGCTCCCATCTAGAACTTTCCCTTAGCTAAAAATGCCCCAACAATGAATGAAAAACCAAAGTGTTCTCAGATAAACAACTGGAAGAATTCTTCAAAAGCAGTCACACATTAAGAGAGACTGAGAGAGAGATAGAGAGAGAGAAATTCTACAGGAAGATGAAAAATGATTCTGGAAAGAATCATATTCAGAAAGGAAACATGAACAACTGAAGGCTTAATCACTGAGAAAATACAAATGAAAATTTGCACAAAGCAATGCTGTAGACAAAATGTTCACCAGAGGACAAAATTCACTAAGCCCGCAGCATAGTATAGTGGAGAAATAAAGTGCAAGTTTTTCAAAAATCTTAGTACTCTTCATGACCTTGGTTGGGCATTTCTCCCCTAAATCTCTTAAGTCAAGGGACCAAGGAGATGCTGAGGCACTAAAGTGTTTGCCATGGAAACATGAGGACCTAAGTTTTGTTCCCAGCACCCAATTAAAAGGCAGGCTGCTGCCTGTGCTCCTGATATTGGGGGAGGGCGCAGAGACAGGAGGATCCACAGGGCTCTTTGACCAACCAGTCAAACTGAATTGATAGGAAGCAGATTCAATCTCAAAATAAGCGAAGTGGTTGAGGAAGACATTCAGTGTCACCCTCTGCCCTCCACACGTACCAGCACATATGTCAGCCACACTCATGAACAAACATGATCACATCAGAAAAAGTTAAAAATAATACAAAGTACAAAGCTTCTCTATTGAAAAGATTTCAAAATGTGTCAGAAAGCAGTAGAAGGTTGGAAAGTCAGATTATTTTCTTGTTTTTTAATCAATATGAAATGTATGTTTGTTTTTACATCCTTAGCTTCCTAACACAAAGAATTGTTAGGAGACTATTTAAAGAAAATAATTTTGAAATCTATTCTTTCCTTATTTTAAAAAAAAGCAGGGACCAAAATAATACCCATGCCATCTCTCCCTGGTTTGAACTCTCATAAATCCTTATATTGTAATTTCTTTGAAGTTGGGAGATGTACAGTGACCAATAAGTTACCATAGCTTTGGTGATAACATTTCTTTCTCCCTCTGAATGGTGCTTGGATGTGTTTGTAAATGGTATAACTTATAATTGGCTGAATGTGACTATAATGACTTACTATGGACACCTGCCTGCTTTACATATTAATAGACAATTTTTATTTATTTATTCTTTGAAAATTTCATGTGTATATAATGAATGTAGCAGGCTCACTCTCCCTTCCCTCTCTCATCCCTCTCCCTCATTTACTGACACCCTCTTCTCATCTCATTCTGCTCCTACTTTAATACCTTTTGTACGACCCACTGAGTTTAATTGGAGTTGATTTGCATGAACAGGGGTTGGAGGTTATTTACTGGAGTATTGGGCTACAGTACTAGAAAAATGGTAACTCTCTTCCAGCCAATTTTAACTACAAATCTTTCCCAGGGCATTGTGCTTCATGGCACCCCTCCTAATGTAGGGGAAGCATAGATGGGTCCAGTCTTGTGCAGGTGACCAGAGCTGCAATGAGGTCATGAGTGCAGAAAGACTAAGCTGTGTCCAAAAGACTTTTGTTTTTTTTATCACAGATCCCTATTTTTTTTTGACTCTGACATTCTTCCAGAAAGTTCTCTAAACCACTGAGAAGGTGAAATAGATAGACATGTTTTAGATATCTAAAAGTGAGCCTTAGGCAGTTTCCCAAAAACAAGATCTGGAAATTGAGAAGTGAAAACAGTATTTAAGGACATCTGTTTCTCTTATGGCACAAGTCTCTGGAGGGGCCACAGATGTTGGTGCCCTCTTTTGTCAAGGAGCCCCCTATGTGATGCCAAATTGTTACTCAGACACAAAATCACCAAGTCCACTAAAAGTCTCCTCAAAACATGAAAGCTTTGGTATAAAGAAAAAAAGGTTATTTTTGAATGTGGGCGAACATGAAATAGAAGAACTAGAATGAGCATATGGGAATACAAAGGTCCAGAATCCAGCATGGCCATGCCACCTAAAATGGTCATGGCAGGAGGATCCTGAAAATTTCTGAGATCTAGAAAACAATCAATAGTTATACTTAACCAGTTTCAAGGAACAGACTAACATCACCAGATAACTAGTTAGAACACTGTTTTATAACTCACCTTCTGCAATCAAGTCACTGTGAAAGCTATTTTAGAACATGAAAATTCAAAAGCAACTGACGTGGGACAGTATCCCATGTGAGTCTATTGTATCTGAATATGCTTTATTTGTAGACACAAATAGTTATGTTAAAACAAGAGTGTATGGAGAATTTTCACAGAAACACCATATACTGCTGGTGTAAAGCCAGAGGTCATGGCGCATGCCTGCAGTCCTGAGCTTAGTAAGGACTGTCAATTTAAGGACAGAATGGAATACATAGGCCTTGGTTCAATCAGTCAATCAATTAATTAACCAACCCATAACAGAAAGAAGCTACACATGTTTTATAAATTAAAAATTTGAATACAAACTAATATGACTAGGAAGCCAAAAGGAAAACTGATATATAAAAGCATTCTAGCTGTTAGTGTTATGTACATTGAAACAGTATGATAATATATTTATCTCAGTCAGCTTAACAACTAAATAAAACAAGACTATAAAACACCAGTATTCTCATCAACAACTAGAAGGATTTTTAAACTAATTTTATATATTTAATATTTTTTATTTTGATATTTTTAGAAATCCATACATGAGTGTAGAAGTTAATTTATCTCTGCTTCTCCCCATGACTCTTCTTATGCCCTATGACCTCTTCTTGAAATAATGTCTTCTTATTCTATAATTATTATTGTTAAACACAAACACACACACACATAAATGACCAACAACTTGAAGGAAAATTTCCTATACATGGGGGTTTTGTTGAATAGTCTCTGGTTCTTGGTGGGGGCATGTTCCTCATGCAAAGAGTAAAGAATAAATGCATTTAAGCTATATATAAGAAAACATATATGTAATATGTATTTTAAATAAGCCAATAAAAACAGTAAGACTCTCTACGACGTTTCCCAACATCATTATAGTGTTGTCTCTCTCCTTCTGCATTACTTTCTCAACCCCTACCCTAGTTAAGTAGCCTCCTTTTCCCCTTTCCCCTTCATAGTATGTGAGTTGTCTTTCTGTATGCTGTGAATATACTTTGTTATTATCATTTGTTAATAAAAAGGCTGTTTTGGCTTATGGCAAGGCAGCTTGAAGGCAGGAGGGAATCCAAGCAGAGATAAAAGACAAAGAGGGGCAGAGTCAAAGAGACACTGTGAGTTGTCGCACAAAGAAGCAAGATGTGAAAGTACCAGTAAGCCACTAGTCACATGGAAAGACATAGATAAATAGAAATGGGTTAGGTTATGAGCCTGAGCCATACGCCAAATAGTTTGTAATTAATATAAAATTTTGTGTGATTATTTGGGACAAAACAGCCGTGATAAAAGAGATTTGTTTGAACTGAGGGCTGACGGGTCAGAAACTTCTGACTACAGCAGTTTCTATGACCTACTATCCCCAAATGGACAGCTTCTTCTCCTACTTTTCTTCATAATGGTCTCATTCTACTTTTCTTGTTTCTGATTTTCCACCTCAAGTACTCAAACCTAAAGATTTAAGCTAGGATCCAAAAATAAGGGAATATATGTGATCAGTCTTTCTGGGTTTGGGCTAAGTAACCTAAGATACTATTTCCTTCCCAGTTCCATGCATTTACCTGTAGATTTCACTTCCCTTTATATCTAAATAGAATTTCAGTGTGTGTGTGTGTGTGTGTGTGTGTGTGTGTGTGTGTGAGAGAGAGAGAGAGAGAGAGAGAGAGAGAGAGAGAG
Organism: Phyllotis vaccarum; assembly: GCA_033318265.1. NCBI lineage: Eukaryota > Metazoa > Chordata > Mammalia > Rodentia > Cricetidae > Phyllotis > Phyllotis vaccarum. Next base: position 144,560,404 of record JARWLC010000001.1, on the reverse strand, counting down.
AGAGAGAGAGATTTTCTCTACCTACTCATCAGTTGGTAGGCTTCTTCCTACCATGAGTCTACTATGAATAGAGCAGCAAATGGCTAAGCAGGTATCTGTGGAGTCAGCTGTCCAGTCCTTTGTGTATATCTATGTTAATTTTTGAGGGAGCGTAGGTATGTCTATCTTTTAATGGATTCTTAAAGTTAACATACAAAGCGATGGATTTCACTGGCATTTGCATGCACAATTTGTTCTTCTTGCTCACTCTCTGACTGCTCTCACCTTCTTCCTACGTCCCTCTTTCTCATCCGCTTCCTCTTCTCGTACATTTCACTACTCTCTTTTTCTCCTCTCCTGTGTCTGATCTTTGCTTCCATTCCAGTGATGCCTTCTTGTTTATGCCAAAATTTAACGCACTGTTTTGAACCCTTATAAAACACTGTTTCTCCAGAGGGTGGTAATATCTGATTTGACAACCAGAAAGCAAAGCTCCACATTTTGCTTTAGACTGTATAAGTGAGTAAGTTAAAAAAAAAAAACTATGTTCAAAAAATACATGGTTATGAAGTTAAACTGAATTCCTTCAATTATACTACTAAGGTTCACTTTTGAGCCAATAATTTTCCTCACGAGAATTGGCTTTAAAATAATGTAAATTTTTCAAAAGCTATAATCATATAAACATAGAAACAGTTATTAATAATAATGTTTTAAGTAACTTACTATGGTTTCAATAGTGTTGTTATTTAGTAAGTCTGGATCTGCACCTGTAGTGGAGGAGGAGTCAGCTGTCTCTGCTTAGGAGTGTGATGTGTAGGTCTTAGGGATTAGGATGCAGTAAGAGCTCAGTATACAGATCCATAGGGAAGAGGTTTATAGGGTGCAACCTTATAAAAAAATAGCAAGAGAGTATTTATAATTATAATAGCTTATACTTGAGACATCAGAACATTGAAATACAGTTGCTATTTTCCTCTACGGTCCACACTGATGTTATTTTATTACTTTAGGATAAAAAACATCTGTGTGCAGCAGTTAACAAAAAGTCCAAATGAGGACTATAAACAAGTGTCAGAGGTTTCAGGGTAAGTCAGTGAAGACTGTCTGAGTTCCTAAGACAGAGTCATAGAATGACTTCAGTACGGCTTCAGAAAGTGAAGTCAATAAGTAGATAGAATGTCATATCTTCCAAATTCAGTCTGTGGTATGGTTTCTAACATCATGCCTTGTTGGAAAAAATAAAGACAAGAAAGGAATGAGCAGGTGTTTAAGTACCAGATAATCCACATGAGCCCCTTTCCTCTGGCTGTAGTGGAAACAGCTTCGGGTGACACAGTAGAGAAGGATGATGTCTCAAATCTTTATTCTGAAAAATCTAAATTTTACAGCATATCTCTTCTGCACTTCCCTTGCATTTCCTTCTTTTCTTCTCTCCTTATGGACGGGATGGCATATGGTAGTAAATGTTCACAAGAGGCCCAGAGAGCATAGACTAGGAAAACATGCATTTCAAACAATTCTTTGGTCCCATTAGTCTCTACTATCAGTCTCAGAGGCAGATAGATGTTCAAAGTCTGCTTAATGACTCTAGGCTCAGCACAGTGGGAAAGTGAAATTATTGGGGTGCTACATCTCTAAATACTGCTTGTTCCCAGGGTGACTTGTCTGTCAGCATTGCATCTTTAGGTTAATGCCAGGAGTTAGAGTATGAATAAGCACTCAGAAGTGCTCCTTTCTCAATCTATTGATTTGACAATAAACAATTTACTTTTGTGAGACTCTCCCAAGGCATTAAAACTTTGCAGGACTTATTAATAGAATAAAAATCTATTAAACATTTGAGATCAGGGAAGGATGTGAGATTTTCATTAGTGTCTCCAATTCTATTATGATGACACCTAGAAGTCACATCATAATTACTTCTCCAAAATCCTGGCATTCACTGAACAGTGATACAATAGCAATAGTTTGTTGAGGGATGACCTGAAATCATCTCTGTTCATCATGAGATAAGAAATGTAAACACATTAAGGGCAGTCCAACCATAAGCTGCACTTTCTCTTTCTGCCCAACATCCAAAGTCACTGAATAAAATAACCATCAAATAATGGAGCTTTTCTCTTGCTTAAATTTGGTCTTAAAGGAAGCGTAACTTTCTGAATAATTACTTTCAGCTTGTAAATGGTGTCTCTCTAGCCAATGAAGCATATAACAAGAAGATGGAGATGAGACTCACTTTCACTTCATTTCACTTCTTTGTAATTGACAAGCTCTCGCTGGGTGTCAACTTTAAAAGATGACAAATCCTAAATCTTAGAGGACCCAACTCAATAGTTCAGCTTTCTAAATTGTTTGCAAATTAATCTACATTTTCAAATGAGTCAGGCATGAAATATAAGATGACATCTATATTACAAAAATATTAATTTCCTTGTCTTTCTTTTTTTTTTGCCAAAGACAAAAGATACATTTAAAATATCCATTCTGCTAAGACTTTACAAATGAACGTACACTGTACATTTTAGTGGCTTGAAATTTTCCAATTTATTTTACACTAATTCATTTTCATCTACTTAATGCAGGTTATTCGGTTTGTAAATGTTCTGTGCATTGATGAGGGGAAAATTAAATTCATGAAGTATTTTCACTACATCACATTTTTAATGAAGGCTTATTTGCACTCAGTAAATGAAATAACTTGAGCCCCACTAGTTTATGGCCTAGTGGGAACCCTCTCTTCAAGTAGCCGTGGCCTCAGTTTACCCATGTGTAAGTAAATACTGCTGTACTCCTTTCATGCAAACTAATTGGTGATTGTTGAGAAATCTATGCATTTTTCATTTCTAACTGAACTTTCCATAATACTGGTATTGACGATTTACTGAAAATATGCTATATAAAACAGATGCTGTATGGTTCTCCATTCCTCTAAATTGAAACTCCAGATCATTTTAAACTCCATTGATTCCCCATATTTTCTGTGCCTAACAGCTAACTCCAATATCAATATCAAAAGTAGTTGATCTAAATTAATTAATGATCATTAGAGAACAGTCAAGAATAGTTTCTTAAAGGTTTCACATTGCAGACTAAGCTATTTTCTGAATTATTTACTAAATTCTGGGTTTTAAAAAAAGCAAGAAAATATCTTCAGTTTAGAAAATTCAAGTGATATCATTTTCAAGTTGTAAAAGTACTAGATTTTTCTTAACCCAATATCAAATACTATTCTACATATAATTCTAATAGAGTAAATTCACATAGAAAAACAAAGCAGTCATGTATATGAGCAGGGTCCCTACCACAGGGATAAAAAGATTGATGAGTAAAACAGTCAGGTAGAGGACAGGTAATGTCAATAGAAATATGTTTGAGTAACGTATTTAAGCCATGAGTTTGAAAAGCCAAGGAATATTTTGTGGGCCACCTAACTCAATTATTTTACAAAGAAGCAGAGTCTGAAACTTAATACAAATTCTAGAAGGACAAGATATAAGAAATAAGTCCATTGGGAGCAGGACTTCTAGATTTCTTTGCATTACGCTATGTATATGAATGAAATTTTTAAAATGGCCTTGTTTTTGTGAGCAGATTTCTGAGTTACTACATACTGTCTTAACAACTGTAGCCCCATTGTAAGCCTGTCAATGAGGTGGTACAGAGGCTCAGTTCCATGACTTGCAGATACAGCTAATATCATCAATAAGGGAACAGAATTTTTATCTGATGTAGGTCAATGAAGGGAATACAATTTAAAGCAAAACTCTGAGATTTAAGAACAGAGGAAGAAATCAGAGAGACTAATTCGGGATTCTAAAACAATTATGCTTGAGCCCTTTTTGATTTCAATGGTTCTAATATTACCGTTTTACTAAATTAAAATTGATTCTCTTGACTGAATATCTGTCATTGAACTATGTTGAATGTATTTCTAAAATCCTTTATCCCACACTGTGCCAAGAATTTCCACATCCTTTGGCCATGGTGTCTTGTATCCAGACAGAGTTAGTTGCACATGCGGTGATGGTGATTTGTTTCTTCTGTCTCCGTACTTGGTGCCTTCAGAAATTCCAGGGACAGTATTTGTTTTTATTGTTCTATAATAGTTTATGTGTGTAGATGTCTTTCTTCCTTCTTAGACTGTAAATTCCAGGGAGTCTGAATGTCTGTTTTCTCTATAATGCAAACTAAATATCATGATCTAAATTGCAAAAGGAAGGAAGGAAGGAAGAAAAGAAAGAAAGTTAAAATAAGAATTGGGTAAATGCCTTTCTACAACTGTGGGTTAATATTCCTTGACCAGCTATTTAGCTTTCTCTTATTTGGTGTAAATTTGTTTGATTTGTGTTTTTATGTGATTCCTATGTGTACAAATGTTCGTCTCTGCATCTGTATGTGTTTCTCACGCTTTACCTTTGGCTCTTTTGCTTCTGCTTTTTGGGTTTCCCCCTATTTTGTTTCTTTACTTTTGGTTTATCTTATTTTATTTTATTGTTAATCTTTAAATGTGTATTTTTTAAGGAGAGACAAGAAGGGGTGTAGATTCTAACAGGAGAGGTGCACTGAATCTCAGAAGAGATGGGAGAGAAGAACCATAATCAGAATATATTGTATGGGGAAAATCTTTCCATTAAAAAAAAATAGGAAAAAAGAAAGATCAAAAAAGAATGCAGAAATATTTTTGTACATTTAACCACTTTTTCCTTCATATCCTGATTCTCTCAAGTAGTGGGACCTAGCTCCACCTCTGAAATGTTAGTGTAGAGTACAAACGGCAGTCATTACACAATGGCTGTAGTTGATCTTTCTCTTTGCCAGAAGAAATTTCTATTCTGATAAGGGCAGACAGTGGGATCACATAAGTGACCAAAGGCAAAGAAAGGCAGGTAACCACTAATTACATGGAATCTGTAGTCACAGACTCTGTAAGATCACGCAATAGCTTTCCACCATTGTTCTGATAAGCACTTGCTGTTTATGCTGTAATCAACTTCATACTTGGCCTTTGGAGGTCATTAAAATGCCAATCCAGAGGCCACTTATAGATTAATGTCTTGTAGAATACAGTACATTTATGAAAAATAAGATCTGATATAGGTAATTTGATTATCCATTTGTTTTATGCTTTCTTTCCTGATTCTTTGTTTTTTAATTGTTAATTTACCTAAAGAAATTACTTCTTATTTCTTAGGCTATATATACATGTATTATTTGGAGCTTAGGCTGCTGATACACTTTAAGCAGCTCAATCCCCCACCCCCCCAAAAAATTTAAAAACTTATTTTTGATCATTTTCAACCACAAGTGTTTGGCCAGGGAACAGGGGAGGATACATGTAATTGCAGGTGCCATTGAGAGCCAGGAGGTGTAGTTACAAGCAGTTGTCAATCATCCCATAGAATTTGATTCAGATCCTCTCTAAGGGCAGTTTGGGCTCTTGACCACTGATCCATCTCTCAGGTCCCCAGAGAGATTCTTCACATTCCCAAATCATTTTGCATTCTTTATCCTTCAAATCTTCCATTGAAATTTCATTTCTGTGGAAATACATACAGGTATTGCTTCTTGATTCAGCCACATCACACTTATTAAAAAAAAAAAAAAAAACCTGCCATCTTTGAAGTGATAATTAATGCACAGTATAAACCCATAGACAGATTACCACAAGACCCACATTCGAGTTTTTGTCAAAGCACTCAAAGCCATAATAGTAATAGTCCTCAATATCAACATCCTTTTATTTGATGAACAAATAAAGATGATTTTGAAATGATAGATAAATAGATGAATAAATAGAAAAATAGATATACAGTCAAAGAGAAAGAAAGAAAGAGGGGAGACAGAGAAATAGAGAAAAGGAGAGAGGTGCAGAAAGGAGGGGGGAGAGAGAGAGGGAAGGAGGGAGGGAGGAGGAAATATTGCTTGGCCGGGTAGTGATTTCCTAATCCCCCTTCCTCAACCTGCAGAGTGAAAGCATATATTCTTCTTTTAACTCTAACCTTGGTTCTGTGAAATTATTGTTCAATGAAAGATGGGAGCAATCAGAGAGCCACTTCATCATTAGCTTATTTTATTTTATTTTCAGAACTTCTTCATAGATTTGAGATCCTGCCAGCTGCTGTGTGGATGATTAATGTCTTTGGTTTAGAAATTGTTGTCTTCCTTTAGCAGGGAGGATGTCAACATGTTCAGCACTGACGGCCATGTGGTGTCCTCTACAGCCTTCCTGTTCTGCCACTGTAGTGAGAAAGCAAGAGCATATAGGTTATAAAGAAGTGGCCACAGCTTCATCCTAATAAAACTTTATATAATAGGTGGGAGATTGAATCTTGGGTTGTAGGTTCCCAACCCCTAGAACTTTTTTTCCTGTTTTGCTTCCAATTATATATCACTCATTTTCCAGATATGGAACAAATATCTAGCTCTGATACTGATTTGAAGCATTTAAAGCAGCTTAACTTAATTTTTTAGCCACATGAATATACAGTATTAATTTTCTTGTGAAGTAATGTCTATGTACCTTTATATTTCTTTTGTGATGATGAAATTACTGTTTATAAATTTTTTTTATTGTGTGTAAAGCCAGTATAGAACCGTGTTGATGATTGCTGAATATTTGAAATTATTTAGATCAAAAGTTCTTACCCTCTTAGTCTTCAGAATGAACAGTTTAAATATAAGAAATAATGTCATACTTCTAAAAAGAATTGTTTTAAGACCATCTTAAAATAAGGAAGGCACATGGTTAATTTACATTAAATGACATCTCTAACTTCTTGGTACCAGTATCATCTATCTAACCAATGTAACCACATAAATATTTATAATAAGCCCAACAGAAAACAATGGGTTTTATTCCACACGCCATTTCTAATTAAGAAATAATTCAATCATTCAACGGTGTTAAAGAATTTGGCCAAATGACTATTAGCATCAATAGTTATAGAATTCTAATTGTGTCTTTCCCATCTTCTTTGATCCTGTGTAAAGCAGATTTTGCCAGTTTCTTTGTGGTTTAGTCTTAATATACGGAAATGTGCTCTTTAAAAAAAAAAATGCAGCAGCAGAGCTAGAAAGAAAATGGAGTACAAACTCACTGAGCTGTGAAATTCAAAGATCTATTCAAGTCCATTAGCTACAAAACATACATCATCCACTAACGTACTGGACAGTGAACGAGGGCCTCTGTGGAGCATGGCATATCCAGCTTAGGGAGGGATGAGCACTCTAGTGAAGGCTGGATGCTGCAGATAGCAATTTGGAGATTTCCCAGGAAGGTAAGCAGTGGTGGTGGCCGAGCTGTCTTTTCCAAAGCCATTTTTTTCTCCATCTCCAGTGATCAGTGTAGAAATTTTATGAGACTTCCAGAGAAATTTCTCTGTGGCCTTTCTTCTTACCACAGAGGAAGAGTAAATATTTGACATACTTTTCATTTTAGGAGATTTAAACCATGTGGCTTTTGAATACTTGGTATGGATTAAGCATCTTGCAAATTTTGTATGAATTACAGGGGTAAATGGGAAAGAAAGTAATTATGCATACATATTTCGAAGCTGAAAGTGAAATTAACAGAGCACAGATTTCAGTACTTTTGAAGGTAGATAATTTGTACCTATCTTCAGTTTTAAAGCACCTCCCCAATGATTGCCATGAGGTAGAAATGTTTAAGAGAAGATTGTAAAGATTAAAAATAACTCATTTGGAAATTTTCTTTGAAGTTGGATTCATTTGGTTTTTCTACTGTGCTTTGTGTAAATGTTAAGCTTTCATAAGAGAAAGCACTAAACTAAAATTTCAATAAAAAGCAGTAGAAAGTATCACAATATATATGATGGATTTAGAGGTAGAACAAAAAAATTTCAAAAAATCCTAAAATAACATCCATAGGAAAATAAGTTAGGAATTCAGAAGGACAGGACATTTTCATCCCTTATAACAATGGTGGGTACATCTGTAAGGACCTGGCGTTTCTTAGATGCTTGTTCCATGTACCCTCTGTGTAATGGTTCATCTACATATTTAAAGTCAGTTCAAAATACTTAACTCCACCTTTTAGATAGGTACATTGTCTAGGTATTGGAGAGCTTTCTATAAAGTGGTATGTGGTCGTCCAGCCAATAGCAATTTATTGGTAAAGTCATTAGCCGCTCATGGAGAAATGAAGACTAAAAATATATAAATGATATATACGTCATTTAATTTTAAGGGAATTTCTCATTCTGCAGTTATGATCTCAACTGAAATACTACAACTCTGAAGCATTTTATAAGAGAAAGATAAATTCATGTCAAATGTTTAGGTAAAGCATAAATAAAGTATATTTTAAGAGCTGGGTTGGTTGGGTTGGTAAAGTGATTAATGTGTAAATTCGGGGGCCCAAGTATGGACCACCAGTACATCATGTGGTTCTAATCCTAATGTTGGGGAGGCAGAGACAGGGGGACCCTGAAGCTTGTTAGCCAGCCAGTATGTTCCAGGTTTAGTAAGATACTGGTTCTCTAGAAGTAAAGTGGAGGATGGCAGACATAAGGCCAGAGGGCTATCTGTGACCTACACATGCATATGCGCACATCCATTAACATAAACTCATGATAATTACAGAAACACAAACACAAAAACATGTATGCACTGTTTTTCAGATATTAACAAAATAAACATCACTTTATATAAAATTACAAGAAAAAATAAGAAATAAACATTCGATATTAGTTGTAAAATTTTCTTCTTCCTCATTTTTCCCTATTTAAAATTTTTCTCTACAATATCTTGAGAAAAATTATACTCAATTTGAATCTGGGTATTTTGGGAATAATTAGGACCCATTCCTTCATTCATAGCCCATAAATACTTCATTGTCATAGGAATCTCTTCGGAATTGGAAATTACCTACTGAATGTAATTTATTTCTAGTGGATGTAGCTAAAGGGACATGAAAAGCACAGACTTACTCCTTACCCATCTGACCAACACTTCCTGTGGTGCAATGTGGCTTTGAGACAAGTGTGTATGGGATCCTCATTCAGCATCTGAACAGAAAGTCATATAACTTGAATTTGATGGTTCTCTGTGCATTTGGATCAGTCTTCTTAATTTCACCACTCATTTGTGTGGGGTCAGCTTTTGCCATAACATACATTAGCATGGTATAATAACTTTTTTTAGATAGTACAGCATAACTAATCAACTACTTCCTTTTAATGCGTGACTGGATTTAGCAAAAAAACATAGTTCAAACAAATGAAGGTTATTGCTGATCAAAAACTGAGACTTAGGTCTAAGGAGACCCTTTAACACAGCAACCAAAAGAATTCTTTGCTTTATTCCGCTTTTATGGAGAAATGTAATCTCTCCTGCAGCAAGCCTAAGAGTAAAATTGAGAGTGTGTTTGTGGAATGATGACTAATAATGGGATGATATGACTGGTGTGCTTCCCAGCTCTGATCTCATTGTTAAAGGAAAAGCACAATGTTCTTTGTGCCTATTTTATATACATGTATGATTTATAGAGAAATGTTCACATTTTTAAAACAATTTCATTAAATCAGGACCACTGCTTGCTACAGTCCCATTTATAACTGTGTCACTTCATTTCAGTGTTGTCATGTGAATAATAGGCAGTCAAGAGTGAAAGTTTTTCAAAATTGTAGTCCTCTAGATGTTTCAATTACATTAATTACAAATCCCAAGTAAACAATTATTAATCACATAAAACATTTCTGCCACATTATACACACTTTTATGATGTAAATTGAAAGCCAATGGAATATGTTTTAAAATAAATACAGCCACATGCTCCCAAAGCTCTTGCTTATCCCTCATTTGCAAACAGATGCATTGGGAAGATGTGTTACCAATATTTGCTCTTGTTAAAAGTGACATCTTACTTATCAATTTTAATAGTAACAGTTTGATAATCTAAATAATACTTACTTTCAATTTTTATATGAACAGTCTACAGCGAAACAATTTTTAGCACTTTGTTAATGAGTGAGACAACTTGACAAAATGAGCTTCTTCCTCAAAGATTCAAGAAAAAATGATCAAGAGACCGATAATCTGAAGACTAGCCAAGGAGAATTACCCAAAGACCCAGGCCCTAAACCACTGAATTGTGCATAGAATTAGACAGGGTTGATCTCAAAAACTATGAAGGTAGGTAGGGGAAGGCTGATGATTATGATAAAATAAAGAAATTGATTCTAGCAGTAGCTTCTGGAAAAAAATGGAGAGGGGGGACTGATAAATGGCCTCACTATTACCAGGCCAAAAAAAAAAAAAAATGGGGTTGTTCTTCATATGCCCATTACATAAAAAGAAGTCAAGCTTGAAGTGGATCTAGATTTTCTAAACCTAGGATGTGAAACAGTGCTCATCATAACTATCTCCTGGCAAAGAGCTGAGAAAGACCTTTGGCACCACACAGTATCATTCTGTAATCACAGAAAGTTTGCTGTACAAGATTGGGTTTGCCACTGTTTCAGGAAACAATGGGCACTATTTCAATTCCTCCCAACTTAAGTGACCCCAATATGAGAAAGGCCCAAGAAGCAGTTTTGATGCAAACTGTTCTAAAAAGGCAAGTGATGCTGTCTCTTGGAGTCTGGACTGTACCTTAGAAGTGTCATCTGGGACCATTAGTTGCTGGGGATTATGACAGGGTTGTAACAAGTCCATATGATCTTTTTACAAAAATATTGGGAGGTATTTTTGAATATCACAAGTTTTGAGGGGAAGGGTGGATGAAAGAATAGTTGACAGTAATAAAAAACATGTGTGGGGCTGAAAGTGGTCTCTGACCCAATAAAATATTTATCTTCAATAGTTACACATATCTCAAGCTACAAATAGTAGTCAATCAAACACATTTTAAATATACCTTACTACTGGAATGAAATCAGTGATCATCTTTGTAACTTGGTCTAAGTTCTTGTTTGTGGTCAATTCTACTGATTTAAGCATATTTATCAAACATGCAGACTCTGCCCCAGGCTCAGAGACTGTGGGACCCCACCTCTGCTGCTCTGCATCCTGTTCCTCAGTATCTCCAATTCCTTGAATGTGTACTGTACTCCTACAAGCTGAAGTCTCAATCTTGAACATTCATGCCTCCAATACAAGGGCATCCACATATGTAAAAGAAACATTACTAAAGATTAAGCCTCACATCAAACCCCACACATTAATAGTGGAAGACTTCAATATCCAATGGATAGGTCTACCAGATGGAAACTTAACAGAGAAATAAAGGATATAACAGATGTTATGACTCAAATGGATTTAATAGATATATACAGAACTTCCCACCCAAACACAAACGATTATACCTTCTTCTTGGTACCCAGTGGAACTTTCTCTAAAATTGACCACATATTTCATTATAAAACAAATATCAATAGATCAAAAAAAAAATGGGAATAACTCCTTGTATTCTGTCAGACCACCATGGACTAAAGTTAGAGTTCCACAGCAACAGAAAGCACAGAAAGCCTATAAATTCATCTGAACATCTCTTAATAAAACCACCTTTGGGCCAAGGAAAAAGTAAAGAAAGAAGGAAATCAAAGACTTCCTAAAATTCAATAAAAATGAATCCACCATATACCCAAACTTAGGGGACATAATAAGAGCAGTGCTATGAGGAAACTTCATAGTACTAGATGCTTGCATATAAAACTTGGAGAAACCTCATACAAGCTGTAAGCCATATGGATAAACAAGATAAGAATATTGAGTTGAGTTAAGATGAAAGAGTTAGTAATATGTCTGAGCCATAGGTCAATCAGCATGAAATTAATGTAAGTTTTTTGTGTGATTATTTGAAGCCAAGCAGTAGTGGAGCTACAAGTGGTACTGATGCTTGGCACTAGGCTGGAAAGTCTGGGCCAGAAACTACTTACTAAAAACAGCTTTTCAACATGGGACATGTACACCCATTTAATGCCTTAGGAAGCTTAAAAAGGGTTTTAGAGCACAGAATTGGAGCTTAAAACAGCTTCTGAATTGTGTTTCAGACATGGACCATGGTATAGAGACGTCCTGGGCTTGAGTTACAAAATGGCGGGGTTTTGGAGTGCTTCAAAGCCAGTCCCTGAGCCTCAGTGTAAATAACAAACTGCATATTGGATTTTAAGGTTTCTGTTCACACAGGCAAATGGGAACAGAGTAAAAGATGGCTTCTTAGGGGCAACAATTTCTTGAGAGAGCTTTGTTTGCTGATTTTTTTAAATAGATGCTTCCTGACTCAGTGTCAGTGGCAAAGCACTTGTGAATCTTTCAAGAAGCCCTGCTGCCAAATAGAGTTCATGAGCAGTTGGTAATAGTGCTCTACTTGGTGACAATGTGGGCCCTAAAATTCCCCAGAGTGGTAATTGTGGCTCCTCCCATCACCCCTGCTAAAAACCTAAACTCCCTATGAAGGTAGACTAGGAGTTGGGTGGAGCCAGCCAGATACCTTAACCATGCTTTTAATACTAGTCATACTTTAATAGATTAAGGGTGTGACAAGAAAAAGAAAGAAATAGAGGACACTGGATAGAGTAACCACCCTAGCCAAGCCTTTAATGCTAGCCACTTGGTAGGTTAAATGTGTGATCAGAGAAAGAAAGAAAAAAGAGAGATCTAGATGGAGTCAGTTACCCTAGGCAAGCCTTTAATCTTAGCCACACCTTGGCAGATTATAAATCTGGTCAGAAACAGAAAAAAGATAAGAGATAAGAGATATACAGTAAAGACATTTTTTAAACCCTCTAAATTGTTTAGAGTGTGTTTAAAAATATAAATAGGCTTGTTAGAGAAGAGAGTGTAAGTGGCAGGGAGTGTAAGCTGCAACCAGGCCAGTTCCTGAAGTCTCACAGAAGACTCAGTAGCATGTCATTAATTTAAGGTTTCTGTTTACTTTGAATAAAAAGGAAACAGAGTCAAACAGTTTCATAGTAGCAGCGTTTTCTTGGGTCTGCTCTGTTTGCTGGTAGAGAACAGAGATGTGGACCCTTTAAGAGAACTTACTGATTCAGCTTTTTCTGCAAAAACTATGTGGCTCTTTAAGAGAGTGTGAGTACTGTAAAAGCTCTTCTGGTTGAAAGATGATTAAGGATTCACAATAAAACAGATTCAGATGAAAAAAATCTGTAAATGGGTTACAATGTGTGTAAAAGGTACATAGGCTTCAGAGAGAAAAGAAAGAAGGTAGAGAAAGTCTTTAATAAGAGAAATAGAGTAATAAAAATATAATATACCATATAAAGATGGAAAATGGACACAGAATCTGGATTACAGTTATTATTATGTTTTATTTTAATTTTTAACTGTCAATGAGCTAAATTCAGAAAGACAATAGACTGCAAAAGTTACTAAGTTAAACAAGAATATATATTTTAAAGGTATTTTGATTTTGAAATCTTTGTATAAGGGTTTATTACTTTGGAAGAGTTCTGCCTTTGTTTCCACAGAAAATGAGAACCTGAGGATTGCTTCCAGTCAAATATGGTTTCATTAACAAAGACCCCCTGAAAAAATCTCTGATGGGAAGAGATGACCATATCAGCTTCAGGGCTCCAGACTATGATCCAGTCTAAAGAACCCATGAGATTGTCAACTCCCTTAATCAGCATGAAGTAGTAATAGAAAACTATGCCCAAACTCCCTAAATAGTGTTTATAAATGTTTGTTTTCATTATAAATGGTTAATGGTCATACTTAATCTCTTTCTAAGAAGAAAAAAGGGATATGGTATATGAATAGTTTTTTTAAAAAAATTAGATTATTGAATTCATTTAGATTAGGAACTCAGCTTTTAATCTCAAAATGTTTTACATTGGTATGGATTTTGGTTTATTGATACAAATTTAAGGAGAATTCTCTTATGCTGTATGTATTTTTCTATTTTGTTTAAGATATGATGTTTATGTAACTGATTTAAAATTGTAATGTATAATTAAGAAATACATGTTAGTTAGATTTTTAGTTATACAAAGATATAATTCAATTAGATAGGTAGTCTTCAAACACCTCTAAGACATGGCATTTAAAATGTTTTAAGAACTTAGACTTTTCTGGACAGTGAGACAGGTCTGCTCCTGGCAGCACCAATTTACTTCAAGAGAAAAATGGGCATCGAAAAAATTCCATATGGAGATGAGTTTCTTTGTGGCATCAGTTAGCCACTGGACATGAACCTGCTCTTATATTGACTGCTTGACAATATGCTGTTTAAACTGGACATGCAGATTCCATATGAATGTAACCTCTGAACTTTGGCAGAACAAGCTGAGATGGTCATTCAAGTTCCTGCTTTGCAGAGAAAACTGTCAGATATTCTTCAAGACTCAAAGAAAAGCAACTGATGAATGGGCAGAGCAGACTTCCTGCTTCACTAAAATAAAAACACAGGTGAGTCACGGACCATGTGGCAGACAGATTAATGAGAATGGGTTGATTTAAGATGTGAGAGCAAGCTAGCAATGTACCTGAGCCATAGGCCAAACAGCATGAACTTAACATAAGCATCTGAATCATTTGGGGGAGCCTGATCAACTGCGGGCGGCTAAGCGGTCTGGCGTGGCAGGTCTGTGGGTCTGGACCTCTGGCAGCCCAGGACCAAGAAACTCCATTGTAACATACTACATATGAAATAACAAGAAACAGAGGATTGCGAAAACAATCCTGTTCAATAATAGAACTTCAGGAAGCATCACCATCTCTGACTTCAATAGAGCTAGAGTAATAGAAACAGTTTGGTACTGGCATAAAAACAGACTTATGGATCAGTGAAATCAAATTGATGACCCTGACCTTAATACACATACCTATGAACATCTGGTTTTTGACACAGAGGACAAAAATGTAAAATGAAAAAAGATAGTATTTTCAACAAATGGTGTTGACATAACTGGATGCTAGTATGTAGAAGAATGCAAATAGATCCAAACCTATCACCCTGCATAAAACTCAAGTCTAACTGGATCAAGAATCTCAACATAAACCCAGTTACACTGAAAATGACAGAAAATAAATTGGGAAATACCCTTGAATGCATTGGTACAGGAGACCACTTCCTAAATATAACACCCATAGCACAGACACTAAGACAAACAATTAATAAATAGGACCTCCTGAAAATGAGAAGCGAAGCTTCTATAAGGCAAAGGACATGTTCAATAAGACAAAACAATAGCCTAGAGAATTGGAAAGATCTTCACCAACACCACATCTGAAGTAGGACTGATCTCTAAAATATATAGCGAGATAATGCAAGAAACTAGAAGCCAAAGAACCAAATACTCCTATTAAAAATGGGGTTCAGAGCTAAATAGGGAATTTTTAACTGAAGAATTTCAAAAAGGTGAAAGACATTTAAAGAATTGCTCAACCTTTTTAGCTATCAGCGAAATGAAAATCAAAACAGCTCTGAGATATCTTATACCTCATCTTGAGTAAGGTAACACAGATCCAAAAAGATAGACATTTTATGTACACACTCATGAATGGATTTTAGACATAAAGCAAAAGATAATCAGGCTACAATCCACAATCTCTCAGAAACTAGGTAACAGAAGGATCTTAAGAGATACATTCATGGATCTCCCTGGGAAGGGGAAATAGAGAAGATCTCCTGAGAAAATTCCATTTTTACGCTTTTGAAAAAGTGGCAAATGGCAGGTTACTTTGCCAAGACATCTGTGTGATGGATGGGTTTCAATAGTTATATCAACAAAAATAATGTAAATATATCTTTATTTAAAATATAAAGACCCTTTTTTATTTTTTTGGAGTCAAAGTTTAAAGCAAACTTCTCAGAGATAATATTTATTTGCATAGTCCAGGGGCGGTGAGAAAAGAAAAACTATCAGCTAACAAATTCTGTCATCAAAGTAAGAGTGAGAAAGAGGGGTTATCTGAACTAAAAGTAAAATTCAGATCCAAACAGACATTGAAATGATGGTAAGACCACTAACCAAATGTTTGTGAGAGTCTGTTTAGTGTGGAACACTCTGCGGTAGTTCACAAGAACAGGTAGAACATGCTAGAGTTTAACTATAAATCTCTGCTAAAGTTTTGTCATGTGACAACCATCATTCCTCCCCAAGACATTCTAAATGTAAAAGCCTTAGATTATTAAGGAAACTCAATGTAAGGTTGTTCACCCTTGAAGGACTTAAGTTTATAGAGTTTTTTTCTTCTTCCCGATTAAGTTTCTTTAAATATCTCTGGTCTGAAAGACTAATGGTATGAAGTAAAATTAGCTATCAACTACACAGATAAAAACTGTAACTTGTAGTACCTCCCACAGGTTTCTGAACATGACGACTGACTTTCTCAAAATTGTCATTGGTAAGAAAGAGCCAGAAACTCAAATGTCCACAGTAAGCTTGAAACTGAGATGTCAGTATAGCTGCAGGTGATGGACTGGCTCTGAAAATACTGATTCTGGCTCCAGTGGCCTGACCAATGCAGTCAAGAGCATCTAATCAGACACAAAGAAAAGCCTCACAAAGGAATCATGAGAACTGCTTGATTTTCTCCCAAATTAGGAATTACTTCTTAACACTTTTGATCTGTCACCTCAGAATATCATTATGGGGACAACTTGAACCAAGGTGACTGCAGACTCCAACATACTAAAAACACTATTCTCATATTAGGAGCCTCTCTGTGTGTCTCAGACTGTCTGGAAGACATAACATTTTTATTATTCTGCTCTTTCTCACCTAGGAACCTAAACACTTTCCAAATTTCAGGACTTGACTTAATTCCTACCACTGTACTTTACAGAGTAATGAATTTTTAAAGGGGAAATAAAGTATCTTCAAAATTAAAATGATAAGTAAAAGTAGGTTTACTGTTAAGAATAAAAAACTGAACATACTAATAGCTATAAAGAATTTAAGGATCATTCCATTTAAGAACATAAATGATCACATGCAGTTCTGAGATATAATGCATAGAGGTCCACTATTTTCTTCAAAAGTGTGACACACATGCACACTTGCATACACACATGTGAGTGTACACAAAACAATTGCTAGCAAAGCTAAACTCAAAAGCTTTATGCTATCCACTGTGAATATTCACACTATTTTACGCTGAAATATTAATGTAATTGCAGAGTGCTCTGCTAGATACAGCATCTAAAAGCAAATGTTTAAATTAAGAACTCCCAACCCAAACCCAAGAATATGATTGAAGTAATCATTTCTGTTAATTAGATTTAGTCATGGAATGTAAGAATGGTTTAATATTAGAACAGCAATAACATAAGTCTTGCGAAAAGAAAAAAGTATTTGAGTAGATGCTGTCAAGATGTTTGATATAATTCGATTTTTTCGCAAATGAGTCAAGCACTACAGTTAAACAAGAATTTTCCAAAACATTGAATGTTAAAGAGTATTTGCCAAAACCCAAGATAAAGCATTGTCAAATGAAGGAAGGTTGAGAGCATTTTAGTAACTGAGTGTCTAACAAGAGACATTTGTTCAACCACCAATGTCTTTCTAATTCCATCAATACCATACTGATGTGTAACAACCAAAAAACACAAGAGAGAAGATAAACATGCCCTATAATCCCATTTCAGGAAATCTTGAACATCAACTAAAGTGGGTTTAAATAATAAAATATAGTCAAGAACACATAATTTAGTAGCATTTTGATCAACTTCTTCACCTATTTTTCCTTCCTTGGTTCTTTCATCTAAAAATGAAAATAATGAAGAAATAATACATGTCTACTCCATTGTGTTACTATGGGGATGAATGATCCAATACACATACAGTGTTTACAATGCCAAACTAAATGTTATCTCTTGTTGTCTCTTGTAATAATCACCATGACTAACGTATTATTTATATACATGTATGCACACATATCTGTGATTCAAGTCAGAATTTTCTTTTCTGTAGGCTTCTGAAACTGTTTATATCAATACACCGCCAATCTTTTCTCCATATTCAACATGAAATATTATGTTTCTATCTGATTAGTCTTCTCAATAGTGTGAAGCAAAGGCAAAGCAATTTTTGTCTATAAAGCACTGTCTTAACTTGGCAGTAATGGCATTAGACATGAAAACCTCCCTTTTGCATCACTGGACACTATGTTTAGTCACTCAAAAAAAAATTATCTCCCAATACTGAAATGCTCAAGATTTGAGAATTAAATTCATTTACACAGTTATAAAATTAAATTATTAGCACTGCACTTGTGGCTACCTGATATCAACCAATGTTTCTATTTTGTTTACTATTTGAAAATGACATGTATGTGCAAGGAATCTCTTTTATTCACTGTTTGTCACAACTGTAATAAAGGAATACATTAAAAGATGGAAAAAGTTTCCATGTTCATGGATTGGCAGAATTAATGACATAAAAATGACTAAATTAGCAAAAATGAGCTATGTTTTTAATGCAGTCCTTATCAAAATCCCAGTGACAATTTCAACAGAAAGGGGAGGAGGAATCTCAAATTTCACATGGAAATGCAAAAAGCACCAAATAGCCAAAATAGTCGTGAGCAGAACAGTGCTAGAGATATCATAATATCCAATTTCAGATAATATTACAGGGTCAGAAAAATAAAATAGTATAATACTCAAACAAAAGCAGGTGTGTAGAGTGATAGTATGGAACTGAGGCTCCAGAGACAAACCCACACACTGTAGTCACCTAATATTTACAAAGGTGTCGAAACATCCAATGAAGGAAAGGCAGCTTCTGGAAAAGGCAGTGCTGAGAAAACGTCCTCATGTAGAAGAATAAAAATAGACCCATATCCCTCACTCTGCATAGGAATACTGTCAACATACGTCAAATGCTTTACTGTAAAACTTGAAACTTTGAAAATTCAAAAGAACAAACAAAGGTAAACCCTTAAAGATATAAGCATTGATGTGGGTAATGTTTTACAAAGGATTTGAGCAGCACAGAAACAGTCCACAGTATTGACAAGTGGGATTGCATTAAATTATACAGCTTTAGCTTAAAAAAGGAACCATCATCAAAATGAAGAAGCAACTTACAGCATGGGAAAATATCTCTACCAACTACTTCCCAATAGAACAGTAGCGTCTCCAATAAGGAACTGTACAACTTAAACATTCAAAGAATAGTCCATTCAATAAAGAAACTAATAAGCTCTATTGAAAATTCTCATGACAAGAAATACCAATGTCCAATAAACATTTGAAAAGATTTTCAACATCCTTAGCTATAAAAGAAATAAAAATTAAAATTGCTTTGAGATTCACGTCACACCAGTCAAAAAGTTAATGTCAGGAAGAAAGAAAAAAAAAAAACCCACAACACATATTTTAAAATGTGAAGAAAAAAATCATGTATTATTGGTGAGAGTGTAAACCTGTTCAGCCACAGTGGAAATCAGTATGGAGTGTTCAACAAACAAACTAATCATAAGACCCACCCATCCACTTATACTAAAACATTTCAAGTCTTCACTTCTTGCACATCCAGGTTTATTGTGACACTGTTCACAATAACTAAGAAATGAACCAGCCTGGATATCTATCAATAGATAGATAAAGAAGATATGGTACATATATACAACAAATTGTGTTTAATAACAAATGAAGTAAAATTGCAGGATTTCCAGGAAAATGGAAGGAAACATTTTGTTACAAGAAGTAAGTAAGTTTGGAAAGAATTGGTATTTTATATTTTCACTCTTGTGGAACCTAGATTTAAAATTATATATGCATATTTACAGGAATGTATGTATTTTTGTGTCTGTATATACAGATCATAAAACTAGAAAGGAGATAGTGAGAGGAAATAGATTGTTAGGGAGGGAACAGAAGAGGAGAGTAAAGTGCGTGTGGTTAGAAACAGAAAGAAGAGGTATTTAAGAGTGAGAGAGAGCCGCAAGGGTGAGGAAGCCTGAGAAGAGAGGCATCTGTTAGGAAAAAGTAATGACACAGAGCTGTGAGGATGCCATAATGAAATCCATTGCTTTGACTATAATTAAAAAATTAATTTTAAAGTGTTAAGAACTCCAAAAACATGAACAAATAATTATTTAAACATTTGAAATTACTACCCAAATACGTATTATTTTAATTAACATATATATGATAAGATAAATCATTTTGCATAAATTTAATGATATTATCTTTTGTCTCTTAAGCTAACGAAGTTTTAAATAAAAACAAGTTCTCAAAGATATTTTTGCATTATCAAAACATAGAAGGCAAAACAATAAAAATAGAAATAAACAGATGACATAATCTTACAGTATTTGCCATGCGGGAATGAATGCGGTAAGTGTATGCATCCTCTCTTAGAATGATAATGATTGTTATAATCCACTTTTTAATTCTCTAGAGAATCAGTGTGATGCCACAGCTAATGGAGAAAGCACGTTGAGAATATCTACATCCCAACAGGAATGGTATTCTAGAAACAAAATTTGTTCATGTCCCCTAGAGATGGAAAGCTATACATTTAAAAATAGGAGTGTATGTATGACTTTATGTACACGTGATTTTACTTTTCACTAAATCATTAGGATTTTACTTTTCACTAAATCACTAGATATCTCAATTTTTTTTAAGGAAACATAAAAGATATTACGGAATCCTATACTCAGATTCCATCTTCAAGGTAAATGCCCAATTCCAAGAAATTTTAACTATTTGACCAAGAGCTGGCCAATGACTGCCTGATGTGAGTATATAAAATTAATTTTGGGAAAATTTAAGGACTCGTTAGAGCTCTGGCGTTAACTACACCATGTCTTCTGCCTAAATTTACTTTCTTTACATTTAAGATATATATTAATGAATATATGTTATAGGGTCAGTCCCAAGAGCTCACCACACTGAGCCTTCTACATGCAACAGCAGGCTTCAGGTCAGTCTCTAGTGAATTAAATCTCAAACAATGCAAGTGTTTTCACAAATAAATACAAAAAATAAAATACCCCCAAAAATTACAAAGTAAAGCTTTTAAACTAGATAATTAAGGAGATGAAGGTTAAAAGAGAGGACCATACTTTATGCAGTCCCTTATTGTCCAAATGAAAACTTACAAGAAAAGTTTTCTCTTGTGTAATTAAAATCACCAAGGAAGTATTATCTTGCTGGTAGAAATGTAACATTGTTTCCTAATTTTCTAACACTTTCACCTTTACAAAAGAATATACCTTAAAGTTGCTTTTAAATAGCTCAAAAAAGTAAATAGTGGGCCCTTCAAAATGGGCATATTATGCACTTTTAATTTTTTTTAACTGACAATTTGATTGCTGAATTATTGTTGCTTGTTTTTCTAACATATTTTGACTCTTTAAGTTACCGGAATTTTTCTTCTACCTTAGTTGACAGCTGAAATTACACAAACCCTATTCCACTAGAGAACTAATAGCTTTACCTTGTGTGTCGTTAGCACCATCCATATAAGGAAATAAAAAATATGAGGTGTGGATTTTCAAAATATGATAAACCAAGAATACTGTTAGATGTACCACAATGTGTGACTTCAGGGCAAATATTCTTATTATGCTTCTGCTTTGTTTTACTAAAATAAACAACATTCTGGACTTTGAGTTGTCATCTTTCATATTATTTTATCAAGTTAGAAAATATAAACCTTAGTTGAAATATGCTTTAGCTATTATGTTATTCTAATGAAATACATGTCACAAAAAAACCATAATAGGCAGCCAAACATATTTATGTTTGAGAATATTGTAGTTGGGGGTGAAGAAACTGTTTGTTTATATATTTTGGGCCTTAATACTTTACAACATAATTTTTGATATTCACATAGAGGCATCTCAGGAAAGTATAAATTCATATAAAATCCCTCTGAGTAATTAAAGTTAAATACATTACTGTATTCACTAAAATATAAATTTTAGTAAGCACATGCTCTTAATTACAATACTTAGATTCCAGTGAGAGCTTTGATTTCAGTAATGCTCAAAATGTCTTCTTCATAGTTTGCATTTGAACAACTGCTTTCATTTAAATATGTCCTAAAAGTCTCCCTCTCTGTCTGTCTGTCTTTCTATCTTTTTGTTTTGTTTGCTTGTTTTTTTGAGAAGACCATATAGAAGCATTTTGTGTTTATTTAAAAATATATACTGATGCTGTCAGGTCCTCTTAAGTCATCTATCTATCATCTGTCATCATTTTTAATGAATAGGTTTTGCTTATAAACTATGGCTTCTAGCTTTGTGTTATTTTATTTTCCGTTTATTGAAAATAGATTCTTTTCTCATACAATATGTCCTGATTACAATTTCTCCATCTTTTACTCTTCCCAATTCTTCCCCATCTCCATCTCCAACTGGATCCACTTCCTTTCTATCTCCCATCAGACAAGATAGCTTCTGTTTTATTTTGCTATATTTTATTTTATTATGTTTTGTCACTATCTCTTAAAAGTACCTTTCAAAATACTATGAAGGTTGCATTGTCTACCTACAACCAGAGAAGGATCAGAAAGTTCCTATTCCTTCTTAAATCATAGGTAATATGTCCCCAACATGTGTTGAGTGTCAAAAGAGTAATAAATTTTCCATGACATTAGTAGTTATTTAATTTCCATAAATTAAGTGCACAAATTAATGAAGTATAAGAATTGTTCTAAAATCTTAAAATTATGAATATGTTACTAAACATATCTTTATTTCTACAAAAATCAACAAGCTTGCTTCTCCCTTCCAACTCACTGTTATTTAGAAAGAAACAAATGAGTAATAGATAGACAGACAGACAGACAAATAGATGGATAGATGGATGGATAGATAGAAGATACGGGTGTATTTAAGAAGTGATTAAATTCGACTTTATTGGTATTAGTATTGAGACCACACAATACTGACTTTTCATGCTTTATAAATTTAGACCAGAAATTGGCCGCAGTGGCAGGAACCTATAATCTCAGCACTCTGTAAGTAGAGCCATAGAACAAGGAGTTCAAGGCCATCTGGGGACCTATAGACTTATTAAAAAAATAAAACAAAAAAAAATAGATTAAAAACCCCAAATACTGAAGATAAAGCTTCTTAAGTATGGTTTATCTATTAAAGTTCCTAGCATGCTTAAAAATTTGAAGGTCAATGCATTGGTTATTTTGTTTGTTTTTTTATTTAGTTTTTAATTATTAAATTTTACTTTAAGGTTTGTCCATATTCACCACTGCTCTGCCTCCTTTCCCTCCTCCCAGTCCCTCCCTGTCCTCCCTCAGCCTCCCTCCACTCCATCCCCCCATTCATTCCCCAAGGAGGACAAGGAGTCCCAAGGTGGGTCAGTTCAGTCTGGCATATCCAGTTGAGGTAGGTCCGAGTCCCATATCCCAGTACTAAGGCTGGGCTAGGTGTTCCTCTGCAGGAAATGGGCTCAGAGATGTCAGTTCATGCACCAGGAACATAGTCTGATCCTACTGCAGGAGGCTCCACAAAGTGCCCACACTGTTTGACAGCCATCTACCTTTGGAGAGTTCAGTTCCTTTCTCTGTAGTTTCCTCTGCGATTGTTTGAGTCAGTGAGCTCCAGAAGTTCCAGCCAGCCTTTTCTGTGGTTCTCCTCCTCATGATCCTGATTCCTTTGCTCATATACTCTCCTTTCTCTCCCCCTCCCCCTCCCTCTCTCTAGCTGAACTAGGAGCTCAACCTGATGTGTAGTTACGGAGTTATGGATCTCTGTTTCTGCCTCCATGAGTTGCTGGATGAAGGTTCTATAATAACAATTAGAGTGATCATTCATTTGATTATAGAGGAAGTCCTGTTTAGGCACCCTCGCTACTACTGCTTGGAGTCCTAGCCAGAGACATATTATGGGTTCTTGGAGGTTTCCTTAGCACCAGGTTTCTTTCTAACCCCACAGTGGCTCTTTCTATCAAGATATCCATTTCTTCTTTCTCCCTCTCTGTTACTCAACCATCATTCAACCATCTTCTCTCATGGTTTGTTCTCACCCTTTCTTGCTCACTCCCCATTATTAGACCAATTTAGTCAGGAGATCTTCTATATATCCCCTTCCCAGGGGATCCCTGGATATCTCTCTTAAGATCCTTCTGTTCTTAAGCTCTTCTGGGGTTGTGGTTTGCATCTTGGATAGTCTTTGCTTTATGTCTAAAATCCACTTATGAGTGAGTACGTACCATGTCTATCTTTCTGGGCCTTTGTTACCTCACTCAAGATGATACTCTCCAAGTTGAACCATTTGCCTGCAAATTTTAGGATGTATTTTTTTCTGCTGAGTAGTACTCCACTGTGTAAATGTATCACAATTTCTTAATCCATTCTTCAGTTGAGGGGTTTCTAAGTTGTTTCCATGTTCTGGCTATTACAAATGCATTGTTTTTTTTTTAATATCAGCTTATGCATATATATAAATATAATAAAAATCTCAAAAATATTTTATTATGACAGTTGTTTATTTAAATAAAATTTTAAAGTTACCTCAATATCTAAAGTTTATCGTAAATTAGCTTTTTAGCTTAAAACAAACTCTTTGGTAACTAATATAAGGTGGTAGGCTCTAATGTCATCTATTAGTGAATGACTTGTCTTAGAGAGAAAGCTTCAGCAAGATGAAGCTACACTGTAGATACCCAGTGCTAAGTACAAGCCAAGGTATAAGATGTATGGTGCATTCTAACCACACTTTATTACACCCTGTGGGATTCCAGTTCAGCTTCAAAGACGAGGGAAGTACTACCTCTCTCAAAATTGGTCAGGGGAAAACTAGCTTTATATATGACTGAGGAAGGATTTTTATACAGATGTGCCACAAGATAAAAGGAAGTCCAGAATTCATTTCTTGGATTTTAATCTTACCAATTTTATCATAAATTAATGTAAATGAATTAAGACTCTTGTAATTCCAAAACTGTTATTAAGTCTGTGCAGTTTGGCACAGAGAAAATGAACGTCATTTCTCTTGTGTTTGGTAATGTAATTTCTTCTTAATAGTCTTTACTCAGTATATGTCAAGGCAATTATTCTTGTTGACACCACCCAGCTGCATGTGACAGGAATGTGGTAGGTCCTTATGTAGAGCCATATAATCCTAAATTTAGGGTGCCTAAGTGTCTTAGAATAGAGGGCCTATGGCCACCTAGCCAGTTATTATACATCCTCTTAACATCATGAATTGTAACAACTAGTTTATTACTAAAATCTCACAAGAGGTTGTATTTATTATTTGTGCATATATAAGTCAGGACATGTTATGCAACAATAATAATTAAACAAAAAGAAGTTATTAGGTTGAGAATGAGGGGAAACATGAAAGGAGCTGGAAGGAGAAAAGAAAAGGGGAAAGTTGTAATTGCATTTTAATTAAAATATATTTAAAGTGAAATTTTTAAAAATAAGAAGCCAAGTTTAAAAGTAAAAATCAGGGCTTCAGATTTATGAGATAAGACCATAAATATATATTAAATTAGCAATAAGAAAATTTGATATTGTCACCACATAAAAATAAGAATTATATCTACCTTTTATAAAACTGAGTTAGTCACATAAATATTTAAATGTATTAAAATTCAAAAGTAATAACAACAATATTTCATTCACATACAATTAAAATTCAAAAGCAATAACAAAAAATTTCAATCACATAAAATATTTAAATTTATTAAAATTCAAAAGCAATAACAAGAAGTTTCATAATGTGTGTTTTAATTTCCTAGACTTTGTACACAGCACTAGAGGGTACACTTTAAGAGTGAGGGTAAGAACTTCTTAGCTATTTGTTTAAAGTTAAATTTTGAACTGAAAGTTTACTAGAGGGCACTAAAATGCATTTATAACTAAAATAATTTTTCACAATAGTTTTATTTGAAGAAAAATAAAAATGTTCTCATAAGTGGTCTGAATAATTCTTAAATTGCACAAAGTTGATTAGAAAATAGAAATATCAGTATAGCATGCCCTTTTCTCTGGTATTGTACCAAACATTTCAAAAATACCATATTTTTATCATTCTTATTGTCTTTTCTTCAGGCAAGATAAAGAGGCTGGAGATAATGAAAAATGACTTGCTCTAAGTAAACATCAAGAATATCCAACTCAATAGATGGATTTTCCTAGCCAAAATTAATAATGATAACTGTAATATTGATCTTGAAAAATAGGCTACAATCTTTCTTCTCTATAAGCTCTATTAAACTAGGAAAAAAGAAACACATCCTCATCCATCATTTCTGATTACATTATTTGAAAGTCTATTTTAAAGAAAGAAAAATATATAGAAAAAATTCTCATTATTATATTAGAAACACTACAGATTAATCTAAAAAGCTATGCTATAAAGCTTTGAGACAAATTGATTCATAATTTACAATTTTATTATAATTTTAAAATTCCTTTTATTTGTGATGGTTTAGTGAGAATGGCCCCAATGGGCTCATATATTTAGATGCTTATTCCACAACTGGTGGAACTGTTTGGGAAGGAATAGAAAGTGTGGCCTTGTTGGAGGAGTCATGTCACTAGGTATGGATGGGTTTTTGAGGGTAAGTCAGCACCATTTCCAGTATCTACCTACCAATCTATCATCTATCATCTATCATCTATCTATCTGTCTGTCTGTCTGTCTGTCTGTCTGTCTGTCTGTCTATCATCTATCATCTCTCTGCCTCTTGCTTGTGGATCAGGAATAGACTCTTGGCCACTGCCCCAGCATCATATCTGCTTGTCTGTCTACTGCCATGCTCTTTTCCATAATAATCACGGACTAACCCTTTGCAACTGTAAGCAAGCCCCCCATAAACTTTTCTGATAAATTGTCTTGGTCATGGTGCCTCTTCACAGCGATAGAAGAGTAACCAAGACATCCATAAATACACATTTTATGTTAACATTGTTCCCTGCTGTAAATTATACTTTCAATATTGTATGTAGGCCATTATATGTACCCATAATGCTAAAATGAGGTGGGTTATTTTACCTTTTCAGCTGACTGTCTATGGAATTGAGAGTTTTTCTTGTGGCTATCTCCTTTCCAAAGTAAAAATATTTGACATTCAAAAGAATGTTGTCATAAAGTATGGAGGAGAACCCAAGTCAAAAAGAATAATAAAAACATCTCAGGAGGGTCATAGCCACAACATGATGATGTAACCAGGCATGTTTTATCCATAGTTAATTGCAGAGAGAAATCACATAACATTGTTGCATTTATGTAATTTCTTATTATAAGATTGTGTTGCCATTGACTTGAGTACTGACAGATTACCAGGTTGTGCTGGCTCCACCCCCAGAGTGATGTTACATACATGTCTGTCCCAGAATTTAAGGCCAGGTCAGGCCTGTTCATTTCAGTCACATCCTACCGTTCAACAGTGCTAAGTGGTTCTTACTGTTATGTCTAGAGAAATTCTGTGTCCCTGCTTGTCCAGAGTAGTCCTAGTTCGTGGTAATATGCAAATATGATTAGCAATTGCCCTTGGTGTAGATGATGGAATGATACTGTCATTCTACTTGGAACATACCTTCACTCATAGGACCAGTCAATAAACTCCAAGAATCAGAAAAATGACCATAGCATTTATTTAACAAATGAAGTCTCCAATTCCAAGTGGGCATGAAATCTGAACTCTAGCCACTGGCTCCCTTTATTTATTTCTTCTTATTAAAAATAGATTTCTTTATCACATGATATATCCTGATTTTGATTTTCCCCCTCTAATCCTCCATTTCTGCCTACTTCCAGCCTCCTCCAGATCTATCCCCTTTCTGTCCCTCATTAGAAAACAAACATGTTTCTAAGGGATAATAATAAAATAAAGTAAAAACATTATTTGGATATTGGAATTAGACATAATAAACAAAAGGAAAAAAGACTAGGAGAAAGAAAAAGAAACAAAGCCCCACACATTTGCACAGCTCGGGAATCCCACAAAAACACTAAAATGAAAGTTATAATATATACACGATGGACCTGAAGGGTAAAAAAAAAAAAAAAAAAAAAGATAAGAAAATTAAAGAAAATAAAAGTAAAAAAAAAAATAGTTTTTAATGGGAAAAGTTTCGACATGACATTATGAGACAAGGAGCCTCCAAAGATGCCATTGAGCTTATTTCCGGTTGGCTGTATACTGCTGGGCATGCCTGCTTCCCTTAAGCATAGTTAGTCTCTCCAGTGAGACTCTCTTAGAGAAAACTAAATTTTCATTTGCAATTGGGGATAACTTCTGCACTAGGGATGGGGGCATGTGTCCCCTTCTTCTTTTAGTTCTAGAGCCCCAGCTAGTGCAGACCACTGCAGGCCCTGTGCGCAGTCTCTATGAATTAGAATGTGCATGAACCTTGTTGATATAAAGAGCCTTGTTTTCTTGGTGTCTTTCATCTCCTCTGATTCTTACACTCTGCCTGCCTTCTCTTGTGCAGGATTCCCTGAGCCCTGAAGAGAAAAATTTGATGGGGATATTCCATATACGGCTGAGTGTTCCAGGATCTCTCACTCTGTGCATAATGTCTGGATGTGGGTCTGCATTTATTCTCATTTGCTGCAGGAGGAGGCTTCACTGATGATGGCTGAACAAAGAACTGATCTATGAATACAGAAGAATATCATTAGGAGTCATTTTACTGCTACTTATTTTTAGAACAGCAATACTTGGTTTTACCCTGGGCTATCTAATCTCATGTTCTTGGTCAGGTGTGGGGAGCAGGGTCAGGTGTGGCTTTAATGCATGGAATGGGCCTGAAGTCAAATCAGAAATTGGCTGGTTTCTCCATTTGAGCTTTCTAGCACAATTTCACTAGCATATCTAGACAGAACACCATTGTATACTGTAAGTTTTCTGTTTGGGTATTTATGTTCCTCCTTTGATAGCACACAGAGTATCTTCCTGTACCAAAAATGCTGGAACATAGGGATAAAGGCTCTATGTAGAGCTAGACTTCTCTATGTACAAAGACATGTGTAAGTATTGTCTTCCGCAATGGGTCTATAGTCTTGGCACAGACTGGGTTGTTCAGAGGTTCCCATGGGACTCCTTTGGCCAACAATTCAATTAGATGTAACCTGATTCCAATACTGGGCACTTCATTTGCTGACAAGAGATGCCGGTTTAGGCTCTCTCCCCCATTATTTGATGTTTTTTCATAGACCACTTCCACATATGTATATATTTTAGGAAACTTCTTCTATATTAGGTTTCCATACCACCCCTCAAATGGCCTATAATTTTAGTTATCTATCCCCATATTCTCTCTGCTCCTCATATCCACATGAACTTCCTATTCCAGCCCCACCCATAGATAACTGTTATATTTCCCTTTCCTTGGGGATTTATCTGCTCCCCTACCCGTCCCTTACACTATACCTAACTGCTGTAGTTCTATAGTCTGTTGCTTAGTTATTAGTTATTGCTTTACTTAATAGCTAATATCCATATGAAAGTGAATATATATGATACTTGTCTTTCTGGGTCAGGTAATTTCACTCAGAATGAGTTTGTTTCTTTGTTTGGGTTTTTATTGTTGTTCTACCCACTTACCTGTAAATTTTGTGATGTCTTGATTTAATGGTTAAGAAAATCTCCGTTATGTAAATGTACCACATTTTCTTTATCCATTTTTCTGTTGAGGAACATCTAGGTTGTTTAATTGCTGACTACTATGAATAGAGCACAATGAACATAGTTGAGTACTTGTCCCTGTCTAGGATGAAAGGTGTGTATCACCACATCACTCTCTGATCCTCCTAGACTGACTGTGGTTAGATCCTCTTATATCTCTGAAACTTTTGGAGCTTTTATTAAATCCCCACAATCCTTTGCATATGTGCCCAAGCGTGGTATAGCTGGATCTTAAGGTAAGCTGATCCCCATCTTCTCAAGGCACTGCCCTACTAGCTCTTTTTCTTAAAGACTCTTTCCTCATAGGATACTAACTTCACAGAATAGAGCACAGCCTGTGTCAGTCAGTGACTACTTGCCTCTGGTTAGAAACCCTACTTTCTATATCCCTGTGATATGCTCGCTGTATATTGTGTTGCTGCGGGTCAATTAGATCGTCCAGGGTTTTTATTGACCAGTTTCAAGGGTAAGATGAGTGGCTGTCTTTGGTGTGTCATGTTTATTATTGAAAATGTCTTAGAGACCAGCTAAATTTCTATAATCGCCCATCACTTTCTCAGTCTTGTTGAGATCACTCTTGGAGAGACTGCACCCAATTTCAGAATTTTGCATTGCTGTACAGGAAACCCAAGGATTTGCCGTTCTCCCGGCAGCTGCTCTGGTTGTTGAGCCCCTGTGTACCCAGTTTCTGTATAGAGCCATTAGGAACTGTGCTTCATCCAACTTGTGAGCACTGGACACATTCAAGGTGCAGAATTGGTTTCCAAGTAGTTTCTCCATGGTCACACTCTTACAAGGAATGAGGGTTGATCTTGCTCCATTGGTTAGATCTTGGGAGGATTAGAAAATTACTAAAGTGAACCCTTGAGTGTCGGTGAGAGGTTTCCAGAAACAATTCAGTCATCAGACTCTGAATGAATGAAGGCTTGAATGCTCCAACTTCAAATAGCAATAATACTGGGAGGTAACAGAACTTTCTTGAACGTTGAAGGAAGTAGGTCACTGGGGCATTGTTTTGTGGGTTATAACATGCCCTAGCTTCTTCCTGTTACTTCTCCAGTCTCCACTCCATTAGCTGAAGAAGCTCCGATTTCTGTGTGTGTGTGTGTGTGTGTGTGTGTGTGTGTGTGTGTGTGCCTGTCTTTCTGTCTCTCTCTGTCAGTCTCTTTCTCTCTTACACACACACACACACACACACACACACACACACACAACAACACCAACACCACCACTACCACCACCACCCCTACCACCCTCATGATTTCTAACCAAGCACATGAGGCCAAATAGGGAAGGACTGATCTCACTTTAACTGTGAGCAACAGAAATCATGCCTTTCTTCACTCGCTGTGTGAGTGAGTGTGTGTGTGTGTGTTCATTTGGTGATGGAGACAGTAAAGCTAATATATTTTATGAGAATTCATAGGATCTTTATTTTTGTTTTGATACAGGGTCTCATTATGTAGCCTTAGCTAGCCTGGAACTAAATATGCAGACCAGGCTAGACTAACACACCAGTCAGCCTCTGCCTCCCAAGTGTTGGGTTTAAAGGTGTGTGCCACAGTGTTCAGCTTAATCATAGAATCTTACCTTTTTCCTACATTTTGCCTTTTCTCTTTCATTATTAAACTTTGGAGTTCTTACTATTATGGTTTAAAACAATTTGCAATATAAAAGCAAATGTTAAACAATAATCTAATTACTGTGAATTTGCCTGGGAGGAAATATTTTTTAAATTTACTGATATTTTACATTTGATATTATTTCACAATTTACAATAATCTCCAAAATAATAGCATAGCTTAAAAGAAGAAAGAGTACAAAAATAATTTATTATGAAACAAGTAGATGCATTTGAAAAGGAAAAAGCATTTAATTACATCTTAGTATATTTGCCGTGATTCATGATGGCTATTTACACCAAATGATTTTTTAAATATTAAATATTAAATCCATTTAAATGCAATAAGTTGTGTGGAGAATTTTCATCTTTATTTCAGAGTCATGATACTTTAAAATTCATCATTAGAGCTAATAAGAAATTATATTGAAACCACTCTGTATATTTAAATGAAGCATAAATCAATTATTGAAGCAAGGAATTTTTTCATCATTATAATGATTATCAGAATAAATTTAGTTCTTCAATGCTGCCTAATGATGTCTTCAATAACAAATAATTTGCATAAACTTAATTTTTACCAGGAACTATTTAAATGTGC
The DNA here is from genome assembly GCA_033318265.1 of Phyllotis vaccarum. Taxonomy (NCBI): domain Eukaryota; kingdom Metazoa; phylum Chordata; class Mammalia; order Rodentia; family Cricetidae; genus Phyllotis; species Phyllotis vaccarum. The sequence goes on along the minus strand of JARWLC010000001.1, from coordinate 144,528,652 downwards.
TTATAATATCTTTTTTCCCCCAACTATACCCTCTTAAAGAAATCTCCTTCAGCATCAGGATGCTCTAAATGCCAGATCCTATTATCCTCCACATTCTGGAAATGAAAATTAGATTCAGAATCGATATACTGTACTATCCATTCAACATCAAGTTCAGCAAACACTAACAATGTTTATGAAAGAGTAACAGACTCAGAAAGGTCACATTGGTAAAACAGTCAACACAGCAAAGCCGTGTCACAGGACGTGGGCTTGTGTGTGTTACTCACTCTCTCTGTGTGAGCCACAAAAGCTAATCTACTTCTGGAAGAATATTCTACGTGTTTCTTTTGGAATTTCCATGAAAACTCCTTTGGGTGGCATGTAGCAGAGACTCTGACTTAGAGTAGAACACACTTTGAGCTCCTTGGCTCTTGTGGACAGCAAACAAGAGGAGTGGGAAAAAGTAAAACTCATGGAGTTTTCCACTGATGGCTTCCTCCTCCAAGTTGGTAGAACTGTGTAAACAGTGCCATTTTACTATCAGTATGGTTAAGTATATATTGGGCACCAAAACTTTCTGAAGAACTTTTTGTATTCATAATTTCACTCAATCTTCTCCAACATCTTCCTTAGCGTTTTTCTTCTAGCACTGCACAAGGGTGGCATAGTCATCTAGAACTGGCTGTCAGAAGATGATATAGTCAACTTGGGGACTAAATCAATGCTGCATCTACAGGTCTGCAGCGACTTCATAGACTATTTTTTGTTTTATTTTTATCTTCTTTATTCATCTATTTGATTTACATCCAGGCAGCAGCCTCCCCCCATCCTCCTTTCCCAGTCCTTCTACCTCCCAGCCTCCAACCCCTCATACATACAGAGGGTCAGTGCAGTCCCATGCAGGCTCCCTGGTTGTCAGTTCAATATCTGTGAGCCTCTGTGAGCCTGAATTAGTTGGTTGCATGAGCCTTCCCATGGTTTCCTTGATCCCTCTGGCTTCTACACTCTTTCTTCCTCCTCCTCCTCCTCCTCCTCCTCCTCCTCCTCCTCCTCCTCCTCCTCCTCCTCTTCTGCAATATTTTGAACTCTTCCTAATGTTTGGCTGTGGATCTCTGGATCTGCCTCCATCAATTGCTAGATGGAGTCTTCTCTACCAACAAATGGGCCAAGCACCAATCTAGTCAAAGGAGGCAACCAGTTCAGGCTACTTAGAATTGGATGCTTATTAAAAAACTAACCAATTAAGCAATGAACTATTGCTATTAGCTAAAAATACAGATGCTTAAGGATGGGTGGACAGATGGGTAGATGAGTAGACTTTAATTTATATTTTACTACTTTCATGTAGGTAAGTTTCCCTAAATATGAGAAATGACAGGGGAGAATCAGCTAAGCCTTGGTGAGTTTTCCCACTCGGAATCTATCAATGGCATCAATGTCACACTATGTGTGTTTTCTGCATCATTGCACTTGCTTGGGGCAGATGAAACATGATTTTTTTTTCTTGTACATTGTAAACCAAATAATTCATTTAAGAGTCAAACTCAAAAACAAGCTAATTAAATTGAATGTGGGACATATATACATGCTGTACTTTATTTCTGAGAGATGTGATGGAAGTGTTGCTTTGTTGACTTTCTACTGTAAAGACAAAATATTCTATTTTGACGTATAAAGAATATTATACAAATTCATGATCCCCTCCAATTCAAACTATTAATTAGTAAATAGTAGGGAATAGAGATAGGTTTATATTCTTTGGAGGTAAACTCAGTTACTATCAAAGAGAATAGTACGTATAAAACAGAACTCTGGAACACCTTACTCAGCCTCAATACTGGGGTAAGAGGCTTAGTCCTACCTCAACTGGATATGCCAGACTGCATTGACTTGCCCTGGGAGTCCTTATCCTCTCTGAGGAATGGATGGGGGGATGGGCTGGGGGAAGCTGGGGGAAGACTGGGAAGAGGGGAAGAAAAGAAAACAGTTGTGGATATGTTAAAAACAAACTTTTAAATAAAAAATAAAGTTAAAAATAAATAAAATAATGTTATTAATCTCTGGTTTGTTTGTTTTTTTTCTACTTTTGCTAACTATTGGTAGGTACATGGTTATACTTTCACAAAATGTTTAGCGATCTTCTTAAATGTATTTAGTTATGTTTTAGATGCATTATACTTTACTTAGGTAACAACATGCTATAAGGGTAGAAGATAAATTTCATAATGAAGCTAAGGAGATAAGAAAGACTCCTATCAATTCATATTTACAGCCATGGTCTTCTTTCTCTGATATAGAGCTGACAGAGTTTAACCCAGCCCTAAACTTTGAGATATAAAGTTAGCCTTGGAAGCAACTAAGAAGGTATCAGGCAAGTGGGAACCCAAGGTTTATTATCACAGGGCTAATGGAAATATTCTTATTTTCTGTTTTGTTTTGTATTGTTTAATTCCTCAATCATTGTGTTTGAAATCTATTTTTTAGATATTAGGATGTCTTCAGCATCTTGTTTTTTAAGTCCATTTAATTGGAAAGTCTTTCCCTAACCCTTTACTCTGAGCCAGTGTCCTTTTTTGAAGTTGAGGTGTGTCTTTTGTTTGCAGCAGAAGGATGTATTCTGTTTTCATTTCTATTGTGTTAGCCCCTGTATTTTTATAGGTAAATTAAGTCCATTGATATTAAGGAATATTAATGACCAGTAATTGTTAATTTCTGGTTTATTTTATTTTATTGGTGGTGTGTGTATTTCCATTCTTTGGCTTTGCCTTCTTTTGGATTATCTATTGTTTGTGGTTTTGTGGGTATATTCAGTTTCCTTAGGTTGGAATTTTCCTTTTAGTGCTTTCTGTAAGGCTAGATTTGTGGATAGGTATTGTTTAGATCTGCTTTTGTCATGAAATATCTTGTTTACTCCATCTATGGTGATTGACAGTTTTGCTGGGTATAGTAGTCTGGGCTGGCAACAGGGGTCTCTCAGTGTCTATATAACATGTGACGAGGATCTTCTTGCTTTCATCATTTCTATTGAGTAGTCTGGTGTTATTCTGATGATGGGTCTGACTTTGTAATTTACTTAGCCTTTTTCCTTTGCAGCTCTTAAAATTCTTTGTTTATTCTGTATATTTAATGGCTTGATTATTATATAGCAATCAGATTTTGGGAGGGAATGTCTACTTTATTTGATATTCAGTAGGCTTCTTGTATCTTCATAGGCATTTCCTTCCTTACAGTGGGAAAGTTTTCTTCTATGATTTTGTTGAATATATTTTCTGTGCCTTTAAGCTGGTATTCTTCTCCTTCTATTCCTATTATTCTTATGTCTGGTCTTTTCATGGTGTCCCATATTTCCTGGATGTTTTGTGTTATGATATCTTTGGTTTTAGTGTGTTTTTTGACTGGCATATCTATTTTCACTATTGAATCTTCCACACTAGAGATTCTCTCTTCCATCTCTTGCATTCTGCTGATTATGCTTGTATCTGTAGTTCTGGTTTTTTCATTTAAATTTTCTATTTCCAGCATTTCCTCTGTTTGTGTCTTCTTTATTGGTTCTATTTCAATTTTTTAAATCTTGAACTATTTTTTCACCTGTTTGATTGCTTTTTCTTGGTTTTCTTTATTTTTTTAAGGGATTTGTTGATCTCTTTCAATTTTTTTATTTGTCTCCTCGATTTCTTTTGGGGAGAGTTCCTATTTTCTCTTTTCAGGCTTCTAATATCTTTATAAAGTTGTTTTTAAGGTAGTTTCCTTCTGTTTCTTTTGCATTGTCATAAAGTCTTCTAAATCTACCAGATTCTGATGGTACCATACATATATTTCTTTATGTTGTTATATGTTATTTGTTGACCGCATGAAATATTTTAATACCAATATGTAAATATCATCCATTTTTTTGGAGGGTCAATCTTTGGTTTCGTTTTCTATGGGTCCAATGTGTCATATTCCACAAAGATTCTTGTTGTTTTAAACATGCCCTTCTTAAAGTGGACGCAATGTCCCACTCCTACCCAGGAAGCTATTTGTAAGTGATATGTACCTGGAGAGGGAAAATTAGTTTTATTTAATGAAGTGACATTCAATATATCAAACACACTCTAGGGCAGGCTCCATGCTTAAAAGTAATTTGCCATCATAAAATTAGAGGCACGTGTGCGAGTGTGTGTATGTGTGTTTAAAAGTGAGGAAGAACATGAAGTTGGGTGAGTAGGGAAGTGGGGATGAACTAGGAGGAATTTGGAGAGAGGAAAGACTATGATCAAAACTGTATTGTATGCAACACTCAAGAAATAAAAACACAATTTAAAAAAAGAAAAAGAAAAATGTTTTCCTTTCATTGAGCTAGCTTACTGTCTTACCACTGTTTTCTGCTCTCTGCTTCAGCTCCATGCCATTGTCTATCAGGAAGACGATGTTAGGTATTTATAAACTTAGGTATCCTCTCTGGTCTTATATACACATATAAGACAAAAGTCATCCTAATGTAATAAAACCTCTATGGATAATGGTTTAAGCCCCCGAGACTTAATTCTCCTTCCCTCCTGAATGTGAGAAATGCCAGTTAGGATTGACTTTAGAATAATGATCCCATCACTTGCTGATGAGCTATCAGTTTACCAACTGACAGCAGTTCTAAAAGCTTCATGAACGGATGTACCTGAAAGCGTGTGTGTTAGTGTCGAACACATCACTGGTTCTCTTCTTTCTCAATTGTAGAAACACCGTCTTTACCATTATCTCAGAAACCTGTCAAAATTTATAATCAACTAATAATTGGGTCTCAAAGAGCCAACACCACATAAAACAATAGAACCCAAATCTCTAAAACCTTTATACAGATTTTCTAAGCATCTTTTTTTTTTTTTTTCCTAAGAGCAGGGAAAAAGGAATGAATGTTTTATTGTCATCTACTGATTATGTCATCAAAGAAAGCAAGTTCACTGATCCAGCTTTGTACTCAGCTTGAGGTACTGGCCTTTAATGCTATACTGGAGAAAAATGGTGGGCTAGCCTTGAAGACTGAAATTCTGTTCTGCTCTATGAGTATTATTCACTGTGTAGCCAAGCATTTTAAAAAGGTTTCTATTTTCTAAGATTTTTTGATAACTGCTAAGAACCTCATTGATAATTTTTTCTAGCTTTTGAGAATCATACATATATTTATCTGCTCTAAATCTTATCTTTCAAATTAATCCATATATTATCAAATCCTAGCTTATAGTTGTATTATATCAAGAATGCCTGCTTTTCCCAAGCTAATCATGCTTTACACACCAACTCTGTTACCAATGGTAGGCAGAACATTTTAAATGCCATCCTCATCAGGCTGTCAGTAAAAACAATAAAAATATAACTAGTATGGTTACGCACTCCCATACTCCCAACACGTGGGAGGTTAAAGCAAGATTTTAAGTTTTAGGCAAGCCTTGGCTGTCCATCAAGATTCAAACATAAAAAAATAAATAAAATAAAATAATAATATAAAACAGGGGATGGGGAGATGACTTGGTCTATAAAGCACCCATTGCATAAGCAGAAGGACCTGAGTTCTAATTTATAAAACTATGATAAAAGCAGCCAGGGCTGAGACATAAGGATCTCTGCCCCTGATTGGTCAAGTCGTCTCTGGTTTCTCATTGTCTCAGTCTGCGAACATTAGTTCAGTGAATGACCATGAAGACACCAAACATTGGCCTTTGGCCTCCATATTATGTACACACACTATGTACATACCTGTGCATACATACACACACACACACACACACAAATACACACACACACACACACATACACACACATGCATACACCACACAGACTGGAGGAATTTAAAATATGTCTGACAAAACAGACAATAAAGTCTTTATCTTGAAACCCCACTATCATTGTGCTAAGTTTAAAATATTCATCTGAAGATGAGGTAATCAATATTCACATAAAAAAAAACGGGAATTACTGGTAAGAATGTGACTTTGACTCCTGGTCAATTTCACTGTAAACCTGATAGTGATTGGTGGTATATGGATACATTGAAAAACAAAACAGTATTATTTTGCTAGTAGTAGTACCAAAACTTGTGTGGTGAGAAGTCTTCTAGACATGCACTAAGCAGAAAGCTAGAAACACTATAGACACAGCAAACAGGCTTCTTGTATTTCCCCTCATGCCCACCTTGTTACACTAAACACATTTTTTTTTAACCTCACCATTCAACCTCACTATTACCTCTACTCATTCTCTGGGCCTAAAGTCTCCTCTTTTAACTAGCCTGCCCACAACTGATAACGGATGTGTTCAGTTAGCCACAGTTTGTATCGCTTGATCCCATGGGCACTGTTAACAAACAGAGGCAACTTCAACAACCAAGTTACCAGATCATCATTGTGGTATATGATATAAATCAAATAAAATATGAGCTTCACTTTCCAATAGGCAAAGCGTAAATAGGGATGGTATTTATCAAAAGCATCTTGGAGATATCCTGACAAGAAATACTTTTAGTTTCCATGTTCAAGTAGAAGTGATCTCTGTCTTTCATGAATACAGATATTCATTATCTTTGAAATCATCATATATACATATTTCCTTGGGCCTAAGACCTCATAGAATACAAAAAGTAAAGCATTCAAAAGAGCACTATGTCAGATTGAGGTCCATCTCTACTTAGTGAAATTTACTATCATGGTTCTCTAGCATATAAAATAAATGCTCAGGACAAGGCTTCTTTGGTACAGCATATATCATATCACACTGTTTTGACAGAGAGGAAACATATCTAAATTAAATCATTGCCACAGTCAAACGTAGTATAAATGCTTTGTCAGCAATGACAAAGTTTCTCTATTTTAGTTTTAAACTCCAAATCTGAGCTGAAAAGAAGCATAGATAATGAAGCCCACATCCTCCTTTCTGACTGTTGAAAACCAATTCCAAAAAATTGATGCAAAGTACTCACTATGTCACTAGTGATCTCTGACACATCTGGGAGCCCAGCCAGGCCTCCCTTTCTCAAGTTCATTGATGATCTCCCTCCCTCTCTTATATTCCTAAAAAACGTTTACAACTAAAATTGAATTTGGATCCTGGAAAAGCAGCCATCACAATCCACATGGAATCTTTCTGATGGGCCATTCTATGTCGTTTTTGTACCTTGCCCCTTCTTCTCCTCTTCTCAACTGCCCTCCTCACATGGCAGTGTTGACATCTGATTGTCTCCTCTGTGGTTCCAAGTAGCAGTTCACAGTGTGGCCAGTGACTGCACAGCTGCTTCTCCGACCAGAGAAAGGGTGCATTTAAGGAGGAAGCCAAAATTAGATACAGTGCCCGACGTTGCGAATAAAGGAAGAATATTTGAACTATGTTCAGCAAAAAGAGGTTTTGATTTGTCCTGTGTAAAATATAAGGATGGCATCCATAATGCAACCTGGAATATAACCCACTCTCAGGGAGGATTGAGTGCAAAACTCCAGCTGTCATGGGACTTGAAAGTCCCACATTGTCTCTGTTCGCTCTGCACTTCCTGCATCTGCTTTGCTCTTTGCTGTCACCATGGAGCAGCTGTCTCTATCTCTCAGGTCACAGAGTTGAAAGTAAACACCATTGGTCATTCTTCAGCTAATGTCACTCCTACTGAACAACGCAAGGGATAGAATTGAAATCTCTTGGTCTCAAATGAAATCTCCCAGAAGAGCCCGGCCCAGCCTGAGCAGATGTTCACTCCCCTGCCAATCAACTGTGACCAGAGGATATTACTGTAACAGTTAAGTGTGGCTGTTGCCAGTATGACTCTGAATAGCAGAAATAATGTCTTCAAAAGAAGCTAAAACTGGGCAAGACAACTCTGAGATATATGGCTGAATTCTGGTCTCCTCCTAAATAGCACACATGTCATCAACACTTGGTACTCAATGCCATGCTATACATACTACATACATCACATGTATGCATGTATGCATGTGTGTGTGTGTGTGTGTGTGTGTGTGTGTGTGTGTTCAGCCTAAGGACTATGAAGTGCTTAGGGGTGGGAGCTTGTATCCACTTCCCCATTTCAATGCTGTGAACCTGTCTGCCCTGAAACTGTCTAGGTTAAGACACTTATTCATCCGTGTTAATTACTGCTTTATTCATAATATCAAGAAATTTTAAACAGTTTAGATGTTTTATGATGATTAAATAATTAAATATGGTATATTTGCATAATAAAATATTACTCAGTTGTTAAAAACATAAACAAAACTACCTTCTTCAGAGCAGCTCAGAACAGCTTCTTGCAGTAGATAGGAACTAGCACAGGGCTCCAGAACTGAACAATGTGGACAAAGTAGACTCTGAAACAGTCCTAGGCTAAGTGTTTCAACCAAGTTACTTTAAAATACTTTTTACAAAACCAATGATTTCATACAAAACAAAAACAAACAAACAAGCAAAATACTGATAACCATATATAATAACTCTTTCAACACCATATGAATAGGAAGTATGTAAGAAAAACACTACACTCCATAATATTATCCCGGGGCTTTTAAGTATCTTAAAGGTCTATTTGTGAATGTGTGTGTCTTGTCTGCATTTGTGTTTGTATAGTACATGTGAGGAGTGTCCATAGAGACCAGAAGTGGCCATCGATCCCTGGGACTAGAGTTACATATGGTTGAAAACCATCATATGTATGCTGGGAATTGAACCTGGGCCTCTGGAACAACATCCAGTTTTCTTATCCACTGAGCCAGCTCTCCAGCCCCAGAAGCTTTTATTCAATTGTTTATTGTGTGTTTATTTTTCTTCAAGTGATGTGAAATGTGGAATTCTCTCTGTTAATTCTGATACAGATGCTATGATGTAAACCAGTCATACACAAGAAGCTAAGACCTCATAGCTCTCAAAACCAGATCTGCTTTATGAGAAAGTTCTAAGCCAATGTTGTTGAATAAAATAAATGAGTTGCATACATAGCTTTAAATTTTTATTTTACCCATAGTCACTAAAATGAAAAGGTTAATTTTTTTATTTTAATGATAAATTTTATTTAGCTAAATGTGTTCAAAGTATTATCATTTCGATATGCGTTCAACATAAAAATGCTCACATTCCTTTCTTTGAAACAATTCTTTGCTTGTAGCTTATCAAAATTTAAGGAAGCTGAGTTTCAAAGATCGCGTAGTCCCATCATGTCAGTAGCAAACATGTTAGACAACGTACCTCTAAATGATTTAGTTTAAGTTTTTTTTTCAAGTCTAGACATCAGCAAAAATTACCATTCGGACTTCACTATATCCATCCCTCCCTTGTATATCATATTCAGTCCTTAGTGGGCTGGTCCAGCGCAGAGCACACTGATGTGTGATCTCTTCCCTTTATAACCAATGGCACCATTAAAGCAAAGACACCTGAGAAGCCCTGGGTTCAGCCTGTTCTCTAATATCACAGCAAAAAGACCCATCTTAAGAGAAGCTGACAGAACACATTGTTCTGGTTTGCTTTCTGTTGCTCTGATAAAACACTCTGATAAGAATTAACTTGTGGAGAAAAGGAGGCTTATTGGCTGTCACAGTCCATTCCAGAAGGAAGTTAGGGCAGTAGTTTAAACAAGAACAGAATCAGAAATTGTAGACTATTGTTACTTAATGGCTTATTTTTAGCTGCCTTTCTTATAGAACCCATACCTGGCTAGGAACAGTGTTACCCACAGTGGACTAGACCTTTCCACTTACAGCATCAATCAAGACCGTCTCTTATAGACATGCTATATAGCAAATATGATGGAGGCAATTCTTCCATCCGAATTCCCTCTTCCCGAATGATTCAGGGTTGTGACAAATTGACAGCAGAACCCAACAAACAAAATTGAAGAAATAAATTTAGTACTAGTGACTGAAGAAATTAAAAAACACAAGTAGTCCAACACACTTCATTTCCAGTCCTGACTTCGAAGCACCCCCTTCACCAGATAGCAAGCTATAGATGTGTTTTGACTCAGATGGCTTTCCAAGCTTGGTGTTAGACCATTAGCAAGAATGTCGTAACCCATTTAGATGGAGAGGGAGGGCCAGGCATTCAGCATATGCTAAGCACCCTTCTCCCTTCTCTGCCTCCTTTCTCAGGCTGTGGGCAGCAATTAACATCACAGGCTGACAATGCTTGTCCTCTTTTCAACACTATTTCCAGCACTGAGAAACAAGTCTAGATAATGAGAAGAAACAGGAAGATTGTTGAGAAGGCAACGAATATACAAAGATACGCAAGGTGAAAAGTGGGAAAGGCAATTATGCGATCTGCGTCTGTATGTAATGAAAAATAGCCAGTTCATAAACTACAGAAGCTCATTGGTTACCTTACCTGATTACTACTAATTCCTAAGGTACCAAATGTATTCATGCACATTTCAATGCTTTGTTTTACTCATGAGAAAATTCACACCGATTCAAAACTACTCCTGAACTTAAACACTTAAGAATTAAGTGCTTGTACCTGCTATTGGTCTGCTGTTGTGAAATATTGTTTTATAAGATCCCTTCTGTATATGCTCAGAGCAACCTGCACTTAAATATGTTAATCAGATGTGTTAAAAAGGAATGCATTTACATCACACCCATTTCTAATATCCATAATTTATTTTCTTCTATATGGAGTATCACAATTTGCAAATTCAATATATTAATGATAGACACTTTTTTTTTAATTTGTTAAGTTTTTGTCACATGCCTTTGTCCCTGACCACAGTACAGAACAAGTAAGAGAAATTCAAACAATAGATGTGTATATAGAGAGCATCTGCCTTCAGGAAATATATACTTTAAATTCTTTACTGAGGTGACAGCACAAATGAGGAAAACAGGGCTACCTCACTTCTGCAAAGACCAATAGGATGGTAGAGAGATAAACTGAAAGAGCTGTGCTCATTGGTTGAAAGAAGGGTGACAGGAAATCTGTGATAGTTACATGGGAGGGTTCCCACCCCACCAGAGTATGGGAAATGATTTTAGAATAAAAAAGGTCCTACAGAAGCTTGAAAGTGAAGCTCAAAAGAAAACTTTTAGATGACAAGATTGCATGTCCTAAGCTGTGTACTCTGGTGTCTGTTGCAACATTACTTCAGAAGCCTCAAGATGGAGTAACCCATGCATCCATGAGAAAAGGAATGGGGGAAGAAACGACAGCATGGATCCACACAGAATGCCATTTGATTACTTTAAATACCTGCCAATTGTGTTAGTAAACTAGCCAGGCACATAAAGGTAAGTATGGAACAATTTCATTCATATGTGGACCCAAAAATGTTAACCTTGGAGTAGATAGGAGAATAATGGTTACCAGAGGGGATATTTTGGAGTCATGTGTAAGAAGAGATTGACTAATGGCTCTAAAATTATGGACAGATGGGAAAAATAAATTCTGATGTTCTATTGCATTAAAAGGGTGGCTACAGTTCACACTATTGTGTCTTAAGAGGCAAAATAACTATAATAGAGGATCAGCTATTTCACTGAATTCCAACATATATATGTATGATGAGAGTCAGCAAAAAGAATTTAAGACAGAAGATTAAATTTTAGGTACTGTAAATGAGAAAAGAAGAATCTTGAAAATAGATTTCACAGAAAGATTGAACCTCCCAGCGGATCCTCTGTGAGACTGTGTCTCATAGTAACAATAGAAGCTACACCCATAAAGTCTGCACCATGTCTGTCATACATACATAGATACACCCATAAAATATGATCTGAAATAAGTATGCCAAAGTGGACAGAGAAAAGGCCCTGGAACCCCAACTTACACAAAGAACTGCAGGCAACCAAGAAAAGCTGGGAATGGGAGAAGGGGCCTCAGATACAAGCACAACAACAGATTATCCAGTGGCAGGAAGTCAGCCATGAAAACACAATGTACAGGTAGCATTGCATGGGCTGAACAGGTTATGTTTAGCAATATGTGTGTATATAAGCACATGCATGAAGTTCAACTAATGGGAAAAAAAGCCTAGGGATATGAAGAAGTTTGGGGGTGGGGGAGGTATCTGGGAGGGCTTGGAGAAAGGAAAGAGAAAGGAGCTATGTTAAAATTAAATCATAATCTCAAAAATTAAATTTAATAAGAAAATAGTCTTTGGAGGCTGGGGATGTGATGAGCCTCCAGTAAATCTACCAATGGCTTCAGCAGGTGTGAAAAGTGAGCATAATATTCTAGAAGGCAATGAATAACAGGCATACAGTGGCATAGCACTGGGAGGGCTTAGGAATTATTTTGGCTCTAATATTTTTTGAGATGCAAATTGGAAAAATGTGGTGGGGAATAGAAAAATAGAAGGATGAAATCAGGCTGCAGCAAGGCAAGATGCTCAGAAATGGAACAATAGTGGAGGGACTATTGTCTGATGGTTAAAAGCTACTCAGGGTTTGGTAAGGTAAGAGAACAAGGGAAGGATGTCACTTGTCAACTCTTCCTCATGAGACAGTGAGGGAAACACAGGACTGGTCTGTATTTTGCACGTGAGTGCTGAGGGATGGTAAAAGGGAGGCAAGGAGAGACACAGAGAGGAGGGGGGAGAAAGGGAGTGAGAGAGGAATACCATGGACAAATCTATAATATTATGCTAAAAATCCTGCTTTCTTATAGGTGCTAAGAATCATATAACTCTAAGGTGAATAACCATTTCTCTTGTGCTTAAAGTGGGTCTTGCGTTGTGTTCTAAACTCATTTTCTTTTCCTCCGTCTTTACAGGATTAACGTGGAAATGCCTTTCTGTACACTGTGAATATCATTCTTTAAATAAAGGAGCTGTTCTGACCCTTGGAAGGCACCGTATGAGTAGGTGGGGATTGGAGCAGAGGTAGAAGGAGGGTGAAGTGAGAGAGAGAGATGGATCCAGATGCCCAAGGGAGCAACATGTAAGGAATACAGGTGAATCACGGGTGAGGTGGCAGGACAGATTAATGGGTATGGGTTGAGTTAAGATGAAGGAGCTATCTAGCAACGTGCCTGAGCCATAGGCCAAACAGCATGAAGTTAATGTAATTGCCTGTGTGTTTCTTTGGGACTTTGGGATTGCTGGTCCAAGTAAGCGCTGGCCAGAAACCTCCTGTTACTGATGGCATTCCTGGAAGGGCAGAATACCCACATAAAGCCTGAGAAAGCTTAAGAAGGGTTCTGGAGCACAGAAACAGACCCAAAAGCAGCTTCTAAATTGTATCTCTGAAATGAGTAGTGGTACAGAGATGGTGTGGCAACTGGGCCATGAAAAAAATGGTGGTGGACTGGCAGAATGGAGTATAAGGTGCAACCAGGCTGGTTCCCAAAATCTCACAGAAGGTAGCATATGATGAAATTAAGGTTTCCATTTATATTGAAGAAAAGGGAAAAAGACTCAAAGACGGCTTTTTAGTAGCAGCATTTTCTTGGATCTGGTCTGTTTGCTGGTAGCAAACAGATGCGACCCCTTTAAGAAAACTTCCTGACTCAGCTTTATTGGCAAAAACAGTGTGGCTCTTTAAGAGAGTGTTCCCATTTTAAAAGCTCTTCTGTTTGGAAAATGATTAAGGATTCACAATAAAACAGATTCAGATTAAAAAATAAACCTATAAATGGGTTTCAATGTATATAAAATGTACATAAACTTCAGAGAGAAAAGAAAGAAGGTAGATGAAATCCCTTAAAAAAAGAAATAATGTATAAAATATGATAAGCTATATAAAGATGGAAAATAGACACAGAGTCTGGATTATGGTTATTATTGTGTTTTCTTTTTAATTATTTAACTGTTAATGAGATAACTGCAGAAAGACATTTGATTACAAAGGCTGCTAAGGTAAACCAACATATATATTTTAAAGGTATCTTGAATTTGAAATTTGGATCTAAGGATATGTTGCTTTGGAAAAGAGTTAGCTTTTGTTTACATAGAAGATGAGAATCTGTGGATTGCTTCCAGGAAAATATGGTTTCATCAACCAAGACCACCTGAAAATTCTCTCATGGGAAGAGATGGTAATATCAGCTTCAAGGCTACAGACTAAGACAATCCAGCCTCAGGACCCCCAAAAGATTACCAGCACCCATTAATAAGCAGAAAATAGTAATGAAATGCTATACCCAAATTCCCAAAATATTGTTTATAAATGTTTGTTTTCATTATGAATGGTTAATGGTCATAGTTAAACTCTTTCTAAGAAGAAAAAGGGGATATGTTATAAGAATAATTTTTAAAAATTAGATCATTGAATTTACTTTAATCCAAAAATCAGCTGTTAATCTCAAAATATTTTACATTGGTAGGATTTTGGTTTATTGATACAAATTTAATGTCAATTTTTTTTATGATGTATGTATTTTCTACTCTCATTTAAGGTATAATTTTTATGTAACTGATTTAAAATTATAATGTATAATTAAGAAATGCAGTCACCTATGATAACCAAACTTATAGTTATGTTAGTTAGGATTTTTAGGTATACAAAGATATATTTCAATTTGAAAGGTAATCTTCAAACACTTCTAAGACCTATAGAATATAACATTTAAAATAATTTAAGAACTTAGACTTTTCTGGAAAGTGAGACAGATCTATCTGCTCCTGGAAGCACCAATCTACTTCAAGAGAAAAAGGGGCATCAAAGAAATTCCATATGGAGTTTGTTCTCTTTGTGGCAATGGTTAGCTATTGGACAAGAGCCTGTTCTTGTATTAACTGCTTGACAGTATGCTGTTTAAACTGGACATGCAGGTTCCACAGGAAAATAACCTCTGAACTTTGGCAGAACAAGCCGAGAGATAGTCCTTCAGGTTCCTGCTTTGCAGAGAAAACTGCCAGACATATTTCAGGACATAAGGAGAAGCAACTGATGAACTATACCAAAATGGGCAGTGAAGTCCTTCAAATTTCCTGCTTCACTGGAAGGTATGCAGAAGACTCTAGGCCTGTAGGCTGAAGATGGATATCCCAACTATATAAAGGAACTTTGAGTGACTGTCTAGGCAGACAGGTGTCATCTCTGTCATTTCTAGAATTTGGAAGTTGGGTGCACTTCATGTTTACTCAGGTAATATTATATCCTTCTGTGGTTGTTGATGTAGTTAAAGATTAGATAGTGATAGGTATAGTTTTTCTTAGTTATTTTAAAAGTTATACCAGATATGAAACTTTAGATTCACAAGGATAAGAAAGACGATATAACATTTTCTTTAATTTTGCTAAATACAAGTCGACTAGATATTTGTAACTATAATTCTTGCTTGATAGCTGTTTTGAATATGTATTTTGCTATGTTGAAATTGAAATCTTCCTTTGGGTTAGACTGAAAAGATGAAGTGATGTGGGAATGTCTTTCTGTGTGCTGTGAATATCATTCTTTAAGTAAAGGAACTGTTTTGGCCCTTGACAGGCACTGTAGAAGTAGGCGGGGATTGAAGCATAAGTAGAAAGAGGGTGGAGTGAGAGAGTTCAAGTCAGATGCCCAAGGAAGCAACATGTAAGGAGCACATGTAAGCCATGGGCCATGTGGCAAGACAGATTAGTGGAAATGGGTTGAGTTAAGATGAAGGAGCTGGCTAGTCTGAGACATAGGTCGGACAGTATGAAATTAATATAAGTTTCTGTGCATTTTGGGAGGACTTTGGGATTGCTGGTCTGGATAATCAGTGGTGGGCAGGTCTGAACCATGGCACTGGGCAGACCAAAAACCTCCAGTTACGCAGCATTTCCTGTCTCTGTAGTCCAGTATCTAGTTCAGTATATATTGCATTTTTAAAAACAAGGAATGAGCAAAGATGACATCTTTACGCACGCTTACTTAGCCTTCTATGACAAATGTACATATAAATTATATATTTAGAGGCAAGGAACAAATGTAAAATCCCTATGTGTTTGATTATAAGGATTTATAATATCAAGAAGTTGCTTCAACTTTGTGCCATTTTTACACTCAATCTATTTAATGTTTTTCCTATATTTCAATATCTATCTATATTTTCTCTTCCAGTTGTAAACTCTAAAAATCTAGTGATTTAGAATATAAGCAATTAGTTATTTAGCTCATAAATGTGCTAAGTGCATGATATGAGAAGGATAGCTCGTGTTTAATGCACAAAGACAGGCTGGGTAAGGGAGGGAGAATATCTTAGTTTTTGTTTTCCATGTTGACTTCCCCATGAATTACTTGAACTTGTTCCCAGTGTCATGTGTGTTCACAGAATCAGCATTTTGAGAGAACCAGGGTGAAAGTGAATCACTGTTGTAGATAAGCTTGCTAAGCTTGGCAGTCCGAACACCCTTTCTACCACATTCTGAGCCAGCCTGGGAAAAGTGTCAAAGTCACATGGCTCTCCGATGGCAACCATAAGAAAAAAGCCAGGGAGAAAAAGCCATTGCCTTTGAGGCCTGATAGGAGCCATCAGCTGGCCCTGGAGTCTATGCCTACAAATTGTCGGCACATCACTTGGAAAGCTGTTACCACCCCAAATAATGTATCAGTAACTTAATGTTTGCTACAAATTGCATTCCTATAACTTGCCTACTATGTGCAGCTTAGAAAGTAAATTTAGAGAACAAAGAACAAAGACTTCATTTAAAGTAATAGGCTGCATGTATTTTTCTAAACAGTATTGCTAAAGCTGCTTTAAAAGAATATGTATATTACAAGGGTATATATAGTACAGAAACATCTTAATCAGTTCAAAGGGCTAAGGGAATAAGAAAACAAACATGAGCTATTGAATAGATTAAGTGTCTTATAAATCCCTTCAAAATCTTGTGATCTTAGGGAAACCATCTAACCCCCTTGAGCCACAGTTCTCTTAACAGTTACACAGGGGAAAAAAGTCACCAGTGTAGTAGGGTTATTAAATAGAAAATAATGTAAAAGTCCTTGTGTCTAGTACATGAAGACCCCAAGAGAAGGTTTCTCTTCTTGTTTTGTCTGTCCAGGCTCATTATACTACAGAGCAGTTAACTTTTCTGAATCCCACTATCCTTTTAGATCAACTGACCTCCAAACCTCAAAACAGAGAGCTGTTGTCTCTATATGGTGCTATAAATATGTTACAATATGGTGTGTGCAACAAGGACTGTATAGATGCAGAGGATGCTGCAAGGAGGCAGTGGGACCATGTTATGTTTTCTAAAAGAGAAAGAGAGAGAAAGAGAGAAGGGAAAAAAGGTAACTTTATAATTATAAGCAAATATAAATATAAAATCATTACATGTATACAAATAAGGAATCTCAAAAGAATACTACACATAATCTTTTCTGGAAAACACTTGTGAATTTTTTCTATATAGAATAATCATTATATATACACATATATATTTAAATTGAGAATAATCTTCGTGAATTAGGCACTATGGTGCAGAGGAAATATCTTCAATGTCCCATTTACCTAAAAGCTTATTTAAAAAAAGAATTATACCCAACAATGAAATCACCAAGAAATGACACAAAGCTTTTGAATGTACCATTATTTTCCCTTGGCTTATCCATCCAGATATTTTCTGTGTCACTGCACCAGTTCTCCTCATGATAGCACCAGCAAACAGGAATGTTGGCAGACGCCACTATGCCTCACGCCCTGAGTCCAGTGCAGGAGGACTGGTAAGATGGTAAGATTTGCCAAAACATCCTGGATACAATTTCTGGGCTGAGTTTCAAACCCCGGCATATAACAGGAGATAATATCAGCTTTGGATGACAGCCCACTGCATCCTGTCTCTCCCTCACTAGCTCCTAGTTGCAGCCATGTCCTGTGTATTTAGTGGTCTAAAAAAGAATTTCTTGGTCTCACTCAAGTATCTGTCATTTGGTACCATT
Organism: Phyllotis vaccarum; assembly: GCA_033318265.1. Classification (NCBI taxonomy): domain Eukaryota; kingdom Metazoa; phylum Chordata; class Mammalia; order Rodentia; family Cricetidae; genus Phyllotis; species Phyllotis vaccarum. Next base: position 144,510,881 of record JARWLC010000001.1, on the reverse strand, counting down.
TAGTCTATGAACATGGTAATATTGTAAATCAAATGTAGGTAAGTTTTCTAAGGCTTAGAAGACTAAAGGGGTGTTCTAGAACATTCTATTATTATTTTAGTTATTTTCTAGTTTAGTCATTTTAAATTGGCAGCTGGCCCAAAAAGCCATTACCAGCCTTATTAGAATCAATTAGTATTCTATTAACAAAAATTAAGTTCAGGCAAACAGAAAGAAGGAAGTCAATCTAATATGAAGAGATTCAGTTTCCTATCTATGAGATGCATTTCTATTGCACAAGATTGATATAATGATCAGGTGTGAAAATATTTCTGAAAGCATGTCATAAGCTATCAAAGCAAAGAGAAAGGAAGCTGGTCAAATTTGTTATGCTAGAAGCTCTGGAATGTCTGCCTGGAATCGAAGGACAGGAACAGAAAGAGAAGCCTTCACAGAAGACGACCCCATGAGGAGAAACTAGTCCAAGTAAGATGCCTGCCTGAAGGTCCCAGGGGTGGGTGTTTTGCTCCACTTTAATCAATCTGTTGGAACAGCTATGGCAGTAGGGTTTTGACAAAGACATTGCCGAGACTAAAGATACATCATGATATCATAAGGATGGAATGTGGTATTCACCACGGCATCTTTTAAGAACAACTTCAAGCCAAGAGTGACTTAGCCCCCCACACCCTTTAAACCATAAACAATCATATCACTCACCGATGAAAGAGCCTGAAGCCCTCCCAGGCTATAAGCCCAAGTGGAGAGCTGCAGAACAATACACTGCTGCATTGTCCAGACCAAGGGGATATTTTATCATTATGACACCTCCTACCTCAGCTCTTGCTTGCTACTGCCACCTTGTAGCTACTGCTACACCCACTCACTCAGAGCCCTATGATACAACCAGATTCCTTTCAGAGTCTGAGCTAGTAGTCCTGACACTACCGTCTAACTACAGGAAGCAGCTGGGAAAGTTAGCCGTGACAGAATTCACATGAACTAGAGGCAACACTTTTCTCCAATCCATGACCCCAAGAAGCAGCCAGGCAACTAACTTATCTTTACCCAGCACAACCAGGTGTCCTTGGTCACATGCCAGCAAACATGGCATTAGGAAACTCTGTGAATCTAGCCATGGTCCATGGTAGAGCAACCCTCACAGCCCATAATAGTCTCAAAAGCAGATAAATTGCCATGAACAGTCGCCTTTAGTCCTAGTAAGATGGCAGCAGGCTGTCCTGAGCAGGTAGACACTTAGAAGCCTATGAAGTCATCTGCTTAGCATTTATACTGATAGTTACCCTTCTAGACTTACCAGTACATAACAGTCTCTCTTTGATCTACATAAACCAATGACCACCGCTAACCAATTTATTGTGTTGCGAGAGTGTAACAGAGTATGGTGGTTTGAATAGGAATATCCCCCATAGACTTATGTGTTTGAATGCTTGGCCACAAGGAGTGACATTATTAGGAGGTGTGGCCTTGTTGGTGGAAGTGTATCACAGTGGAGGTAGGCTTTGAGATCTCATACATGCTCAAACCAAACGCAGTGACAGAGTTGCTTCTGCTGCCTGCAGCTCAAGACATAGAACTCTCAGCTCCTTCTCCAGAATAATATCTGTCTGCATGCCACTATTATGATAATGGACTAAACCTCTGAAACTGTAAGTCAGTCCCATTTAGATGTTTTGCTTTGTAAGAGTTACTAGGGTCATGGTATTTGTTCACAACAAGAGAAACCCTAAGATACAGAGCAATGAAGCTTACCTCATTCTGACCTTTAAGGAGGAAAGAGCAATGTGCCTTTCCAAGGCATACTCCCAATATCCCACTTCTTCAAACAAGGCGAAACCTCCTAAGAACCTTTCCGGCTATTAACTCACAAATGTATTCATTTGCAAACAAAAACAAAAACAAACAAACAAAAAAAACAGTATTAAAGTTCTTTCTAGTACTACAGTATGATCTAGCAACTTCTCTCCATGGTTTACATCCAAATGAAATGAAATCAGACAAAAGTCATTTCTAAATAGATGAGAGAAGACATTCAATAAAGCCTAGTATCCACTCATAACTTCAAACCCCCAGAAAGTAGCCATAGAAGGAACATTTCTTAACCAGTGGAACAGTATAAAATCTCAAAATTAAAAGCATGTGTTTAAAGCCCGTTGATTAATGTGTATTACTATCTGTTACAGGAGTGGGGGGTACATATACTCATGTGTGCATATCATGTAGGTTAGAGGTTGGCAATATAGTTATAATTTTCTGCTTTGAGCATCTCTTGGAATTTCTAGCAGGTGCCTAGCAACCCATAACATTCTCCATGAAGCAGTGCTGCCCAAGTTCCATAGGATATCTTAGGAGAATACCTTAATGATTTTTGACATCCACAGTGTCTTCATCAAGCTGTTAAAATAGACCCATATAATGTCTTTCCTTTGGACATATAGTCTCTAAGTAGCTGACCATTGTCTCCTAGAACATAATAATAATGGTCAATAATGCCTGCCATGCCATTTCTCCTAAATAGCCAACCCACTGTCAGGGGTTTTAAAAGGCCATTAGTCAAAGCAGTGACTACTTAATTATATAGTTAATGGAAGTGAAACTCATGTTTCTGAACATCCTTCTAATCACATGAACCCATGTGGCTACCACCTCTGGTCACTACATGTTTAACAGGAGGGGCTAAGTACATGGGTCAGTTCTTGGTGGTGGCAAAAATGCTAACAGCGGTCACTCATTTAAAAACAAAGATGTGTGCAAAACATTGTGTGTGGGGGTGGGATGATATATAATCTACTGTTTTTATGATTTTCCTAAACAATGCAGCTAATAGCTTGAAATGGTGCATGCAATTACCATAATATTAATTTTCTTGACAAATATTTATTGAGCATTTACCATGTGCTGGGCATAGTGCCAGGTTTGGAATATACACTGAACAAGAAGACACTAAGTAGTTTGATATTTTGATTGTCGTTCTGAAGAAGGTTACAGGATATTCGGAAAGATTATGACAGAGGTGTGCAATTTGAATCTTTGTACTTGGTACCTCGAAACATAAACAGGAAATAGATGAAAATAGAGAAGCAAGAATATTCTAATACTAAGAGGTTAGTTCAGTCCATGACCTGGAGATAATGTGTTGTTCTGTGTGCCTAATATCATCCCCATTCGATTTTCACAGTGGTTGTAAGTCTAGTGAGTCAAGAAAGCCAGAAAAGCTGGAAAGAAAAACAATGGTAAGAACATGGGTCTTCTTCTAGTGGGTTTGAAAAGAATTTTTGATGAGTTGTTAAATACAGCAGAAAATCCAAAATGATGAGGGATGGACAGTTATTAATTAAGAGAATCAAAATTGTGTGATAATTTAATTGTGATGGTATTTAAATACCTTGAAGAGATGAAATCAGCTGTGGTAGGAGGATTATATTGACAGGCAAGAAAGGTCTCTAGGATGTAAATGATGTTAAAAAGAACAAATTCGAGATGCTTATTTATTGTGACGTGCATGCCTGTATATATATTCACGTGTGTGGGAAGACACTTGTGTATGTGTATGCATACACAAGCACATGTGTTCCTGCGTGTGGAAGCCCTAGGTCATCTTCCTAAATTGCTTTCCACCATGTAAGTAGAGGCAGGATCTTTCACTTGAGCCCAGAGACCAATTTAGCTAGTGTAGGTATCCAGATTGCTCTAGGGTCCTCAGCCTCTGCCTTTGTGCTGTGATTAGAGGTAGACCACCATGTCTGCCCAGACTTTATTGATGCTAGGCATTCAAACCACAGTTCCTCACATTCTTGTGCAAGCATTTTACCCACTCATCCATTTCTCCATCCTTCAAGTTACATCTTAAATGAGATGCTATTTTTAAAAGCAATGATGATTGATTAAGGTGAGAGTTCTAGGAAGCAGATGGTACATCGGGAGTCATGTTCACATTTCTGATGTGAACAACCAGGAAAACGAAGGAAGTAGAACTGTGACCAAATGTGTCTTTAAAGTTTATGTGCTAGAAACACTGTCACCAAGACAACAGAACTGAGAGGTGGTCAGAGTACAAGGACCTGCCCTCATGAGGCACTAATACTGACCATAGGAGGAGGTTAGTTATTACAAATTAGGGCTGCTATCAAAATGATCCCTCTCCCCTTCCTGTATTACCCTCATGCTTTACAACACTCACATCATCTGTCCTGTGGAGTGGGTGCATGATCTTGGATTCGCTGCATTCTGCACTTTGTGACATTTCCATTTACATGTATTCTTTGCAGCAGAAGAGAGCAGACGCATACACGTAACGCTGCAATAAACACATAAAGCACACTATGGATGGAGGTTCTGCTTCTAAAATCCAAAGAAAATCATACTACCAAAGTCATCACTATCCCCCCCCTCTTACTCCCTCCCTCCCTCTCTCCCTCCCTCCTTTCTCTCCACTAGCCAAATTGTGTGTGTGGGTGTGGGTGTGTGGGTGTGGGTGTGTGTGTGTGGCTGTGGGTGTGGCTGTGGCTGTGACTGTGGTTATGTCTGTGGCTGAAGATCTAGCTGTGTTTATGCTCTGTACAGAGGAGGGCAAGGGCTAGAAAATTGCTAACAAACAAGTATGTGCCTTAATAATGAAAAATGATTGCTGACGCGTATAGATGCTTCTGGGAGCCTTTCTGATGCAAATATATATCTAAGTTAGCTCTGCTTTTACCTCAGGAACAAAAAAAAATATATATCAAAGTTTTTTTAAGCAACATTTAGAAAGAAACACTGCCACCACAAGCTACAGATTCCATTGTTTCTAGAGAAAAATTCATTTACATCAAATATCTGAAGCTGTCAGTGCACACAAAGACTTTCAAAGCATTTGTTTGGAGCTAATACTGTTTCTTCTATTTATATTCTAATAGCTCGTCCACCCCCTTATGATTCTTTGTGAACTCGCTCAAGTTTTGGTTTCTACTACACTTTTCATTTTTCCCCTGAGACACACTTGTGTTCTTTACAGACTTGTTCTGAGAGCAAAGAAGTGATCATTAAAGAAAGAATAAAGTGTCCTATGATGATACGCCTGCTGTTCACTGAGAGGAAATCTGTTCCCACAGTCATATAAAACTGAGAAGGCCCAATGCCAAGACAGTATGGATCAGATTAGATCAGGGAAGACCACAGTCAGACATCATATCCTAGCCACAACCCTTGAAACAGATGAAATTCTGAAGCTGGATAAAGCCCGATATCCCTAACTGAATTATTATCTCCAGCAAGAACAATCTATTCATGACGTGTTTATGGAATCATGATTTATAATCTTGAAAATGAAGTCAAATGTAGATAGCAGGCACAGAGCTATCATAGGATTAAAAACATGACTTTAGGTGAAAAAATGAGGTTAAGCAAAACCTAATCCAAAATTGGGATTCAGATGGTCAAGCTCATTGTCTTGCTGAAGTTCTTGTGATAAGAATCTGGAAGGGAAGAATGGGGGCTGGAGAGATGGCTCAGTATTCAAGAGCACTGGCTGCTCTTGCAGAGAACCCAGTTTCAGGCTCCCAACCATCTGACACCAGTCCTGGGGGATTCGACACCCTCTTCTGGTCCTGCGTGCACATGGTCTACAGACATTCATGAAGGCAAAATACCCATACATACTCCATACATTGTTAATAAATTAATTAATAACTTTTAAAAAGAATCAAGGTCCATGCAGCACAGGGAAATAAAGCTGGAATCCCATGGAAGGGCACACTAGGCAGGGACTTCTAGACTAGGAGAAAAAAATCAAACCAACTCAGGAAAATAAAGTTATTAGTGATTTTTAGTCTTCGCTACAATCACACAGCAATAGCTTTTTGAAAACTAACCCTTGGAGATAGGCTCAAATAGGTTTGAAATTTGAAAATAGTCTAAGGCTTTTTCTCGTTTTTATTTTGGGCTGTTTAATTTTAGCAAAAGTCTGCCAGCACCCCCAACACTCTTTCTCTGACACATGCACAGCTCACTCTGTTACCAACATTCTCCAGGGCAACACGCTGGCTAAGACCAACAAAGCCGTACGGATGCATCATCACCGGACTAGAGTTTCCGTTAGACACAGAGCAGTCTTTGCCAATGATTACAGTCCCATTTGCAGCGAGATCTACTGCCCTGGAAGGAAAACTGTCCTCACATTTTCCCTCTGTCTCGTTCCTCTTCAGCCCTTGAGTATCACTGAACCTGTGTTATCTCCATATATTCACTTCCTCAGTACGTCATGTCATGGAGTTCATGTAACACGTAGCCAGCTTGGCTGGCTTCTTCATTTAAAAGTGTGAATATAAGCTTTGAGCACATTGTTTCTTTTAGTGGTGTTAAATCCTACTCCAGTATCCCACTGTACCACAGTTCATCTGTTCACCTGATATTGACAAGTAAGAACATCTTAGTTGACTCCAGGTTTTGTCAAGTCTGAATAAAGCTGTTAGAAATATGCCGGTATGTTTTTGTGTGAAGTTATTTGAGTTTGTACTAAAATTCATTTATGATTCCAAAACCTACTTAAGTGGGTATTGACATAAATGTGGTTTTAAACCATGGAACCCTTGGCATTTTCTCAAAGCACAAATTTGCTCACAGAGGATATTTGTTTAACCTCAGAAGCAAAGGGAAACCACAGAACCCTTCTTTAAAAAATGACTTGGGTTTATAATCCATGCTGTGTACATGCGCGCGAGCGCGAAAGAGAACAAAGGAATGTCAGAGGAAACTGATTTCCCATAAAGACACTGGCCCCTGGAATATAAAATGATATAATTAGCATGAATTTACTAAAGCAGCTAAAATAATGAGCACACACAGAAGTAGAACATAAGAGAAATCACTACCAATAGCAAGAAAATCAGAAAAATGCCATTTCTAAAAAAATAAGAAATATAGACATTGAAACTAGAAACATTTGCACAGAAACAGAGTAAACAATAGAATCAATAAAGTTTGAAAGGGCACTAGACAAAAGGTACACTGAAGTGACTGATGCCTCAGTGAGCAATAAACAGATGGAACTGTGAAGAGCAATGCTGAGTACAGCAGCCTTTGTGGTATCTACTCAGTGGTTAAAAAAAAAAAAAAAAAAAAAGTAGAATGTGGAAGAGGCAGCAACTGATGTGACAAGGCATGATGATATTCCACAAATGTAATCGGGCATAAATGTCCTGAGTCTGACAGAAGAAGACCTATGAGTTGGTGGGAGACAGGAGCCAAGCTTAGAAGCCACACCAGGAGGAAGAGATGCTGGGTAGAAACATGGTACCCTTGAGGACAAATCCAGAGCCTACTCTGGACGAGGTCACTGGTTGTTGTCAGTGTGACTTTCCATTTTTGTTTCTTAAAAGTTATATGGGAGCTGCATAAGGTAAGTTATGTGTGTGAAACAAAGAAAGAATGTATATCATAGGTGCTCGGCAAGCAGAAATTGTGTTCTGATACTTTTAACACCTGTACAAGACTATAATAAAATCTATTATTTTTAAGTCTGAGTTTCCAGTGAGTTCCAGTTTGTCACCCTTGGTTACCACACACCCTTGTCTTCACACCATTTGTTGGCAGGGCTAAGTACCAGGTCAGTCTATTCCTCTGCTCTGATTCTCTCAGCCCTCCAAGTTAGACTACATTCTCGAGAGTCTATGACAGGTTTGTTTTTTTTTTTTCTATTATCATTTAATAGAGTCTTTAATTCTAATCTAGTGTTTTTATTATAAATAAATAACTGGATATGCATAGCTGGGTGCCTACTCACATATACATTTATGGGCATGAATATATATGTGTACACTCATATGTGTGATATGTATATAGTCACAGTTGTCATCAACTTAAGGTCTGTCAAAATTCATTCCTTACACTCAGTGTAGATGAATGTCATATAGATGGATGGCACCAGTTTTGAGTGTGTGGTGCTGTGGGTAATAAAGATGCTTTTGAGAGTTAATTTCTCGTGTCTAGCATAAACATTTTAGTTCATTCTGAAACCTAGTTTTAGGACTAGAGGAAAGCCATGAAGCCACAATCACCCATCGTCAATTTGTTGGAAGTGAGTAAACCCAGAAACACTCAGACACATTCAGTTCTCTAGTATAGAAGTGATAGCAACCACATGTGTGTCTTCACTATTATTGCATTAGAGAATCCTAAGGATGGCCTGACAGGTGGATGCTCAGAGTCAGAGCAACAGGACAGCTGAACTAGGATAAGAAAGTCCATGCTCCCATTTTGATAAGAAAAATGCATTTGTCCATAGTGATACCAGGCCCATAGCACAGTGGTTTGCCTTTGGTAATAACTGTGAAATAAATTTAAGTTTAAGTGGTGAGTGATGGATGATACATTATAAATAAGGGTCACAGACAAATAAAAATCAGAATTCAAGGATTCATGAACATATTACCACAAGCATGATCAATCTGAGTAGTTTCTAAAACCATAAGACAATCGTTGAAGGAAAAGGAATGAGATTGTATTCTTTTTAAATCAGGTACATCAAAAAGAGAAAACAAAAGTCAGGGAATTGATTCCTATTCATACTCTGCTATACACACAGATTATTGCTCAACTGTCATTAGAGAGGCTTCGCCCAGCAGCTGACAGAAACAGATGCAGAGACCCACAGCCAAACATTAGTCTGGCCTTGGGAAATCCCCCGGAAGAGGGTGAGGAAGGATTATGGGAGTAAGGGGAGCCAAGGACACCACAAGAAAAATCCAGTCAACTGACCTGGGCACATGAGAGCTCACAGAAACTTGTCCATAACCAGAGAGCTTGCACGGGACTGACCTAGATGCTTCGTATATATGTTACAGTTGTGTACCTTGTTCTTCTTGTGGGAGTCCTGGCAGAGGGAGCAGAGGCTGTCTCTGACTCTGTTGCTTGTTCTTGAGACCCTTTCCTCCTGCTCTGTTGACTCATCCAGAGGAGGTGCATAGTTTTTCTGAAACTTGATATGACAGACTGGCTGGCTATTATACATGGAAGGCCTATCCTTCCCTGAAGGGAAGTAAGAGGGAGTGGGCGGCAGGAGAGGAAGAAGTGAGGGGAAACTGTAATCAGACTTGGAAAATTAATTGATTAATTAATTAAAAATTGATACTTTCTAAATAAATAAATCAGGAACATCTGTGGCCCTGACTCCTCCCAGTCTTTCGAGCCCTAATTTTCTACCAACTTTGGCTCATCTTGCTTTCTAATCTTAATTACTTCATGGTGGTCTATACTCTCTTTAAAGCAAGAATAAGACAAAACTCTTAGCATTGAGACTGTGACATCAACCCATCCATAAAACCTTCAACCTATAGTCTGTTCTGCCTGCAAGAGGTGCTGGGATAATAGTGGTGGAGAATTTGTAGAAATGGCCAATCAATGATTGGTCCAACTAGAGACTCAAGCCACATGAAAGAACCCGTGCCTGACACTGCCTGTGTGGCCAGGAACCACAGGCAGGACATTTCAGAGACCAAGGATAGAATCAAACATGATTGGGAACAAAATAATTCATTAAAAAGACAACCAATGAATTGATTCCTACTGATAAACTCTGCTATACTCATAGATTAGTGCCTGGCCCGATTGTCAACAGAGGGGCCTCATCCATTGATGGGAGCAGACCAGACCCAGAGACCCACAGCCAAAAACTAGGTTAAGCAAGCAAAACCCCAAAAAAGAGGGAGATGGAGGAATACAGAAGCCAGAGGGGCAGAGGACACCATGAGGACATGACCTACAGAATCAGCTGAGCAGGTCTCACAAGAGTACAGAGACAGAAATGACAAATATGGACCCTACATGTTATGAGGTAGCTCCTTTGCATAGTCCTTATGGTTGTGTAAATGGTGTTCCTGGGGGACTCCCAACAATGGGAGTGTGTATGGGGAGAGGGGCTGTCTCTGACTCTTTTGCCTGTGCTTGGGACCCTTTTCTTCCTACTGGGTTTCCTCATCCAGCCTTGATATAAGGGTTTGTTCCTAGTCTTATTGTAACTTGTTATGTTTGGTAGATATCCTTGGAAGACCAACTTTCTTTCGTTTGTTTCCTTCCTTCCTTCCTTCCTTCCTTCCTTCCTTCCTTCCTTCCTTCCTTCCTTCCTTCCTTCCTTCCTTTCTGTTTTTGAAAGGAAATGGAGGAGTCTTGGATCTTGGAGTGTGGGGATGCGGGGGAAGGAGGGATGTGGGGAGTGGAGAAAAGGAAAACATAGGTCTCAAGTTGGGTCAGGGTATAATGTATGAGAAAGAAATAAGAGAAATAAAAAGAATTAATTTAAACGCTAACTGGATATACTGCTGCATTTTCTTGCTTTTCTTTTCTTTTCTTTTTTTTTTTTAGCAACCTTTGGCTTGTTTTTCCATTTTTGATAGCAATGGGGACAAAACGTAATATTCCTTTGTTCCATTGTTTGCTATTTCAAATTCCATTGTTTTACTATTATCTTAAAAGAGGTACATAATCTCTAAAGACTTTAAATGGTAATGTTTTGACATTGTAATTTAACATGGCAATGTGGTCTCAATAATCACTCAGCAACATTGTTTTACCACTGTCTTGACATTGTAAAATGGTCTCTCCAGATTTACATTTTGCCATTGCCTTGACATTATAATATGGTCTCTACAGATTTGCATTGAAATTTGTTTTGTCATTGTCTTGATATCATAATGTCCTCTCCATGGACTTCTCTTCACATACATCATCCTCTCCAAAGACTTTCATATCAGCCCCATTACAAGAGCAATGCGCACTGTTAACATCCATCCCTGGGAACTGGGGATGATCTTTCATGGTTTCTACTTAACAGTAAGTGTCGCATCTCATCAATAACTATTTTCAAACTCTTTTATCTCAACTCTTTCCAAATCTCATTCTTGATGCAGAGATTTTTACCAAGAAACAAAGTGGACAAATTCCCATTAGGTAAAGTCTGCCTGCACATTTTTCATTTTTAATATTAAACTCACTCACTTTAAAAGCATTAAAGCAGAGTCAATCGTGAGGGAGTTTGCTCCTCCAGCCCATAATAGAGAACTATTTCATAGAGTTGTTCCAGCCTGGTTTGAGAACACAGCAGAGTACATTAGAAGGGAGAATCTGCCACCTCCCTGTTCACAAAATACCTTTGTAAATTCTTTTCCCCTGTTGAATTGCATCATTTCTAATGCTTACTGCCTTCGACAATGCCTCCGCTTATATCATCTTTCCCTAGTCTCCCATGCTCTGAAAGCACTAAATGGATGTAATATCCATTTTCTCCTTTCTTCTCCTTACATGCATCAACCATTTTCTTTTTCTTATTCATAAAATGCATAAACAAAAGGAAAAACCTCTAGTGGAACTGTGAGTGTTTTTTTCCCCAGAAAAATGGAATCCTCTCATTTGATGCCTGTAAGGAGAAAGCCCAGAAAGAAAGAGGCTTATGAAGGTCTAACAAAGTGGCAATTCTGCTGGCCAGGTAGTGGTCGACCCCCATCCTTGGATCACAAGGAGTGTGTGCATAAGATTTAGTGGATTTCAACATGGCACCAAACATTTGCTATGTGCCTTGCATGTATTATCTTAGCAACGTGCACTCAAAATTCTGGAAATTGCTAAGGTGTTTTTCTTTAGGTCTCACAGAGCCAGAGTCAGTTTGCAGGGTCACAGTCAGTTAAGGTAAAAAGCTATTCTTTTTCCATTTTCCCAGCTCAGTGAGACTTGAACCCCTCTTGCCGGGGCACCTGACTGGAGGGGTCATCATTCAAAGAGCACTTAAAAGGGAAATACATAATTTCAGAAGCTTCTAGCTCTGAGGTGTTCTCCATTATGTGTGAAGGTAGGCAATAAAGCATAATGATGTTAGCTGCATCTGAGATTTTGGAACCGAGAAAACCCACAACTATTCTCATACAATTTGGAAGTTGCTACAGTTCCTTTGATGAAGCAGCTTTCCGTCTTTACTAGGGACAGATACCCTGTTGCACTTAGCTGCAGTTCCCACTCACTCTCAATCCTGGGTGACCCCAGTAACCTAGGGCATTCATTTCTCCCAGTTTCCTACGATACTTAGTCCTTCCCATTTATACTCTGCTCACCTCCTCTGTATAGAAAAGTGAAAACAGACTTTCAGCCGATCAGAAAAATGGACATGATCAGAGATGTGTTTCTCTAATGTTATATCTAGAAGACAGACCCTAAGGGTGATGGAAAATGAGCCAGACTCAGAAAAATCCAGATTCAGTCACTACCCCCAGCCTATGAGCCCTGTAAAATTTAAGCTGTCTTCTCCCCACATTCAAATAATGCACATTGATCATGTGGAAAGGAGCATCCATGGGTGCTTGATATTCACTTGCAAGAAGATCCAGACATCCAAGAGCTTTGAGTCTTCTGAAGTTAGCCTGACATTTTCTCAATGACTCTGTCATAATTAAGAACATTAATTATCTTACTAGATTGTATGGCACATTGTTTCAAAAATTCCTCTTTCACATAATTTTGGACTACTGGTCACCCTACCTTCTTTACATTGCATTGATCATCTACCACATAGCCCACAGTGGTGATGATGAAACCCCATAGAAAAACCTGATTCAGGATCATGTGCCAGAGACTATTCAAAGTATTTATGTGCACAGCATTTTCAATATCCAAGTCAGTTAGTTATATGGTCTCTAACTTGTAAAAGAGAAAAGTAAAATAGGATTTCAATAACTTACTCAGTGTCACATGGGATGGTAAAGGTTGGCAGAACAAGGAATCAAAGCCATGCACACTTCAGAGCCTTTGTTCCAATCACTACAAGCTGTTTTACTAAGACAGACATGATGCACATTATACCCTTCTCTCCCAGAGCTCATGTGATATAAGTGCATTCCAGCTAGAGGAAAGCAATAGTGATCTGCAGTTCCCCGCATATTTTCCTAATGGTATTTCATCTGCTTCCCTAGATGGCTCTGAAGACAGACAGGGAAGAGATTAGCATCTCTATTGATCCATAATAAATGGTGACTTGGTTTTTAGATTGCTAAACTTGAAAAGAAAATCACGTAATAGTATTAAAACATAATTTCATGAAATCTCTCTTCGTTAATTCTATACCGTGTTATTGAAAACAGTTAAGGAACTGCTTTGTAAATTCTAAAAGAGAAAGAAACAAACAAACAGAAACAAAAAACAAACAAAGCAAAAAACAACACCAACAAAAACCACTTCTCTATCATCTGTAACAAACTGCAGCTATAACAGTGCATGGCAACACCACCATTTTCAGTGCCCTTGAGAATCTGACTACCACACAGCACCAGTTTGACTTAATCTAACACCATAGAGATTTCAAACCCCAAAGATCCTGTCAAAAGTTTTAAGCCACAGACAACAACCATTTGACTGGAGTTGTCTTCCAACATAACACTGTAGTTCATAAAAGACTACAGACATCTCTTCTTTGAAGACGGGAGTGAGGATTTTAAACCTCCTCCTGAAGAACCAACTGATGCTGAGAACAAGGCACCTGCAAACATCTCCACTTAGTCTTTATCTGCAAAGATCTGCTGGCAGTAATAACAGAAGCATTTTTTGCTTGTTTACTTGTTTGTTTGAGACAGGGTCTCCCCCATGTAGCTAGCGTCAGTCCTTTGATTTTTTTTTTTTGCACATGTCTCCAAGTGCCAAGTTCAAAGGCATACACTACCACAACGGTTCCTCTTAAACTTTCCATGTGCATTCCCTGTGTCCATCTCCTATCTATAATGCCATCTGCTCTGTTCTCTCTCTCTCTCTCTCTCTCTCTCTCTCTCTCTCTCTCTCTCTCTCTGTGTGTGTGTGTGTGTGTGTGTGTGTGTGTGTATCTCTGTCTCTCTGTCTGTCTCTGTGTGTGTGTCTCTGTCTGTCTGTCTGTCTGTCTCTCTCTCTCTCTCTCTCTCTCTCACACACACACACACACACACACACAGAGCACCCAGTAAGTACATATTTGATGACTGTTATAAGGGAATATTGTATTCTTTGGAAATAATGACCATATCAATTTGATGATTTTTAAAGACCAAAGGACCAAGTTCATATTTCACTTAACATATTACAACTGTATATTGTGATGTTTGCTGGAGAGATCTTGTTTCATAGAGTTGCAGGTGGTATTAACATTTATGGTAAGCACTGGACATATTATGAAGAATGCATAGAATATTATTAACCTTGTGTAGGGAAGACTTTCTTTATGTCTTTTGTTTTCTTTAGCAGAAATTCAGGTTTTGGAGCATGGCAAATCTCAGCACACATTCACTTTTGGAAGTGATGCAGTTGGCCTTATACACCTTAATAAAGAAATGATTAGATGAAGCCCTTGGACACTTGCCCAGCATGCTGTAGATGCTTGTCTTAGTGTTTCTATTGCTGTGAACAGATGCCATTACAATGGCAATTTTTATAAAGGAAAGCATTTAATTGGGGCTGGCTTACAGTTCAGAGGTTTAGTCCATTATCATCATAGAAAGAAGCATGGTGGTATGCAAGCAGACATGATACTGGAGAAGGAGCAGAGAGGGCTACAACTTGATCCAAAGGCAGTAGGACAAGACTATGAGCCACTAAGCCTGGATTGAGCTTCTGAGACCTGAAAGTACACCACATCTCCCCATCAAGGTCACACATACTCCAACAAGGCCACATCTCCCAATAGTACCACTACCTCTGAGTCTATTCAGGCTACCACATTCTTTTTCCTGGCCCCCTATAGGTTGTAGCTGTATTATAATGAAAGATGCATTAAGTTCAACTTCAAAAATCTCTTTAAGAGTCTAGAACAGCCTTGAGCCTGTTTAAAAGTCCAAAGCCCAAAGTCTCTTCTGAGACTTATGTTATATCTTAATTGTATTCTCCTGTAAAATCAAAATGAAAAAGTAGATCACATACTTCCAACATATAATGGCACAGTATAAACAGTACCATTCCAAAAAAGTGGAAAAGAAGCATAATGAGAAAATACTGAACCAAAGCAAGATTGAAAACCAGCTGGGCAAACCCCAAACCTTGTATCTCCATGTCTGTTGTAAACGCTCTTTGGATTTCCAATTCCTTTCAGCTTTATTGACTGCAACACACTTCTTTTTCTTGAGCTGGCTCCACTTTCTGTTAGCAGCTCTCTTTGGCAGATAACTCAAGGCTCTGGAATCTTCAACAGTTTGGAGTGTCCAAGGCAATCCAGGCTTCACCTTCACAGCTTCACACAATGACTTCTCTCGGCCTCCATGAAGGAATGCCTCTGACACAAGCCTGGCCTTGGTGGCCTTCCTTAGTCACTTGAGGAGATTTCATAATCCTTTTTTTTATATCCTAGCCTCTAAAGTCAGCACTACAAAGCTGGAGCTGCCAAGTTCTGCTGTTGGCTGGGGATGGAATATGGCCTCCCGCTTCAGGTATATCCCTTAGCTATTCTGAAACTCACTCTGTAGATAAGAATGAGGCTTTTTTTTTTTCTTCTGGTCTTGAATTCAGAAATTTGAACCTGAACTCTGCCTCTGGCTCCAGAATTCTGGGATTAAAGGCCTACATCACCACACCTGGCTCTGAACTATTGTTTAATTCCTTTTCACAAGATGGAGGCTTAGTTGGGTAAGATATTGCCCGAAGGTCATTACTACTTTATTCCATTTAACATCAGGTTCTTCTTTAATATGTTTATCTCCTTGAACACAAGACTTAGCTCCATTCCACTTGTTGGTGCCCCCTCTTTCCTCAGTCTGAACATTTTTCATTTTTTTCTTTGCTCAGCATGATCCTTTTCATTATAAATATTCATTAGCGTGGACACTAATAACCACATGACAGAGTTAATGTTAGGCTGTTTTGAGATTTCTTCTGCCAGCAGAATTCATCCAAAACTCTTCAATCTAGTTTCAGGCAGACTTTTCTGACAAGGGCAGAAAGCAGCCACATTTTAACCAAAATATCACAAGAATGGTCTCTAGACCACATACAAATATTCTTCTCCTCTGAAACCTCTTGATCTGGTCACTGCAGTTCAAGTCACCCTCAGTACCACCACCTTACTTGTTACTACTATTATGAGCTAGTAAGCTCCACTTAAAGCATTCTAATCCAAAGTCTTCAAATCTACATTCATCCAAACTAAAACATTTTCAGGCTTATCACAGCAAATACCTCACTGCTGGTACCAACCTCTGTCTTAGTTAGGATTTTTATTGCTGTGAAGAGAACCATGAACACAGCAGCTCTTATAAATGAAAGCATTTAATTGGGGCTTGATTACAGTTCGGAGGTTTAATTCATTAATATCAAGGCAGGAAGCATAGTGGCATGCAGGCAGACATGATGCTGGAGAAGGAGCTGAGAGCTTTACATCATGATCTGCAGGCAGTAGGAAAACTGGAAGCCACTAGGCCTGGCTTGAGCTTCTGAGATCTCAAAGTGTACCTCCTAGTGACATGCCTCCTCCAATAAAGCCATACAAGGCCACACTTCTAATCGTGCCACTCCCTATGAGCCTATGAGAGCCTTTTTTATTCAAAGCACCACAATGCTCAACCCATACTGATTTCTCCCTCTATAACTCCTGCCCTGATTTCGCCACATTTGAACTTTACACTCAAAGACTCAGCATTTAATGCTCAGTCAGTAGGAGCCTTCATTTAGTATTTTGTAGATAACCATATTAAAAACTCAATGATTTTCTTTGTTAAAAATAGCAACAATTGTTCAATAATATAAAAAACTGATTTTGTAGGTACCTCATCTCTACTGGGGCATCAAAAGCAAAATGACTATGGTAGTTTGAATGTAAATGGCCCCAATAATCTCACAGGGAGTGACACTTGGAGGTGTGGCTTTGTCAGAGTGGGTGTGGCCTTGTTGGAGGAAGTGTGTCACTGTGGGGATGGGCTTTGAGGTTTTCTTTGCTCAGGATACTACCCAGTGCCTTGGCTGAATTCCTGTTGCCTGAAAGATGTAGGACTCTCACTCAGCTCCAGCACTATGTCTGCCAGTATGTCACTGTGCTCCCCACTATGACAATGAACTGAACTTCTGAAACTGTAAGCAAGCCAGTAAGCAGATCCCCTCCATGGACTCTATATTAGTTTTTCCCCTGGGATATGGCCCTGTTTGAGTTCCTGTCCTGAATTCCTTCAGCAATTAACAGCAATCCGAGGTATAAGCCAAATAAGCCCTTTCTTCCCCTACTTGCTTTTTGGTGATGGTGTTTTATTTCAGCAATAAAAACCCCGATTAAGACAATGACGATACCCTCAATTTTTGTCATGACTTTAACAACAGGGTTCACCAATAGTTGTCCTAAGATTTCTAGACATGATTATGCCAGTTTTATACAATTATCTGTATTGTTGAGACTGGTATATATTTCTTACCTTTCCATTTTAAAGAGGATGCCAGTGACAGAGTGATCATTTAGCTTGTAGGTTTAGGACCAGACAAGGTCAATATTTAATGGTAGAAAAATAAAACTAATTGTCCAGGAACAATAATTAATTAATCAAGAAGCTCGGATACTTAGATAATAATTACTCACAAAGAGTGTGCAATAGTAAAGAAAAATTGTTGAATAAGAAGAATAGCTTCTAAAATATTCATACAATATAAAAAGGAGCCCCCTGCATTGGGCTAAAGTTTAATATCAGTTTTCATTCTGCACTGTTCAGTTTTATAATGCGGAATTCCCAATAGCATCTATATAGCAAGAGCAAAGCATCAGTCAAAAACCACCAGATGGATGTGAAAATTAAATTTTTCCATAAGTTATAATGTAAAAGTGAATGCTGGTACATTGCAGAGTTGGGTACCAGAAGGGGAACACCATCTGAAGATGTGGGTTGCAACCACAGCAATGCAGCAAATTATGATTTAAAAATAGGAGGATGTACTTAACTAATATGGATGAACAAGAGCAATGGGAATTTCCCTTAATGACTGAGATGTTTAAGAAGGAAGTAAACCAAACAGGAAAATTTGCCTTCTTCCCAGCACACCACCAATATAGCAATGTCCACCCACATAATATGTGCAGGAACTGAAGATCACAGCCTTGCCTGTGTGCACCTCACCCACAGAAAAGGGCAGAATTGCTCTGAAATCAAAACTCAAAGTTGCACATTGCAGAAATTCTGTATGGTGTTATAATAAAACCTGGAGCCAGATACTGTGGAAAAGCTGAACTATCAGAGAGACAGGGACCAAAGCACAGCCACTTCTCACCCAGCCAATTCCTCAGGCAAAACAGGGTAGGTCCTGTCTCCATGAGTCCTCAGACTGCCTGGGCACTCAGCAAAAAGGACTGAGCCTTCTTCTCTTTATCTTTCTTTCCCTGCCCAGGTATCCCAATTCCTGGATCAACTTTCCTAGTGATGGGATTAAAGTGGGTGCTACCACAGCCTGGCTCTGTTTGGCCTTGACTCACAGAGTTCCAGAGGATCTCTGCAGCCTGAGTGCTGGGATTAAAGGCGCGGGTCACCACTCCCTGTCTCTCCTGACTTGGCTCTATGATGGCTCTGTCCTCTTATATTCCAGACTATTTTTATTAAATATACAATATATAACCACACTTGGATATTATGCATTTGCTTATTTATTCTACCAGAGAGCAAATATGACTAAATCTGTATTATCATAAAATACCTTACATTTTCATAAATGTTATAAGACATAGACACAAATATCCTAACAGATTAGAGACTGTCCTTTGTGATAAGGAACAATGATGGCTCATGTTTGCAAGGTTATAAAGTAGTGTGCTTTTCTTGTTTGCACATGTAACCTCTCATTAAATTACACTATAATGTTGTGATGGGCAGATTATTAACATAACCTCCAGTGCCACAGATATGTTTGTTACAATAAGGTTTCCTGGTCCCAAGCAGCCAGAGGTCCAGACCCACAGACCTGCCACACCAGACCCCTTAGCCACCTGCCGCTGCTCAGGCCCCCAAAATGACACAGACACTTAAACTAATATCATGCTGTTTGATCTATGGCTCAGGCACATTGCTAGCTAGCTCTTACATCTTAACTCAACCCATTCTCATTAATATGTCTGCCACACGTGTCCCGTGGCTCACCTGTGTTCTTTACATGTTTCTTCTTGGGCAGCTGGCTCCGCCCTTCCTTTCCTACCTATTCTGATTCCCCCGCCTACTTTTTCAATGGTGCCTGTCATGGGCCAAACAGCTCCTTTATTTAAAGATTGATATTCACAGCATACAGAAAGACATTCCCACATCACCTCCCCCTTAGTTTAGAACCTTCTTAGTTAGACAAAAGGGGGAGATGTGGTGGGATTCAGATATCAGCTGATAAGGTCCGAAGACACTTATCCAAGGTCCTGGGCTCATGAAGGGGGAGTGGCCAGCCCCATTCAAGAGGGGCTTATGGGATCTTGGGGGTCCTTTTGTTCCTGACTGCTTGAGAGACTGGTTCAGCTTCTATCATTCATTGCGTGGATCATCCAATCTCTCAGGTGCCTATATAGGCTGTTATATGTATCGTGAGTGTTGGTTTATATTTCAATAAATATTAATCTTGTATTGGTATATTTTAAGTGAGATTTACTACCACATATTCTCATAAAAATTTGGGGAATTGTGCATAGTCATAACCTGGGTATTCAGTTTTGTATGAGAACTTAGATTATGAAGTTTTCACATCTTTAATTCTACACTGGCTTTTTCTGTTTTCTGTTTTCTGAGATGAGGACTCACTGTGTAGCAGAATCTGGCCTTGAACTCCTGACCCTCCTGCTTCGAACACCACCAGGTACCTGGTTCATTTTGCTTCTGAAAGCTCTGTATGACAGACAGATCACATGTTATACTAGTATGTAGCTTTCCCTCTTTTTCCCATTTAAATCATGCAAACACCCCACCAATGTATATTATGACTATTTTTATGTGTTGTTTTATGGATGAAAAATTGGCACGGATAACTTTGTTTTTTGCTAAAATCTGCCAATGGGGTTATTTGGATTTGTTATAAATCTTTTCTTTGTACACTTAAGGGCAAGCCCTGTACCCAGTAGTGGTTGGTCATCACACAGTAAGATCATAGACCTTTTATCTCATATTGTTTTGTTTAGGCATTTTTTAGTAGGTGGGGGGATGGGTGGGGGTCGGTGGGTATGTGTGTGTCTGTGTCTATCTGTGTGTGTGTGTGTGTGTGTGTGTGTGTGTGTGTGTGTGGTGTGTGTATGTCTGTGTGTGTGTATATGTATACGTGTGGTGTGTGTGGTGTGGTATGTCTTTGTGCCTGTGTATGTGTGGTGTGTGTTTGTGTGTGTACCTGTGTGTGTGTGGTATGTGTGTGTTTGTGCCTGTGTGGTGTGTGTGTGTGTGCTTGTGTGTGGTATGTGGGTGTGTGCTTATGTGTGTATGTGTGGTGTGTTGTGTGTGTGGTGTCTCTCTCTGTGTATGTGTATGTTTTCTTTTTGTTGTTTTTGTTTGTGTTTAGAAAGAGAGAGAGAGTCAGGTGGTTGAGGAGAAGCAGTACTGGGGGATGATGTAATCAGAATAACTGAACCAAGCTCCTGAGAACTCATGAACTTTAGACCAACAGCTGTGGATCATGCACAGAAGCAGACTAAGCCCTCTGCATATGGGAGAAAGTTGTATAGCTTGGTGTGCCGAAGAGGTCCCGGGCAGTGGGATCAGGATCTATCCCTGGTGCACAATCTGGCATTTTGGAGCTCATTATCTATGGTGGAAAGCCTTGCTCAGCCTTCATGCAGGTGAAAGAGGCTTGGTCCTGCCTCCACTGAAGGTACCAGGCTTTGCTGACTTATCTTTTGGAGAAGGGGGTGAGGGTGCCTAGGGATGGGGTGGCTTAGTGGTATAGCAGAATGAGAGATGAGAGGGGATCTATGGCAAGAAGACTCCAGAAACGGGGACACCTGAAATATAGTTCAGTGGCAGATCACTTGCTTCATATGCACAAGATCATGGATCCAAACCCTAGCACCATAAAAACAAAGGTGTTTCAACATAATTCACAATATGGAGGTGTTTCTCATTTCTCATGCTTAGAAATACAACCTTTACTGAAGTTTTGCTAACTAGATGAGGAGACAATTATCAGAGATAAGGATGGATTTGGTAATGGAACCCTTAACTGACACTGGGTAGCTGCGAACCCAAGATGGAGATTAGACAGCCTAGGGACTAAGAACAAAACAGGAAACTATTAAAAACACAAAAAAGGTAGCGATAACATGACTCCTAATGACGTTTTTCTGGACTCTTAGATCCCTGCCTTGCTCAGTCAACATCAGAGGAGCTTCCTCCTACAAATACAGAGACCCACAACCAGACAGAGAATGAGAGACCTCAGAATTCTCACGCCTCAGTGGGATGTCTCCAATCAAATCCCTCCCCTCAGGGCTCAGGGAACTCTGTGGAAAAGGGGGTAGAATGTAAGAGTCAGAAGGGATTAAGAACACCAAGAAAATAAGGTTCTTTAACTCAACCTATTCAAAGCATATATAAATTCACAGACTTGAGCAGCATGCACAGGAAATTTAGTTTTATCTTATATTTCATTTATTATGATCCCTTCGAAGCCCGTTTGTTTTCTAATAAGAGACAACAAAGGAGTGGATGGGAAGGGAGGGGAGGAGGGAAGAGAAATCATAACCAGGGTATACTATGTGAAAAAAAAAATCTGTTCTCAATAGCAGGAAAAAAAGAATAGTTTACTTAGAGGAACCCAGTTCGACAAAGGACATGATAGTGAGTCCATCAAGGCAAAAGCACAGTATGTAAAGGGACCTGGAATTCAGTTAGATGGAGAGTTGTGTGTCAGACGTCAAAGTGTCATTTTTGAGAAAGTTTCTACTTTATCTTTGGAACTGAAAAACTACTGGATGTGGATGCTAATGTGTTTTTGTATTTTTTTCTGTTTTGTCTTTGGATCCCTCCATGTTTCTCACGTGGGTGTGAGGGAGAAACAGTGACGTGAAAGCAGAACATATGGAGAGTTTTGCCATGGTGTGAAGGAAAGGTGAATTAGGAGCTGTGGTAGAGGTAAAAATTCTAAATAACTATGCTGTTTTTTATTTTTTCAGATGAGAAGAGTTTTTTAAAAAATGGATTTATACCGTGTTTCTAGTGAGCTTTTATAGCCAGCAGGAGTTATCACATAAATAGATGGTGTTTGATGCCTAGTATTCAAATATCTTATCAGCTTAGACACTCCTACAAATTCTTCTTCCTTGTCTCCGCATACTCAACATATATGACCTCTGAGCCTTTCTATATATTAATCCCTCCTGCATTATGGAATCTTTCTCAAGAATGCGTATTCTATCCAATAAACTCCAGTTTATCTCTGAAGACCATCTCCAGTTGCCCTGTGTGTATCTCGGCTGCCCATTATGTGTGTATATACCACATTAATTGCCTTACATTGCATTTATAACTTCTCTGACTCAGAAGAAGTCTGCAGCTCGGTTGTCATCATATTCTCATCCCAGAGGCTTGCACATCTTAAGTAATCTGTAGAGTTTACTGAATGAACACACTGAACACCATCATTACTGATTCCGTAATCATAGTACAGGGAAAAACAGGAAGTCAAGAGTCTATGTAACTATGATAATTGATACCTAGGAGGTTTGGATAGTTCAAGTCCAGTAAGGCTGAAAAATCTCTCCTTAAAATTCAGAATAAACTATCCATTGTGTCCAAAGTTCATCCTTAGGGCATTTGTGGTGTTTGCTTCATGTTCTGCCTTTCAGTGAGATGTGGAAATCAAGCATATCTATGTAAGTAAAATTGGCTTAACTTTTAAAAGTAATAATTCTGTTCAAATTGTTAAAAATTTTAATACAATTTGTAACTTTTTCTTAAAAAAAAAAAAAAAAAAAAGAACACACACACAAAAAAATCTATGTAACTCAATCATTCCCTGGTTTCCAAAAGTTCTGTAACAAATTACAATTTTGAGACTTTATAGGTCTGTGTGGAAAGAGGATCATTGGTGTTCTGACTAGCTGGATTATGCAAATAGTTTTTAATTCTGAAACCCAACTTCCTTCCCACTGTTGACTCCCGAATAAGTGCCATTCTGGCCCTTACGGCCCCTCCTCCTCCCCAAAGGACTAAAACCTTATGTTAAATAGGGGGATTAAGGAAAAACATGCTTTCCTGCTCCTTATGGCTGCCACCTGCTGAGTGCTAGTCTTTTGGGATCTTCCAAGACCTTGGGTGTGCCTGGATGAGGGGGCAGGGTGTGAGAGAGTTAAGAAGGAAGCAGAGAGTGGGGGGAGAGACTGGGACACAAAGCAGAAGCGGGAGACAAGCATGTAGTAGAGTTAGTAGAGTCAGTGTGAGTGGAAGGAGCAGAAAGAAACCAACATGGCGGGAAGCTAGAGGGGAAAAAGGCTAGGCGAGATGCATGGCAGGAGAGAAGCATACAGGCGAGAAATAGGTCTAAGACATAAGATGTACTGAATAAAGCTCGGGTCTCTCATTGTGATCCTGAATGATGGTGCAGATTATTTAACCTCGATGCCCCTTGCCTGGACAAGATTCGAACCACCCAAGAAACCAGACACGGTATCCCACCTTGTTTCCCAATGCTTCCTCTGCCTGCTATCTTACCTTGATCCTTTCTCCAACTGATTATGTGATTGCCACATCACCTAACACCCTTATTTCTCTCTTCCCTAGGCTGTCCTGTGACCTAATTGAGCAGCTGAGCAGAGAGTACTATGCCTTCCTCTGCCTCATAGTGATAGTCTTTGGAACCTCCTGATCCCCTCCCCTGGACAGGAACTAAGGCAATTGGAGATGCATACTTTTGTCAGCATGATTAATATGCTGAGAGGGTGGGAGTCAAGAGGGATGCATTTCCTGGGAGCTTTTCTCTCTTTGGTGCCTACATCACGTCTACATTCATCAGACCAGGTATATTGGAAATGAGATGAGAAATGGCTGAAGCATGTTTACAAAATGTAACCAACAAAGTAGACAAAAGAATAGATTTAAGGAAGAATATGTTTACTTCAAACCAAGAGCACTAAATATTCACATACAAAACGTAAGTGATGCACAGTGGACATGAGCACCATAGCATCATCACACACTGGCATTGTTTTAGTACAATAGTCAGCAAAGATCTTTGATTTTTCACTATGATAAGACATGAAGCCATTAGCTATCATTTTTTTGTTTGTCCAACAATATTCTTACTCATTTTAAGGTAGATAGTCAAAGTCAAGTATAAACTTCCCATAGTTGAATCTGTGTTAAGATCCTAAATTTGCAAATAGTATTAATTCACAATTCAAAGATAAACAATTTTAAAAGATTTATTTGCTTTTCTGTTATGTGTATGGTTGTTTTTCCTGCAGAGACAGATGAGGATGTCAGAGCTCCTGCTACTTGTAGGGGAATTATGTTGTTCCATTGTAAATAATAGTCCCCGCCTATGTGTTTAATAAAAAGCACTGATTGGCCAAAGGCAGACAGGAAGTGTGGGTGGGGCTACCAGACTAAGAAGACTCTAGAAAGAGGCAGAACCGAGCAGAATGCCAGAGAGAAGCCAGAAGAACAGAGGACAACCATGCTGCTGTGAGAAAAGGTACCGAGCCCCATGGCTGAACAAGATAAGAGTCATGGATTAGATGAAGGGTAAAGAGGTAGCAAGTTATATGCCTGGACCTTAGGCCGATCAGCCTAAAACTGTTGGAAGCATCTATGTGTCTCTGTGGGTCTGTGGGTCTGCAGGTCTGTGGATCTGCGGGTCTGCAGATCTGCGGGTCTGCAGGCCTAAACCTTGAGGATAGGCCCAAAAGTCTGGGCCAGAAACCTCCTACTACAGCTACTAGAGTTACATTCAGCTATAAACTACCATGTAGATGCTGAGAATTTAACATGGGTTTTCTGCAAGAACCACACATTTTCTTAACCATTGAGCCATCTCTCCAGCCACAAAGTATTGAAAAAAATTGAGGAAAACCCAAAACTTTGGAAGAAAGAGTCTTTAACATAATATGTTCAAGTTAATCATTTAATCTGTCTTAGCAACTGTGATGGCACAAGATGGCTATCAGGGGTGTTAACTTGTCTCTAAACAAGCTCTGCTATTGGGAAAATTCTTTTACTTTCATGTGCCTATGTTATGTAGCAGTTTCTTCTTAGGTTAAAAACCTTCCAAAATTGAAGCTCTTTAAGATGTAGAATATAAAAGGACAATGAAACAACATAATATTTTAAGACAAATGTTTACAAGGAAGTAAAAATGCACGATGTTCTGAAGGGAGGTGAAACACTCCATTCTGCATAGAAGCTCACTACAACAGGAAGTGCCTGAAACTCACCAACTTCACCAGGCTTCTCCCTCCCTAGAAGCAGACAATCAGTAAAGACTGGAGCAATAGTAGAGCAACCAAGCAACTTAAAAGAAGCAGAGACCCACTGAGCTGCCTGGAAAGAACATTCTCCAACCTGTTGAGCTTTCTGCACGTGGTGAAGTAAGCTTCAAGTTTCCAGCTTTTGTGTACTGGTACTCATGCTGGCCTGGGTTTTGGTGTAACTCTGTGTCATTTCTGTTCCTGTAGGGAACCTCTCTCCAATATTTATATATACAACTCCAATAAAAAACATTTGTTCTCCAAGTTGGACTTTGATGCTGTCTAAACTTTGGTCTTTAGTCAGTTCCCTATCTTGGTCAAGTAGTTATTTGGCCATGTCTCCCCAGGATTACTATTTCACAACATCCTAATATGTAGATAATGCAAATACCTTCATATGGGGAAATTTTTAAAGATGATAAAAAAAAAAAAAAAACCAGCCAGAGATGTCAGAGGGATCCACCCACAGTCAGTCTAGGAGGATCAGACAGTGGTAACTCACACCTTTAATACCAGCACAGCAGTACACCTTTAATCCAATCTGAGTTTGAGGTCATCTTAGTTTACAGAAGGAGTTCCAGGCTCCCAGGCAGGCAGTGGTGGTGCCATGCCTTAACTGAGTGAAGAAAGTATTCAAGGCAGATATAGAAAGACAGAGCAGGAGAAGCTGTGGCCCACACTGTTAGTCCCAGCACTTGGGAAGCAGAGGCAAGAGAATCTTTGTGAGTTCAAAGCTAGCCTGGTCTTCAAAGCAAGTTCAAGGAGAGCCAGGACTATTACACAGAAAATTATATTTTAAAATATCCCCACACCTTCATTTATTTAGAGAAGTGAATGATATAATATATATGAGATATGTGAGTAATTTTCTGATAAGTAATTTACATATACAGTCTATAAACATTATTATTTTTCTTCAGAATAATAATATTGTTATTCTTTAAAAGCTTTTAAGTTTTCTAGAAATAACTTTCAGAATGTAGCATGTTTTTTTGTTTTTGTTTCATAAATTAGACCTTAACATTATATATTTGTTACCTTATGTGCTTATTATAAATGCTTGGTTGCATATAATTAACAGATCAAAGGAAAATTTATGTTCAAACAGAATGTTACCATGTAGAAAGTTCAATTATTTACTGACCAGGGTGGTTCCAAGTATTTTGACTCTTCAAATAAAAAAGCAGATTCTAATTCTTTTCTCTTCAATGAGCTCTGGCCTTACTTATTCCCTCTTAACAAGAGAATGCTGTGGTAATTAACACTAGGTGATTTCTAAATACAGATAAGAAAATATATCTCTACATCTGGTTCTCAGTATATGCAACTCCCTTCACCTGCTGGTCTCCATTCAGGAGACCATGTCTATAAGACGGACAAAGAAGGTAAAGGATGCTCAGTACGCACAAAACATTTTAGACTCACAAATATTTGAGTCTCTGGATCAACATACAAATGAAAATGCCTTAAATGATCTCAACAACCAGTTATTTATGGGTAGAACAGACAGAGCTCTTGCAACCTATCAACTCAAATTGGTTTGTGGTTAGAATAGCTATTATTTTAATTTAATTTTTTTTTTAATTATTGGGGTGCTTTGTGGTGCTTCAATAGCTAGTATCTGTCTTATTTAGGGTTTTTATTGCTGATAAGAGGCACCATGATCACAGCAACTCCTATAAAGAAAAATATTTAATTGGGGTGGCTCACTTACAGCTCAGAAATTTAGTTCCTTATTGTGGGTAGCAAAGCAGCATGCCAGCGGACATGATGCTAGAGAGGCAGCTGAGAGCTCTTTTGACTCACAGGCAGCAGGAAGTTGTCTGAGACACTGGGCAGTATCTTGAACATATACAAGACCTCAAAACCCACCTCCACAGTGACATACTTCCTGTAACAAGAGCCTAACTACTCCAATAAGGCCACACCTCCCATTAGAGCCACTCCCTTCGGAGGCCATTTTCTTTCAAACTACCAAAGTGTCTGAATGAATAAATCTGGTTTTTGTTGGTTTGTTTGTTGTTTTAAATCAGAAAGGCTGGTTAATTACATAGGAATACAACTGGGCTGAAGTTGGAGATGTAACTATGTTGAATCTTTGAAAGAGTGTTGCTGAAACATTAGCATACTGGAACATTTTCCTATAACATCTTCTGTATTTTATGACATTTAAATACAAGATAACCTGACATTTTTAAAAAGTGAAAACCAAACTCAGAGGTTATGTTGTTCTTCCAATAATTTCAAGCAAGACACAAAGACACAATGAGCTTTACTAGTTTCTTTGCTGCCTGTCTCTCCCATTCCACTCTCTAGAGGCTTTTTTTTTTTTTTTTTTTTTTTTTTTGCATATTGTAGCTGCCTGGAATGTTGTTTCATTGGATGCTTGATGACTGTCCATCCTCTTTCACACCACATTTTTCTTTTATTGGCAGCATGCATTTTACAATACATAGAAACTGACCTTAATTCATTAAATGTCCCTGAGGTCTTATTTTTTGCAAAGTTTATTATCTGGATCTTTTCCTGCCAGATATAGGTGAGTGGTTCTGTCTCCAGAGATATTGGTGTCAGGGCTGCATTCCAAGAGACTGAGTGAATTGCTCAGAATGGAGGCTGCATCTCTGTCAGCTTGAAAATAGCGCAAGCTAAGTTTTTAAATAGAAATATGGTCACCTTTTAATGGTTAAATGCAGATTGTCCTTCCATGGTTAAATATAAAATGTGTCTCCATTGTCAAGTATAGATAGTCTTTCAATACTCAGCCCTTGTCACTATAGCATATGTATAAGAGGCTTGCTGGTGGTGGTGGCCAGTTTGTTTTTGTTCTTTCTCTCTCTGCTTATAACTTATTATCTGACTCATATTGTCACCAGGTATTAGGAGATGGGGGTGAGCAGATGAGGAGGCAAGCCTGATTCCTACAACAGAAGATTTAAAGTTTCCCTTGGGGCTTTGTCTTCCCTAAAAATCTCTTATGTGGTTAGTTTTGTTATTTTGAACCTGACCATGAGATAAATGTTGCAGTCTCAGGAAGGACGCTCCCTATCTTGACATCCAGAGAACCCACAAGCCTGACTGTGCTTCTTTATATAAACCTTTTTCAGTCCTGTGCAATTTTATCTGCTTCCCCATTTTTTCCTTTGGCAAAATCAGCAATTAAACCTCATTCATGTGGGAAAACAAATTAAGCCTAGTAAAAAATAAAGTAAATAACCTAACACAGGGTACTCTTCAAACACAGGCATATAATAGTTTCCAAACAGCCTAGGGTAGCTGAACTTTTGCTCAGGAGGCATTACTGATTTCTTACTGGCTGGGTAGCTTTAGTTAATTTACATCAACTCTCTTCACTGCCACCTCTTTGTCTGCAAAAATATCAACCTAATAGGATTGTGATTAAAATCAAGTGAGATGTCTAAGTCTAATGAGAAAAACATCAGAAAAATTCCAGTGAAGGGACACAATATAAAATACCAGACCAACGTGTTCCTCAAAATTGTCAAGGTCATCAATGACAAGGAGAGACCGAGAAACTGTCACAGCCAAGAGAAGCCTATAGAAAAATGACAACTAAATGTAACGTGATATCACAGAGGTAATTCTCGAGCAGATAACAAACATTTGGTTAAAAAAAAAAAAAGGAATAAAACAGAGACTTTAGTTGACAATATCATATTCGTTTAGTTATTATAACAAAGGTAATGCTAATATATGATATTAATTAATTTGAAAGGAAATTGGATTCAGATTGTTTTGGAAATGTCCGAGATACTTCCTCAGTTTTTCTGTGAATGTAAAAGTCTTTCACATAAAATGAGTTAATGTAAAAGCATATTGGTAATGTTAGATCAAGGCAGCATCTTGCCCAATTGAACAAATCATTTCTGTTCCCTACAAAAATTTCTTTGTTCCATTAAAAATATTTTAAAATTATAAACAAGACACATTGAAACATTCTTCTAGAACTTTTTTTTCAATGAAATAGGTAACCTAGTCATGTGCCTACAAGAAGCTTCTAACCCCAGCACATTAGAAAATTATTTGTATTTGTTTTGTGTTTGAAATGCAAAAACTTGTATTTCAAAGGTGAAATAATCAAAAGATCTGGATTTTTAAAGCACGGATTAAAATTAGAAAATTTTAAATCCAGATAGTGTTCAAAATACATGAAAGATTTTAGTTTATGAATTACATAGACTTGCAAGTAAAAATTTCCACTACAAATTAATGACTTCTAGAGAAAACTGAAAGGATTACCCATTATGTTAGATACTTCTCCTATTGTGTGTAGAGGACTCTTTTCACATGCACATTATATTTAAATTGGTATAATATTAAAATGTGAGATGTCTTTCCTGAGCCAAGAAAGGCATCCCAGTTTCCTGCATGCTCTTCTCCATTAGAAAACCACACTAAATCTTAAAGCATTTCATTTTGAAGTGGGATGTGCTGATATGCAGGCAGAGTGCTGCTCAGAGGCTGGTCTGCATTCCCACACTGTGGGAATCTGGAGTTCAGCGTCTCCCTGCTGAGGTCTTTGTCAGGCAGTGTGCCCGGTGTGACTCAGCCCAGGGTTTAAGATTGCTTAGCTGCATTAACACATTTGAAAACACTAGTCTGATCGCTAGGCTCTAAGTGCTTTCATTCTCTCAAGTACAAAACAGACATAATTGAATATTTACTACATCTTAGAGAAGTGCACAGCTTTCAGAACCCTGGAACATTTAAGAGGCTCAGGTGAAAGATTAAAGAATTAAGTGTACAAACCGTCTTTCTTAATTTTGACCCAAATGTGTAATAGTCACTGAAATGTAATACCCAGGTTACGTCGCACGATTTGGTGAGATGCACAGCTACCTTCAAGTGCACCAGACAGGGCTAATGGGAGGCACTTCACCCCCTCCCTTAACAAGTGAGAGCATTAGGGAAACAGTAGAAATGACATTTTACAATTCTGCCTTTTTCCTCTAAAGCAATGCTTTCTTGTTGATCGGACTGTTCTTAACCATCATGTAAGTGGATAATTTACTTAACCCTTGTTAAAATGAATAAGAGGAAAAGAGCATAGTAAATGAAAACAGAGTTTTAACACTTAAAACTATGAATTTATCATCTCTGCCTTATTTCTTCACCTGGCATCAAGAACAAAATTTTTCCATAAATAGTGTATGCAAGCATATCTTAACCATGTACGTCTTGAAACGTAACTATTTCTGTCCCACATGATTGTTGCACTGCAGTGTTTACAGTCACGTTCACAATAAGCTCTTCTCTTAGTGGGGTTTAGCAATCCTTCTTGCCTAAATTTTAGTGACCCTTGCATACAATTAATTTTTTATTCAGAATCGGCTAGTGTTGCTGACGAAATATGGTTGAATTAAAAATAAAGTTGTTATTTTGAAATGCTCAATAAGCTGGATCAATGGTGAAAATCTCAAAGAGGAAAAAGAGAATGCGCTCTCTGATATTTTGTAGGCTTTGTTACTTCAACCATTAACATCTGTGAGCTGCTGTCAGTAATTTCTTTAATGAGATTACTGTGTTTTCTTTTGGAAATGTAACTGTCAAACATTTTACATTTGTTCTTGCTAATAATTCCCCAGGCTTTTATTAAGGTGATTTATAGATTTCTTAAATCTGCAGTCCTGTATCACTCTGATACCAACTCCTAATAAAACAAGAGATCAGATCTTATTCTTTGCTTTATCCTTACAACGAGTAAATGCAGAGAAGTGTTTACTGAATAAGCTGTCGAAAGCCATAGTCAATCTTATGATTCACTGCTTTCTAGCATTTAAGGAACACCTTCTTGACACTGAGTAAGGTGACCATCCAGAAAAGTATCATGTGTTGTAAAAAAACGAGAAATTCATAATTAGGGAAGAAGTATCACTCTGGAGCTCTTCAACAAAAAGATTCAAATGACAGCCAATTAATTAAATATTTCCTCAACAACCACTTTCTTTAGGCAGGCTTGCCTGAGAAAACATGCTAAATTGCAGAATGCTTTTTTGCCAATTCCTACTCTTCCATTTAGCTAAGTAGTTTAAGACATATGATTCAGAAATATTTTCAAAACATCTTCCCCATAAATACAAAATAATAAGATGTTCATCATTTAAAATGAAATGCTAAACTGTTTGAAAATACTCTTAAACCAGCAAAAATCCCAAGGCAGGTGATTTGGCTCTCAAGGTCCTCCCCCTCTACCTGAGTTCTTCCCTCTTTCTCTCCATAATGCCATGTTGTAGTACATCCTTCTTAGCCTCCAATCAACATTTCAAGCACTGGGATCATGTTTGATATTGTCAGATGGCCTGGAAAATTAAAAACCCAATTAAAGGCTCAGCACGCGGGTCAGCTCTTCTGCATATCAAAAGGCCTCCTCTGGCTATTCTGCTCAAATTGTATCTGTTAACAGCTCACTTTGCAGAAAGTGAAATAGCAGAGCGTTTATGAGTAATAAGTACTTTCCAGCTGATACATTTCAAACATAAACCACTTTCATGGCCCCGGCAAAAAGTACAAGTCATAATCAAATTGTCAATTTTTTTCCTGTGAGATGCATGGATCTATTGTAACTGCGATTGTTAAAGAAGGAAATGCATTTTATTCACATGTTGGGGAAAAAAAGATGCACATTTTCCCTACAATTAAAGATTTTTTGTCACTTTTTTTACTGCCTTTCCTTTACATTTCTAAATAGTTACTATAATTGATTTTCGGGTTGCATTCATTTTTTGGGGGGGGGTAGGAGAATCGTTTATAGTTTTTATGTAGTGGAAGAAATGGTTAGAGTGAATAGCATTTTTGTTTAGCTGGGGTATTAATGTTCACCCAAATGTTTATAATGTGAATGTGCAAAGCACTAAAAGCTTTTGAGCTAAATGCAAATTAGTCGAGCACTCAAATGACATTTTTAGAAGGGGTTTTCATCTGTCAATGTGGCATAATATTAAGTCAAACTAAAGTCACTACTTGAGCTACTGGCCATTTGAAAAAAATTCATAAGATACTGGGGTTGACAGAAAAGAAAACAAACTACATAAATATTTTTCAACATATTATATTAACCAAACAGCTGCTACAGGATTTCACAAGAAGTTAGCATATAATGTCTCCCCTTAGAATATACTGTGAGTGTATGCAGTGTCAAAAATCAAAATCCCTGGGTTTTGCATAATGCATTAAGGTCCATATCTAGACAAGAAAGATTTTTCAAAGAAATGTCATGCAATGAATTAACAAACACAAACTTCCCTTGGTTAAAAAAATAAAAATAATAGATGTAATAATCCTAAAACGTGGTGAGTTAGGAAAATGAGCACCCAGTGCAAAGTGTATTTATGGGCCTCAGATTGTGCCTTTTGAAATAAACACCAGGGTTTCTGAGTGTGTCTTGTGTCTATTGGTTAATTACTTGTAGGGAGTACTTAATCTTTGTATTGGTCTCCAAACAAGAGTTTACTAAGACCTAAAGTAAATGTCCAAAATTATTGAGAGTCTATGGCTCATCAAATAAAAAAGGAATTGACAGCAACACCAGAAGCCTCTGTCTATGCCCATCTCCCTTGCATCTAGGTGGAGTCAGCCCTGACTCTGGCATTTGAGGTACTGGAGGTACAGGTGGCTTGGAGAGAGTGCTGCCATTAGCCCGGCAAGAGGATGTATACAGAGTCGGTTCAATGGACTCTGTAGATGTGCTCATTCTCCTGTGGGTCCGCATGCCTCCATGACCCTTTAATTTTCTCCCTCAGTGTAAATGATATTTCTTTATGTTTTTCATAAATTAGGAAAAGATCCTTCTTTTTTCTAGAAGGAGAGGGGGATGTATGTCTTGAATTATTACTTTCAATTCTTTTTACTGAGTTGACTTATTAGCAGTAGGATGGTTTTCCATCTTGTCTTCGACAAATTTTTAAATATTTTTTTTCCAAGCTTTTTCCAGCCTTCTCAAAACACTGCAGCTGACCCCACCATGCCGCCTTTTAGTCCATAATAAAAGAAGCGCCAGATCCTTAGCTGCAGAGGCGCGAGCGGGCACCCTGTTAATGACTCAAGCGCCT
The DNA here is from genome assembly GCA_033318265.1 of Phyllotis vaccarum. Lineage (NCBI taxonomy): Eukaryota > Metazoa > Chordata > Mammalia > Rodentia > Cricetidae > Phyllotis > Phyllotis vaccarum. The sequence goes on along the minus strand of JARWLC010000001.1, from coordinate 144,477,458 downwards.
CACTGCACCTTATTCATATTAAAGGGCAACATATTGCATATTAATAGACAATTTAAAATAATTACAGGCTTTAATCTTTTCTAAAGAACAGATTCTTGTCTCTTGAAAGTTTTGTACTTCTCATATAGAAAAGAAAGCGAGTGCTTTTCCAGAGAAACAATGTATAATAATATGTCAGTAAAGATTGAGCAATTTTGCGTAGTGATGGGTGAAAAGGACATTATGTTCTTTTTTCTTGTCATGGTCGGTATTTTTCTGTCAGTTGGCAAAGGCTGCACTCAGCAAGAAGAAGCTAAAGACGGGCGTTGAGAGACGCGAGGGTGACAGCCACCCTGACAGGTCAGGGGATGACTGCAGAATTAGCCTTACTTTAATTCGCACTAAAATTCACAGCTCCTGACGAGGAAATGGGAAAAAGAAATTTCCTTACACATTTTCTTTTCATTTCATGTGCAGATTATACATATTCGGCTTCCATTAACAAGAAGGAGATTGTACTTTATGCGGCTCTATATTTAAGGGCAGAAGACCAAGAAGATGACAAGAGTGACCTCTCTCTTGTCTTGTGATCACTGCCAGTTTGACATGACACTAATTAGACTGCCTTAATCTAAACCCAGTTAGTCCTGCATGCTTGCCACAGAACCATTGTAAGCCCTAATGTAAATTGCCTTAGGCCTTTGTCTTCCTAAACCCTGCCTCTCTCCTCTACCCACAGCCCCCCATCTTTGCACACTTGCATGTATACATATGAAAAACCAGATCTTTAATAAACCTACCCTGTTAATCTTAACAAATAAGCCCTGGAATGTCCTCCTAATATCCCTTCTCTGTAAATGTCACCAGTTTCCAGTAGGTAAGTAATGCTGTCTGGTGTAACTTGCTGGACATTGTTGGATGTTTCTTTTCATTGCAAAAGCCCAGAATGAATAAAAGTTAAAAAGAAGAAGGGGGATTTTATTATTATTATTATTATTATTATTATTATTATTATTATTATTATCACTTAAGTCCATGGTGATGCCAGAATTGTGAAATATATTTAAGTGTAAATTGAATATGTTTCTCCTCTTAAAAAACAGAATAAGGAAGACACCACTCTGGCTGATTTTAAAAAAGAAGTCAATTAATTCTTAAAAAGGTAGTATAGAATCAGAATCAGGAAGGACCTAGAAGAACCAGTAAACATTCTCTTACAGACACCAGTCCACCTAGAGTATGTACGCAAATGACATATGAAGATGTCTTTGGGAAGCATTCTATGTCTATACTCTCCCATGAACTATTGTAGTGAATTCAGCAGAATTGGTATTTGTTGTCAGGTGTGTTATCTTGAAATGTATTCAGCAGGAGTTGGGGGCTACCAGATATAGCCCCAAGAAAGGAAGCTATCACTTTATATGCATGTCTGTACTCATGAGTGCTTGCCGGTTCTAGCCAAATCAAGGCTGCTTTTTCCATGATTAGCAAATTTGTGTGGGTATAACAGTTGTACTGTACGACATACTTGCTCCCTAAATGGAGTTCAGTGATTGGAGTTACAGGCTACTGGAGTAGTATCCCTGTCCCTCTTCCCACAGTGTAAAATGTGACTCTTGATGATAGCTCCAGGCATACTTTGCATGGAGTAACACTGTCTTGACTTTTCCATTCCTGTGGCAGAGGGGTCAAAAATGCTACCCACTGTGTTGAAAACCTCAGTTCTGCACACGCTTTCAAATCTGTACCCAAACCTTCTTTGTAACAGTTTCCCAGGAGCTTGGCAATGTCTACCAATGACTGAATGAATGCCTACTATTCTGCACTGGAGGCTGAGCTAAAGCTGTGCGATCAGACTCTCATTTTATCCTGAACCCAATGCTATATCCCCAGTTTGTAGAGAATGAAATTGAGGGTTAGAGAGTTTATGTAGCTTGCCTAAGGCCAGGTATCTCAGCATAGGGAGTGTGTGAAACAGATTCCATGGTCACATTGCAAAGCTTGCTGTGTTGGCAAGAGGATGTAGGACAAGAGAGCCAGTGTCACACAATTGGAGGTTAGGAGGCACGTGCATTGATAGCAGAATGTGAAGCCAATCAGCTGTGTAGATATGCAACTGTAGACATGTTTGATCTGCCTTAGGAGATCCAAAAACAACTACTCCCCGGCTGCAGCTTGTAACATCAAGGAGAGCAAAGTGGTTTTCACTCTGCCTCTCCCTGGAATGCCATGATGAGGGAGGATCGTGCAGATTTCAGTCCACACGGTCACCTGAGGTCAAAACCGAAGCTGACCTTTTGTGGTTGTTCTTGGGTGAAAGAAAGCAGCAGCTCCAGGTGAATTTCAGGCAGTAATACTTCCCTCTCTCCTGGTTTACACACACATTTTATCAGCTCAGTGATGGAAAAGTTACTGCTAATGAATATTAAAAGCCTGTAATTTAGTCAAAAACAATTTTGTCTACATCTTTTTATTCCCTACATCACTTCAGGTGTGTGTGTGCGCATTCTTCTTCTTCCTTTTTTTTAAATCAAGCATAAATGGTAGATAATGTTCCCCTGAATGAGACCCTTAGGCCTGTTCCACTGAGGCTTGTTTAGCTTGCCAAGTTTAAATATTTTCCGAACTGATCCCAGAACTGAGAAGCCTTCGTCACAGCACAGCATTAAACATGATGGATGTGATACATATTTAATACAATAAAATGGCCATTTATATGCCCATACTAGACACAAGGGAAATCCTCACAGGAAAGATTTCTAAAATCAAAAGGGGCCTATTCTCTAATCGATGTAAGGGGATTTAAGCGGATAACTCCCATTAATGCTAATGGGTGTTATGAGCTGATAGCCTCCATGCACCATTGGCAAGATACACTCAGTGCCACTTGGAAGGAGGCTGTTGCACGGATGAGATTCTATGGGAGACTTCCAGGGAAGGAAGAAGTGGAAGAAGAACTGAAGGGGCAGGAACGTTGGAGCCATGGTTTGCTTCTAGACAAACACCTTTCCCCTCTCAATAAGGCTGTATTCATAAGGACCAGCTAGAAGATATCTTGGGGGTCATGAGCCTAATAGAGTTTGTTAACCACAATCACACTCTTTAACTCTGAGGTCACTCAGGTGCATATGGGCAAGCTAAGGATACTGGAAACAGTGGCACAGAGAAAAGGTTCGTATTTCATCTGCAAGAAGATATGCTGCTCATCTGCTGCTTTTTTGACTCTCAAGAGAAAATGTTGCCTGAATGCAATCTCAAGAAAAAGAGAGATAATGCCTGCCATATGCTTAACTAAAATAAGTTAGAGCGCTTGTCTGTCAAGCCACTGTTGCTAATTTTTAGTCTTTATGGTGTAACCAATTTGGACAATGGCTTTCTCTTGACTATATTTGTGTGCCGTAAATGGACTAGGAAGATTGGTTCCCCAGAACTTAGATCTACATTTCCCTTGGATGGGTATATTTTGCAGCCACTGACAGGTCTGTTTGCTAGAAATACTGTATTATAAATTAACACTTGCATGTAGAGAACCTGTTATTCACAGATGATAACTCACGTTTAAAGCAGCTATCTCCTTAATGTTGGCAGTGGAGTGGAATGAACACCAAGGAAGTGGATGTGAAGCTATTCCTAGAGTAAGGGCACTGCTAATGATACGACTCTTCAGTTACATGTTTGCCTTCTCTTCTGAATACTCTGGTCCAGCTATGCTTCTCCTGTGGCTTCTTGTGGTGCTCAAGACACTCTTTTAGCTACTATAGCAATCTATGTGTTTGTCTCTGAGTCTCATACCTGTATGCTCTTCAGAACAGGCCTATTTTCCAATGTACGCTCACACTCTCCCATTCAGGGTAGGTTCTCAGAAGATAGTGAGTGGCAGGACCAGTGAAGGAATGCTTAGCCTCCATATGGGACCTTTTGTATCTTGGACACTTGGTGTTTGTCTCTGTGGCATTCTTTTTCAGAAGACCTAGACAGTGCTTTGGGAGGTTGGGGACTCTGTTACTTCAGAGAAGAAAACGCCAGAGTGTTTGAGTCCAACTATTGAGTTGAACTCAAACACTCTGGATGCTGTATTAGGGTCTTTTTTCTCTTCTTACCCATGTGGGTTTCATACCGCGTCACTGAACTTAACAGAGTTCGTCTGCCAGATTTTTTTTTTTATTGCTTATCGTGTTTTTATTCTTAGATTATAACTACTTTTCCCTTCGCTTTCCTCCTTCTAAATCCACCTTGCTCTTTTTCAAACTTATGGACTCTTTCTCCATTCATTGCCATTGTATGCTTACATACATATTGCATGCACACACACACATAAATATAGCCTAATCATGCCACGTAATGTTACTTACATGTATATTTTCAAGACTGATTATGTAGTATTGCATAACCACTTGGAGTTCTCTTCCCTGAGGAAGACTATTTTTTCCTCTCTCAACTTCTCTGTTCAGTGTAGTTCCTCTTGTAAGGTTGGGGCTTTTGTGGGCTTTCCCCACCCATTGTTAAAAAATTCTTCAAAATATTTTAATTTAAAAATTTAATAATTTTGTTTTTGTCTGTTTGCCTTTTCTTTGAGACAGGGTCTAAATGTGTAGCCCAGGCTAATTCCAAACGTATCATTCTTTTTCCTCAGCCTTCTGTGTACTGTGAGTACAGGACTGTACCACGTATCATTCTTTTTCCTCAGCCTTCTGTGTACTGTGAGTACAGGACTGTACCACGTATCATTCTTTTTCCTCAGCCTTCTGTGTACTGTGAGTACAGGACTGTACCACGATATGGTGCTGAGAACAATCCCAGATCACCCTGGACTCTGAATGTTTAATGAGGAAAACCAGTTCAAATTGATAAGTGAAGTTACTCCTTCTTCCTATGTCTTTCTCTATAAAATCGAAAGATGCCTGAGCTGAAAAGCCAGTGCTTTAGTTACGTTATCTACAACAGTGTAACTGATTATGTAATATCTGAAATCATGACATTTAAGAAAAATATGGAAATGCAAGTGATATAGTTGGACCCCAAGTCCACTGTGTTTGGGAAGCTGGTTGGAGACAGACCTGCCTGCCCACTGTGGGGTTTGGAGATTCAGCACAGGTGCAGGTAGGGTGGGTGTGGGCATGGGGGTGAGACAACACTGCTGACCATGCAAATGGCTGGTAACTGAGTGTTTTCACAAATAAAAAAGGACAAGTCCCACATCTAGATGCCAAAAAGGAAAAATAGCTGATTGATTCTGCACATGTTTCTATCGCTTTATTCTTAGAATCACATAGTCACACACAGCTTTGTTAAGTGGCTCTCAAGTGAGAAATAGAAGCTCTTTAAAAGTCAAGCAATTCTCTTTGTGCTTATTTACTCTGTTTTTACTTCAGCAATTGGATTATTTTAGAGAATATCCGATAATTACACTACTACCCAGAATGCAGACGAAAACGACGGTTTCTCTTTCATTCCTGGACACATCTTTTTCTACAGAAGCCCTCTGCCAATCTCCTCTAAGCCCAGCAATGGTTGTAAGTTTGGCCTGATGCACAATCGATGACATGCAGGAGAGATATAAAGTTAAAATGAAAATTAAGCATTTTATTGACAAGGAGAATTGATACCCCAACAAAAAATAAAATCCATATGTACTTTTCCTGCTGGAGAAAAAAATAATGTGCAGACAGCATTGACTATCGATTTGAACCAAAGAAAGTTAAAGCAGAGTATTTATTGGGCCTTAGGAGTATTTAAATGCCCTAAATTCCGGTTAGTATCGCTAGCTGCTGGCTCTGCAGAATTCTGGAATTGCACCCTGCAGTTTGTACTAATTGGTGGGAAATGGAGGCCTGATGTCAAAGACAACTATAATTGTCTGATGAAAATAACTTGCTTTTGACACCAGTCTATGTTGCACCCCGTATATCACACCCTCCCTGAATAAGGAGGTGTTGTTTTACATAGTCAAGGTAATTATAATTGGCTTTAATGTATCTGAAATAACTATGTATAAAAATGTTGTAAGAAAGAGAAGGTTTACAATAACCTAGTAGCTCCAGGATTAAAAAATAAATAAATAAATAAAATCCATGGAAAGGCAAAGTCCTATATTTTGCATGTTTTAGAACGTGGGAAGCTGCGATTTAAAGCCGATTCAATTTTGACCATAATGCATTTTGTCATGTGAAGATAAAATGTAGGGGAATGTTTACATTTCTCCATCCCACTGAGCTTCCACCTCGGGATGTGCTTTCTTTTTTCACATCAATAGACAATCTTTTAAAACATCATACTCATGTCTGTCTCTCTTGACAGCAAATAAAATTTAATAAATAAAATTCGGTATGATAAATATGTTAGATTTAAGGAGCAGTCCTGATAAAGTGTGGACACTTTCAAAGATGATTTGTGAAAAACAAATAAATTTAACAAGGCTAATGTGTTACCAGCTCCAAATACATTATCGATGATGTGCAGAAGGATAATGACCCAAAAGAGCATTTGCACAGGTTTCACACTGCGTAAATTACTGCCAGAGAGAGAGGCATCCTCCAGAAGTTGGACCCATTGCCTCTGTAGATCAACATCTGACTGTAGCAAGATCTTGGCTTGTCACTAAATTTCAAATCAGCAGCAGCTACAGATAACTTACAACAAGGGAGTCTTTTCATTTCACAAGCATCAGATCCTGTGGCAGATTTTTATAATATGCCATCTTTTCTCAAATTTCCTTCTCTGTAACTTCTGGCAGGTTTTGAGCCTCCTGACCGTCTGTCTTTCTGACTGACCTACTCTACCATGACTTCAGTCTTAACTCTTCCGTGTATTTCAGAGGTCATAGGAGAGGAGTAAGTCAAGGCCCCTCCTTATCTGTCTACCTTTTGTTGTTATAGTTAGGTATGCTTCCCGCCATCTTTCACCCATGCAGGACCATGAAGCTAACAGTCACCTTGTGTGGAGGTGACCTGAGCAATATTCAAAATGATCGCCGTGTGTAATATCACAGACCCCTCACACCAATTCTGTTGAACACTGTGCTCACCATTCTGTAGGAAACTGAGTTTTGATGGGGATGCCTGTGCTCTTCCCTGCTTACCAAGGTGACTTATCATTATTAAATGTACAAAAAAGTGACATTCATTTGGGTTTACCATTTATTTTACAAGAATGAATATCATCTAGCCTTTGTCAGATGCAGTCCAGTTGTGGCATGTTGCTGGTGACTCTCAAAAACTTCATGTGTAATTTTTATAGCATTGATGTTTTATAATTTTAAAAACTTTCTTTGGAACAATACAAAAATTGCACTGAGACAGCTATGTCAGTATCAAAGGGATACAATAAGTCTTGAATTAGCAAAGTAAGAATTTATAAACAAGATGCATCTTAAAAATAGTCAATGTTTTGAAAACTTAAGTGAATTCTTTTTTACAGTTAGGTGCATGATATTTAAAACTTCTGTGTTTGTGAATATGATCTATAAAATATTCACACACTTTACAATTGTGTGGATTCTCTCATATATATTGGAAGATGATGTGAGGGACACTAATGACAGTATGTTGTTGATTTTAGAGTAAGAAAGTGCTATGCTGTGATACCATACAATTTTTAGATTAAAATTTTAAATAAAATGATCATTCAATATCTAATTTAAGGTGAATTAAGAAAATTAAGAAGAATAATTTTTGGTCTTTTCTCAGGACACTCTATAGCACAGTAATACCACCAAGGAGGCTAAACCAGAAATTTTCACTGTGAAGTTGTGCTTATGAAGAAAAGCATATTGGGTTTTTAATAGAATTTTTTATGTTGTTTTAGCAACAGCATTGTACCAAATGGTGTTCACATTTAGTATATTCTGGTCTTTATCAGATACTATAGGATGTATAGGCAGAAGTAATCAAAGATTCATAATAATAGTAGTGGAAATAGTAGCTAGAATGTGTGAAAATTCAAAATTTGACATGCTATTTTCTAAGTTCTTCATTCATAAATGCCCACTTATTAAGACAAATATGGTTTTAGAGCAACATCAGAGGGTGACCAAAGGGCAAGTGTTATCTTTCAGGTTCTATTTAAAAATAAGAACATTAAGCCTTACAAGTATCTAAGAAATCTGCCAAGAATTCTAAAGTGAGGGACTAACTAATGAAGCCAAGTGGTAAGTTCTGTCTGCTATGAAAAAGCAGGGCTCTGGCTCCTAATGCATTTCTGCACTGCACTCAATCTAGGGTTAAAACGACTATTCACACAGCTTTTGATACTGTTATATTGTATGAACAAGAGAGACTGGAGGCCAGGGCTTGTGAGACTCAGCCCTACCATAAGTTCCTATAACCTCTCAGCATATTGTGGATAAATGACAATGTTAGTTCTTAAATCCAAGATAAAATTCTTTTAAATGAATATGCTCATGGTAGTGAAATTTAGAACTATTGTTCATTTATGATGAAAATCTTTAGTACACCTTTTGTTCACAGATTTTATGAAAACCAGTCGCAATGGGGTTAGAATGGAGAATAGATATCTTAGTTTCCAGCTATGGATTTGATGTGAACTCGCTATTTTAATTTCCAGTGGAATTTAATGAGTGTCTATTAAACACCAGGCCCTGAAGTAAGAGCCGAGAACATAAAGGTAGAAGCAAAATTGCCGAGTTAGGGAACACACAGTCTACTTAGGGAAGTACACATTACATGAATAGTCAAAAATTAGAACGAGGAAGAGTAAGAACAGGGTACCATAGAAAAAAGTACTTGCAGGAGGTAGTCATTAGGGAACCCAAACTGAGGCAGAGACTTTTGTTAAAAAAGAAAAAAAAATCACCTGCAGAAAGTTGATATTCAGTTAGGGTTACAAAGATTAGTAGAATATGGTACAGATTAAGTGACAGGAAGAAACTTCTAGAAAAAAATCAAGGATCCTGATGACTAAGGACTGGAAAATGGCTAGGCACATGTCAGAAACAGTAAGGTGTGGCTGGAGAGACGGCTTAACTGTTAATAATAGAAATAGTAGCAGGAACACTCAAATTCAGTTCATAGCACCTATGCTGGGAAAGTTTCAGGAATTTATAACTTCAGCTCTAAGGGACCTGACATCCTCTTCTGTCTCCACTGGAACACACCATACCGACAGGTAGGCAGACAGACAGACAGACACACACACACACACATACACCCACCACTACACATACACACGCATCATATACATGTACACACACGCACACATTCATATACAATAAAAAAAATAGAGAGCCTGGTATGGTGATACATGCCTTTAATCTCAACACTCAGGAGGCAGAGGCAGGTGGATCTCTGTGAGTTCTAGCCTTGCCTGAATTACTGAGTGAATTCCAGGACAGCCAGAGCTACACAGAGAAACCTTGTCTTGAAAAACCAAACAAATGAAAAATAGCAAAACAAAAAGATAAAACCTTAAAACTATTATACTAATATATATAATATATATACATATACGATGTACATATACATTATACATATATATATATATACACACACACACACATATATAAGTGATAAAAGTGATCACAGACACTCAAGGCAGGGCATGGAGCAGGAAATGAACCAAGTAACAGAGCCGAGAGAGCAGAGGCCACATCAAGAAGGCTGCTCATCATGGTTGGCTATTAGAAGTCTCTCCAAATCCTGTCATGAGGATTTTCAATTCTCATCACCAGTAAGGTGGCAGGGTGAGACCAGTAGGATTACCACATCCTGTGGGGCCACACATTCTACCAAATTTAGTTCTCTTTTGAGAAAAATCTACTTTGTGCTAAGCTCTCAGCTGGGAGTAACAAAGATATGAACCCTAAGGCAGCAACCGTGAAGAGTATTTCCAAGGTATCAGAAAATCAAGAGTGATAAGAAGGGGTGATGTGGGAATTCCTTTCTGTATGCAATGAATGTCAATCTTTAAATAAAGAAGCTGTTTTGACCCTTGGAGAATACCATAGCCAGAGACAGGCGCATAGGTATGAGGAGGGCAGAGTCACAGATTGAGCCAGCTGCCCAAAGAAGAAACATGTAAGGAACACAGGTGAGCCACGGGCCATGTGGTAGACAGATTAATAGAAATGGGTTGAGTTAAGATGAAGGAGCAAGCAAGCAATGTGCCTAAGCCATAGACCAAACAGCATGAACTTAACTTAATATAAGCATCTGAGTCATTTGGGGGCGGCTAAGCAGTCTGTCACTGAAGGTTTGTGGGTCTGGACCTCTGCCCAGATGGGATCAGAAACACCATTGTAATAAAGGAGTAACAGTAGCACAGTGCTAAAACTGGTATCTCAAAAAGTATCTTGTTTGAGAGGATGATAGAAGGAAGCTTTCTGTCATATCAATTACTTCTAAGTATTTTATATGTGTGGGTGTTTATATATATGTGGACATATGTAATTACATGTATATTTTCCCATGTATTCTGAAATTTTGCACTTTAGGATTTTACAGTATGCACACAGGAGTGAGCAGCATCCCATGAAGTTCTCCATGGCCAATGTCAGTTTAACTTACGTTTATTGGGGCTATACATTGGTATGAGTTCATCTGGACCAAGAGAAGTTCTTGTCAAAACGCACGTTAAATCAAAGTGTTAGAAATGTCAACTCAGGGAGGCACAAAATGATTTGATTTGTGAATCAGCTCAAATCAGTTAGAAGGAACTTCTTGAAATGTTGATATGATGGCATCTGACCAACTCCGTAGAAGAATACAAAGATTCATGTGTGTCATGGTCAGGAGGTAGAAACAATGATTGTTGCACTGAGTTTACTGTGCTATTCCTCCCTAGGTCATGGAAATCCAAATATTCTATGAGGATTGTACATGTGAAGTACATGGTAGATTGAATTAGGATGTTAGAGGGGGAAAAACCATTTCTACAGATGCTATGGTGTAGGCCTCAGGCAGTCAAAATAAGGCTACTCAGTGGTCAACAAGGATGAGAAAATGGCAGGTAGGAAACTGCAAGGTCACACACACTGAGACTTCTGCATCATCATCCGCCGAGGTCATTTACTGAATATTACCAGCTTGTGACATTTCAAGGAGATTATGGTAAGGAGTCCTCATTCTTCCACGCAGAAAGCTAGCTCTGATTTCTTTCTGGATCTTGTAGTAGAAAGCACCCCGATATAGTCCATAGAATGTGAGCTTAAGGACAGAGGACCAGAAAGAGAGAAGCCAGGTTCCAAAATTGCAATACTGTGCTAAGAAATAAGCTGTTCCATTCTGGCACGCTCCCCCTGCTGCACATGCTAGTTTTGTGTATGATATTGTGCACAAAATAATTGCACTTGGTTGGGAGATAACTTTCATGCCATATTTCAGTTTAATTAGAAACAGCCCAATATCCCCCTTTAAAAAGAAAAGAATGGTAGGAATGTATCCAAGGAAAGCAATCTCTCCTTGGAGTTTTTAGGCAAATGAGTTTGTTTACAGAGGCCTACTTCTTCTGCTCAAGGTAATATATTCTTATATAGGTAAGTACTTCTTACCAAATAATTATAATTTACTACAGACTAAAGGAAGAATAACATAATGTAGTTCAGACTGAGGAAAAATGTATTTTCAGCCTAGCTTTAAGCACAATTATGGATTTTTATAAACAAAATATTATTCTCCTGGTGAAATAAATTTTTATAATTGGAAGTATTGGTAAAGGTAAGGCAAAAAGGATTGGAATAGAAGGCTGCCTCTACCTTTGGAGCGATTTGAAACTGTTTCATTTTGAAAAATAACCTGGCTGTCCTCCATATTTAGTTATCTTCATTTGTTTAAACATTTCCTGAAGAAAATAACAATATGGCAGCACTAACAGCCTCATACTCATCATATTCGCAAGATTACGTTGTGAAACTTACTTGATGTGCCATTGAAAACACAATTCAGAGCCTTAAGTGCATGTTAACAATTGATCTTTAGTGACTCACACAGCATCTCTTCCTCAAAAATTCTTGTGCAAACAATTAAACACTAAAATGAATATAAGAATAGATATTTTGACAAAGCAGTTCTATTAGAATGTATTGACCATGAGTAATTATTACTCAACAATTATTTAAAAATAATTACAAAAGCCACAGTGAAAGAAAATTATATAAAACCAAACCCTAAAAAGCACCTAAAGTGCGCCCTGAACAGACTATATGCACAGTTAAAGGTTAATTTATTTAAAGTAAGACAGTTGATTAGAAAATAAAAGGGAAAATGTTATAATTGAGTTACAATATTAAAAATTTTTAAATTAAAAGTTTGAAATTTGCAAAAATGGCAGAAATCTGTAGAATTTTACATGTGATCAAAAGCTATGGGAAAACCTTAGTAAATAATACTACGTATCTTTTTCTTTTATTGGTTTGCTGTGCTATTTTAGGGAATGTATCACAAAGAAAATGTTTGATATGACAATTCTGTTTCTCCCTGTTCATTTTGTATGATAATGAGATTTTGTCATTTTGGTTAGTAGCCCACTCCATTGTAAGGTTCATAAGATGGGTGTGTGTGTGTGTGAGAGAGAGATACCAGTTGGCTTAGGGTACAAACCATGTATTTATTCAAAAGTCTTTATTATTTTACCAGCACTGTTCAGTCAGACTTTCTTAAAACAGCATCAGACGGATAAAAGTGAGATTGAGCACATCTGGACATCCCCTTGAGGAACAGTTGGATTAGAAAGTATTCAAAGGTTTATGGATCTTTGCAGACCAAACCAGGAAGCTGACTGTGGAAAGTATTTTCTACTTTATATATTATCTTCATCGTTTTATTTATTTTTAAATGTGGTTTTTTTTGGAAGGAAACCTCATTGTGAGGGCATGCGCATTTTAATTGTGGACTCCTTTAACTAGTGAACACAAAACACTGGTATAAATACACTGATAGGAGCATAATGCTTTTGTTTTAGGAACACATGGATTTTATTGGTAACGCCTTTTTTTTTTTTTTTTTTTTTTTTTTTTTTTTTTTTTTTTTTTTTTTTTTTTACATTCTGGCCACAATTTCTCCTTCCTCCTTTGCTCCTAACCCTTCCTTCCACTCCCCTCTATTCTCATCTCCCAATTCTCTCCTCCCTTTCTGTTCAGGGAAGATCTCCCATGGATATCAACAAAACATAGTAAGGCACCTCCCCTTGTATTAAGGCTGGGTAAGGCCACCCCATATGAGGAGTAGGGTCCCAAAAGCCAGTAAAAGAACTGAGGAGAATCCCTGTTCAGGCTGTTAAAAGTCTCACAAGAAGACCAAGCTACACAACTGTAACACACACGCAGAGTGCCAAGGTCAGTCCCATGCCGGCTCCCTGGTTGTCGATTCGGTCTCTGTGAGCTCTATGAGCCCAGGTTAGTTGGTTCTGTGAGTTTTCTTGTGGTGATGGCTTGTACAGTTCTTTCTCCCCTCATGCAGGATTCCCTGAGCTTCACTTAATGTTTGACTGTTGGTCTGCATCTGCTTCTGAGATGCCAAGTTTTAGGAGAGAAAGAAGAGAAAGAGAAAAAAGAAAGAGGAGGAAGAGGAGGAGGAGGAAGAGGAGGAGGAAGAAGAAGGGGAAAAAAGGAAATGTGACTGATTTGTCTAGCAATAGGAGATATTCTTGAAGCAAATTTACACTTGGTCTAGATAAGGTAGGGTTTTATTTTGGATAGTTTGCTTGTTGACAGTCCACATGTTATCTTGGTATTCCAGTGGGACAAGGACCCGCATAGAGAATTAGTTGAAGAATGGAGCAAACGAACGTGAAAGTCTGTCCTTTGTCTGACCCTTCCCTTACCACGAGTGAGGAGTCTCTCTCGAATCAATTTTTCTAAGTAATTCTTGTGCCACACCTTAAATTATGCCTCTGGCATTTATACTCAGCTCCTCTGTGTTCTATGTGAAGTTCTGGGTGGCAAACAAGTAAACAAACGGACTTTATCAGAAGCCATGTCTAATGAATCCAAAGGACTTGTAGAACACTATCCCTAAAACTTCCATTTCACCTATGAGGTAAAATGGCTCAGAAATAATGAGTGAACCTACCCAAGGTCAGTGAGTGTGCTAACAATAAAATCAAGATCAAATCCAATCTCCCTAAATTTCTAAACATGTCACATGCCATTGGGAAAGACATAAGAAAGAGGTTTCTTTGTGGCAGTGGCCTGCAGAGCTGCATTAAGGACAATATTTGACTTAAAATTAGATCCAGTTAGAATTTGATAAACAACGTATGGTCAGCTCTTTGTGTCTGTGGTCACAGATTTGACCAATCTTAGACTGCAAATACCAAGGAAAAGAAAAAAAAAATCACTCTACAGGCTATAGAAATCACTCAAGTAGTAAAATATGTGCTGCATAACTAGGGGACTAAGTTTGGCACCCCAGCACTCATATGAATAAAACAACAACCAGGGGATTCAGAGACAGGCAGATTGTGGGAGCTCACTGCTCAGACCATATAACTAAATGGCAAGTCCTGTGAGGTGCTGTCTCAAAAAATAAAGTGCAGGGGCTGGACAGTTGGCTCAATGGTTAAGAACACTTACTGTTTGATTCCGGCATCCACATAGAGGCTTACCAGCTCCTCAGGCACAGACTCACATGGTGCACAGACACATACACGGGTAAAACATTTGAACACATAATAAAGTGAAATCTAGAATAAAAAAGAAATATCTGATAAATAATAATAATAATAAGATGGGAAAACAATCAACATAGAAACCCCAAGTCAACCTCTGGTTTCCACATGCTCACACATAAAAGAGCACACCTCCCACACATCTCTGTGCACGCATACTCAGCAGATAAAATTTTTTCTTGTCAATATTCTTTAATCAATATATCATAACAACTACTTACATGAGGTTTTTATTGTCTGGTGTGTTATGAGTAATTTACAAACAACTTAAACTATGTAGAAGGATTACAAAAGTGATATACAAATGCTATGCCATTTCATCTAGTTTAAGAATCCTTTAATTTTGGTGGACACATGTGTACTGCAGCCGAGCCCCTGCATGTTCTGAGGAATGGCTATCCTAAGAGAACCATATTTACAAAGCTTTATAGGTGGATTTGAGTTAAATTATACCATTCACAGGAACAGGTGAACGACTGTGGTAGAAATTTCTTTCCTGCCCTAAGAATGCCCTAGAGCACCTGTAATAACCAGAAACTCATCTATAAATTTAAAATCAAGACAATTAGCCATTACAAAAATATTTTTAAATGAAATTCTTTGTGTAGTGTACATTTTGGATTGGTGTGTGTGTAAAAACAATAATAACTAAAGAAGAGATCTCTAATTTGGAGGGACTCGGGGGTACATGGAGGAGTTGGGGGGAGGGGAAGTGAAAATGGGATAAACATGATGCTCATAGTTGAAATGCTCAAAAATAAAATATTAGTTTAATTTAAAAATGGGCTAGAGAGATTAAGAGCACTGGTAGTCTACCGGAGGACTCTAGAATACCAGAACCACCAACATGGTGGTTCATTTTTCAGTAGATCCAACACTCTCTTCCGGCCTCTGTAAGCACCAGACACATGTAGTGCACAGACATACATGAAGATAAGGCTCTGGTAGACTTAAAAGAAAAACAAAGAAAAATTTAAAATATGTTCAACACCGTCTTGAAATACTTTTTATCTTTCTACATACCAAATTTTTCATACTCAAAGTGGACAAGTACTTGTCCTGGTTCTCCTAAAAATACTCAAGAGATACTCAAGAGGAGTGGAAACGAGATAATGAGCAGACGTCAGCATCAGAACTGACAGGGGAACAAAATGAAAGAGTGTTTGCTCTAGTCAAAACTAACTGTTTATGTTCAACACGAAGCCTGATTTAAGACAATCCCGCATGCAGAGACGTTGACATGACCTATTTAAGGAACACTACGTAGGAAGAAAGTAGGATATTGCTGAAGTAGTGAGAGAAAATAATTTTTGAATTTTGCAAAAGGGATACGTAGAAGGATGAAAAATATACTTAACCTGAAAAACATCTTTTAACAAGAAACTATGAAGAGAGAAATGGGAAGCTTTCTTGTTTATGTTCACACATGGCTAATTTCTAAGACAATCCCCTAATTATCTAAAATCTAAATTAATTAGATGTAGCTTCTAGAAGAAATTAGTGTGCTTAGGCTCTGGACGCTAACAGGTTCACTATGAGGTTAGGATGGCCATTTTGTTCCTTGTACCTATGGGTCACACAAAGTCACTTTACTGTCAGTAACCAGATCCATTAGGTTTTTAATCTCATGACAAGTCTTGTCACACAAGTTCAGTCTTGCTATTTTTACTTACTGAACTCTAATGAAACCTGGAGAAATATACAATTTATTTCAAGCATAAAATGTGGATTTTCAAGTAGTTTTAAAGAATAAGAAAAGAGAAAAATGTGTTTCTAAACATGCATTTTGAAGCGGCAACTACAGTATTCTGAGTTGTCTTGTAATTAATTCTCTCTGTTTCATATAATCAGAACTAGTCATTTGGAGAAAATATGAAGAACTCTTTGTCTGACCTTTCTAAATCTATCTTTCACAGTCGCAAAGTACTGGTCAAACAAATTAAATTACCACAGCAGTATGTAGCTAATTTTATGTAAATTAAGGTGTTAATGTTCTGAATCACATTCCTGAAATCAGTCTGTTTTCTCTTGCAGCTTTTCTTCATTAATGATGCTATGAATAGTCAAATCGAAAAATTAATTCCTACAGGACTAAGCAGAGATTGTCACCTTCTGACCCTTTAAAGAATTAGATCTATATAGAGTTTATAGTCAGCTCAGTCTATAGTTGTAAGTAGCCCAAAATAAAACAACATTTTAAACTTAATGTAACCGGAGGGTGAGATGATGTAAAATAAATTTAATATTGTTTGTGTACAGGGAGAGACTTGAGCTGATGGTCACATTGTGAGATGCATAGTAAGTGCCAATCTGGACCTTTTAGGGGAAGCATTTTTCTTTCAGTAAAAGGCACCAGCAAGCCAACATTGGTTTTTCATTCAAAACTCCAAATCTCTGCTCCAATAATGACCTGTATGAAGTTACGAATTATCAGCAGAATAAAATAATTGTAATGGAAAACACTGAAGAAAATTAGAGTTAGAAAAAAAAGCAACACACGTTCATTACCTACTGAAATAGCTTTGAAAGCTATAAAAACCACCGTTTTCTTATGACTTAGCATGCAAAGGTAACTCATTGACTGAATTAAAATTATTTGGTAGATATAAGCACTTAAATTGTTTATCTGTTGGAATTTATATCTAGGAAAATAGACACTGGTCTTCTTCCCACAATACAACACACACACACACACACACACACACACACACGCACACACACACACACACACACACGCACGCACAATATGGATTCCAGGATGAATTATGCAAAAAATAAAATAAGTTAAGATCTCTTCCAAATAAGTCATTATAATTATGACCAAAATCAAACATTTTATATTATGTTTTACAAAATGTTTCAAAGCAAAATATTCATTGCTCTTGCCTGCTATGTATTCCAAGAGACTAATGATCTATAGTTGATTCAAGCCTATTTAATTTTTCATTTGGATAAAATGAAACTTACTGTGTCATTTTCCACTGTCAATCTGATTCTTCAATCTTTTTTAAATGCACATATCAAACAAATGGAATAACAAACAGGATAATCTCAATTTAAAAAATCCCAAAATTGAAATCTTGGGCCTTTAAAAGAAAAAAAAAAAACAAACTGGTTAATCTAATAAACTGCAAACTGTGATCACATGCAGGCATCAACTGCTAAAATGCTTGCCACCAAAAAGAGACGGTCATGTTGTCACTAGCCAGATCAAATTCTAACAGAAGTAACAGCACAAGCTGGGAGACTTCTAAAATAGAAAGTACAGCTATGTGTGCAGAATTGACATCCATTTAATACAGTTTAAAAACAGAATCTTTTTGTAAACTGAAGCCAAGTGAGGAGAAGAACAAAAGACTGCAAGCTTCATTTTCCTGGGAATTAGTCTCTGGCAGCCTTGAAGGCAAACCTAGGTGGCATCTGATTTAGCAAACAAGCACAGAGCTGCCCCAATAGCTCAGTAGTTACAATGTCTAGCTCTGTTTGCATGGGAACCTGAGTTCAAACTCTCTGCACCCATGCATAAAACAGACATGGATGAGTGTACTATAACTCAAGTATTAGAAAGCAGAGACAAGTAGATCCTGGGAGCTCACTGACAAGCTAGCCTAGACAAAATGATAAGCTTTCTGTTCACTGAGAGAGATCCTCATCTCAAGGCAGTAAGGCAGGAAAATGAAAGGAGAAAGCATAGTATGTCCACAAGTGCACCCACATATTCACAAGCATGTTCCACCTGCATGCACACATGCAAACTTTTAAATAAAATATAAAGGAAAGTGTATGGAATTAAAATAGACTGTTATTCAAATGAGCAATTCATATTTTTTAGTCACCTATGACGTTGTATTAATGCATATATATTACATACATTATTCGAAATTTTTAGTTTAAATTTAAACTAAATTTTAGCAAGCAGCATTATCTTCTAACATAATAAACCATAGTGCTGGACAGAAGGCTCAGAGGTTAAGAACACTGACTGTTCTTCCAGAGGTCCTGAGTTCAATTTCTAGCAATCACATGGTGACTCACAACCACCTGTAATGAGATCTAGTGCCCTCTTCTGGCCTGAAGGGATACCTGCAGGCAGAATATTGTAAACATAATAATAGAAATCTTTTTTAAAAAAATACATGATAAACTACAACAAATTCTGTAATATTATATTGTTTTATTACAAAATTCTAGAACTTTATCAACTCCAGTTACTCTGGAGCTACAGGAACAACAGAGCCACTGACTTCCTAATATAGTGAGGGTTGCTGGCTTCCTAAAGAGGCCTCGGTTCTCCCTATAAACCTCCAAGCCATTTATGTACATGAAGTGAAAGCATGTGAAACAGGCTGTTTGAGAGTCTTTAACTGTGTCTGATTCTTTTAAACCAGTATCTTCTCAATGCTCAGATCAAAGTATTGTTAGATCTTCCATGGCATTTTCCTACTGTATTCAAAATATATGGATTAACCATTGACCTCAAAACATGACTTAACCTTTGACCTCTAGAAAGTGAAAACTATTGGGTGTATTTCTCATTACCTATCAGAGTTTCTTAACTGGAAACACCCTTTTTCCCCATAGTAAAGGGACCCTAGACAAAAAAAGAGCTGATATCAGGTTCTGGCTCTAAGCCATATTGATACAGCACTGGGCAATCATTCAACCATGTGACCCTCCTTGCCCAACAGATGCCTCTGAGAAATGAAACACAGATTTGAAACTACTCTCCTCTCACAAGATTAAATCATCTGTTAGGACAGTATTTTAGTTCTAGTGTGTGTCTGCAATATGCAAATAGTAGGAGTAACTCATAAGCCTGAATTCTTCCTTTTTCAAATACAATTCATGGCCCAGTGGGCAAAAAGACCTATACAATGTGAGAACATTCATGATGGAGACCATGAGGAATGGCCAAAGTGTGTAGTCCTGTGTGGGGCATGATCAGCTTATGAAGTCATTGGGTCAATGACAAGAAATAAAACATAAGCTAAAGCAAGATAACAGCAGTTGGCTTGTAAGGACAGAAATCGACCTTTAAAAAATCCAGAACTGTAAATCCTTTGTTACCTTCTCAGACTGTTTGTAACTCTGCAGAGCATTTTATAAGCAGATGGACAGACCTGAGAAGACAGGTATTCATACTATAACTAATGAATGACACCTACTTTCTTTTCTTTTTTTTTGACACATAGTTTCTTTAATAAGGTCTATATTGGGGTAGATCTGTAACAGGTTCACTTCATTAACTGTAATTTCCTGTGTGTTCACTCACGTTGTCATGGATGGTATTTATTATTCTGATATAGGTATCTAACACACTTTTCTCCATTCATCTACTGGTCGATAGTTAAAGTGCCCTCATGCCTTGGCCGTTATAACTAATAGTGGGTGGCAAATGTGTGTGTGTGGGGGGGGGCGTTGGCCAAGATTCTTTTTTTTCATTTTTATATTTTAAAAGTTTTTACATATCTACCACTGCTCCCCCTCCCTTTTTTCCTCCCAGCCCTCTCTCAGCCTCCTTCCACCCCATCCCTCCATCCATTCCCAAAGGAGGGCAAGGAATCCCAAGGTAAGTCCATTGGTTCTGGCATGTCCAGTAGAGGTAGGTTCAAGTTCCTCACCCCAGTATTAAGGCTGGGTTAGGTGTTCCTCTGTAGGGAATGGGCTCTTAGATTCATGCACCAGGAACAAAGTCTGATCCTACTCCAAGAGGCTCCACAAACTGCCCACACCATTTGACAGTCATCTACCTTTGGAGGGTTTAGTTCCTTTCCAGGAAGTTTCCTCAGCTGTTATTTCACAGTCAGTGAGCTCCAAATAGCTTGGGTCAGTGATCTCTGTGGGTCTCCTCTTCATGATCCTGATCCCTTTGCTCATTATACTCTCTCCTCTCTCTCTCTCTCTCTCTCTCTCTCTCTCTCTCTCTAGCTGAACTGGAAGCTTGACCTGATGCTTAGTTATAAAGATCCTGCTCTTAAATCTATGGTGGTGCTTCTCAACCTTCCTACTGTGATTCTTTAGTAAGTTCTCATTTTATGGTGATTCAAAACATAAAATTTTTTTTTTTGCTATTTTACAAATGTAATTTTGCTACTCTTGTGAATCATAATGTAAATATCTGATTGCAGGATATTTAATATGAGACCCCTGAGAAAAAGGTTGTTCAGTTCCCCTAAAAGGGTTATGACCCACAGGTTGAGAATCTCTGGTCTATATATACACCCAAGAGTGGGATTGTTTAATTATGTGGCAGTTCTTTGAATAATTTGAAAATATTTCATGTTTTCCACAGTGGCACAGCATTCCACATTCTTATCAAAGGTACAGAAGGGCTCCAATTTCTTCATGTCCACACTGATGTTTATTTCCTTTGAATTTCTGTCTGTCTGTAATAATTATCAACAACCATCTCAACAGCTACTGGTTGATGAACATCTATTTTCAAAGTAGATGGCTAATCATATTATACCAGAATTCTGCTACAATGCCCAAGAATCCATGCAATGGGCTACCTTTGAAATAAACTCTTCTTCATTAAGGGTCTACTTATAGTATTGCACTTAGCATTTTTCTTTAATAGTTACCGAATTCATCCTGAAATCTTCATTGTATTATACCATTTTATGACAAAGTCAAATGATATTAATTACACAAATAATCCCAGCAGCTTAATATGAGCATCTAGATGAACATAAAAGATAAGCAGAGGGAGAATCATGGATAATTGAACCCCTCCAGTGCTCCAGGCACTATGCTGGGGAGGCTTTCACATCTAGTGCTTGGCTTGATCCTGTCAAAACCATTCCAAGTGTCTCAGCTAGGTGATCAAGGTCATGTTAATAGTATGCAACCTTGATCTGACATGATGAAAATAGCACTCTCCTTCTGTGGTCTTTCTTCTCCAAACCTGTAATCATGAGAAATACCTCAGAGGGATTTCAATAGTGGAGCATCAAATACCTGGCCAGTCTATCTCCAGACTGTCAAGGTCATCACAAATAATGAAAATCTAAGAAACTGTCATAGCCAAGAGGGGCCTAAGGAGACATGACAGGTAAATGGGATGCATCATGCTTGGTGAGACCCTCAAACAGACAGAAGGCACTATCTAATAATAATAATAATAGTAATAATAATTAATAATAATGGAATTTCAATAAAGTTTTGACTTCAGTTAATTGGAATGCATCAAAGTTGTTTGGCAATAACAACAAACCTGCCATGCATGGAAGTGAGAGCCTCCAAACAGGATGTATGTAAAAAGGCTCTCTTCACCATCCTCTGAGTTTTCTGATAAAAAAGAAAAAGAAATTGAATTTTAAAAAAGGTATAAGTTAGCTTTAATTATCTAAATGAGTAGGAAAATGTATGAATCATTATGTTAAGTGAAATAAGCCAGATTTGGAAAAGAAAATGCTGTTTGCTTTATTTTGTGCATGGAATCTTTTTTAAAAAGGAAAGCAGAAATGGAATTATTTGGGTAATGAGGTTGAATATGACTCAAGTAATTTATAGAAGTGTGGGTGAAATACAATTTATATATACTAATAAAAATGTTAATCTCATTTTATAGGTTAGAGTAACATTTTGCAGTTTAATAATGTAGACACGACTTAGATGCATTCATTCCCACACAGAATGCACATACGGAATCTCACAGGAAAAAACTTTAGGCTAAGACAAGAGTGTTTTGTGTTTTATTCGCTTTGTGTGTGTGTGTGTGTGTGTGTGTGTGTGTGTGTGTGTGTGTGTGTGTGTGTGTGTGTGTGTGTGTGTGTGTGTGTGACTCAGGATGGTCCTGAACTCAGTATGTAGTTCAAGCTGGCCTTGAGCTCACAATCTTCCTGTCTTGGCATACCCCACCTCACCTCTAACAGAGTGCTTGGATTGCAGATGTGTACTACCACATCTAGCTCTGAATTGCTCAAAATTGTTAGTTCCTGAAAACCTTCAATTAACAACAACAAAAATAAACCCAAACCTGAGGAAGTCATTCATTTATCACATTACTCAACTTTATATTGTATTTATATAATAAAAAACTCAAAATACTTTTTTCCACTTATGAACAATGCATTCAAATTAATGAAAAGTTGTTTATGAATACACCAAACTTTCATTTATTCATTCATTTTCCAAATTATCTATATACCATCCAATATTCTGAGATAAACTTCAATATAACACACTCATCACAGATCATCCAAATGCTGTTTCAGGTTTAGGTTTGTACTGCAGGTGACATAACTGGTCACATAGGCATTTGAGCAACGGAGGCAGCGAGAGCCAAATACACAAACACCAAAGTAAAAAATCTCTGGAGGACCAGCACCCCATCTGTAGGACACTGATACATACCAGCTTCATAAGACTGTTAACAAACAGACGTCACCCCACACAGCTTTATAACCTAAATGTTTCTACTTCCTCCAGGCAGATAATGTGCTTTTTATTTTAAACATACATATGTTCATTCACTTAAGACTTCTGCATCTCACAGCTTATTTACTTTCTCCAAAAAAACATCTGCTAATTTGAAAGACTCCATGGTAACAACATGGAATGGCACTATCTATGATACTGAGTTTATACAGGATGCATATGATAATTCATGCTAAGGCTTGAAATATGGTCTGGGGGGCAGATAACTTTATCAACATTTTATTTTTTAATCACGATCATGAATAAAAACTATTGACCTCAGAAACTTTATAATAACGGAAGTCATCAACATTGCCAGATTCACAGAAACCAAACTTTTAGAGATAAGGGGTGTTTTGCATTGGCTGGAATGAAATGTTACCAGAAGAATTCCTGCAAACCACAGCAGAACAAACCCCCCTCTCTAGGCAAGGGAAGGGGCAGTCATTCTGAAATTTACACCTGATTTGTGTTATAGTAATCTTTGAAATTAAGAAGTGTATCCTTGCATTTCATTAAATTCTGGCTAATGAGATAACTGTCTTCCCAAGGAGGGAATGATAAAGTGCTCAGGCCATAAAGCATAAATTAATACTGCAAGGTTAAACACTGGAACTAACTCATGTTTCAACAAAAGCCCCTACCAGCAGTTAAATTAACTGACATAAATACCATAAAATCTGTCTTTATTTTAGTTTCAGATGCTGCCTCTTTTTACACCCCTGCTTTCAGTTTGTATAACTCATTTTTGCACGTTATCGCATGCACCATTTGCCATTTAAGGATTCAACTATGATGGGAAAAGAGTTAAGAAATCAAGTACTCAGAGAAGAGAAAGACCCGTGTGGGCCTGGGAATACCATACTGAATACCATACTGAAGATTGTCAGCGCTACACCAAGCAAGGCTAGAACAGACAACAGGCCTTCAGAGAAACAGTTAATTATGAGACGGCCAGCCCAAGGAAGTCTACTTTATAAGCTTTTGATAGACATCTTGAAAAGAAAATGCTAAAGAAAACCTGTGGTGATAATAGGTTTGATATATATTCTGGTAAAAATTATATCACATTAATGAGGTGGCTTAAAGGGCTCATGCATCTTGTAGGAGGCATTTCAATGTATTAGTGTAATTAGTGGTGATGAGAAAACTGTTTGGAACTGAATTACCTCTCAAGAGTTCATTTGAGCTATATGAAATTACACCATGCAAGAAGGAAAATTATGGAGCCATCCAGAGAGAGTTCATGCCTGATTTGATCATAGCCACTAATTGGATGATCATTTTCCTAAAGCTTTTCAAATGGTTGACAGTTTCTGCCTCTCATTTTTTTTTTTTTAATGGATGAACTCTTTATTTCTTGTACTAAGCAAGCAAACATAGGTTTGTTAGAGATTTGGGTGTTTCTCCAGGAACCTTACAGGTGTAATTGTCACACTCTGAACAACCTTTGTCCCTTAATTAGCTGCTTTTGGGGAACCCCTAAGGAGAGTCGCCGTTCTTGTTAACAGTCTTAGTGAATACTTGGCAAGGGACCCTCTCTGAGTGTGATGCGTGTCAGCAGTCATGGGTTGACAGTGGTTTTAATGAAGTTAAAACCTGCCCCAACTTGGGGTAGGTAGTACAGAGTTGGTGTTGAATTGCTTTGGATTGATGTGTGTGTGTGTTTGTGTGTATATGTCTGTCTATCTGTCTGTGTGTGCATGCGTGCGTGCATGTACCTGTTTGGTAACTTGTGTGCGTCCACACATGACTGTCTATCTATATGTGTTTAGTGTGATTTACATGTTCAGGTGAAGGACAATAAATGGATATTGAAGATAAAATAATGAAAAATGTTCTCAATTGTTTATGAGTACTGAACACAAGATAGTCAATAGAGAAGAGCTGATACCGTGGAATCAGCTATTTGTCTGAACTTCTTGGTATGAAATAAAGCAAAGTATAAAAATTGGGGGCTAAGAAAATGCCCTACTTTTTCTCTGCTTGACAC
The DNA here is from genome assembly GCA_033318265.1 of Phyllotis vaccarum. Lineage (NCBI taxonomy): Eukaryota > Metazoa > Chordata > Mammalia > Rodentia > Cricetidae > Phyllotis > Phyllotis vaccarum. The sequence goes on along the minus strand of JARWLC010000001.1, from coordinate 144,452,446 downwards.
ATTGCTGGTTGGTCTACAGACCTCCTGTCTGAATCATCATTCCAGTATCAGACACACAAGAAGATTCCCAAATGAAGCTCAACCACATGAGGTTAAAAATACTAGAAAGAGTTTTTGTCTGGGCCGAGATGTGTGCCTTGCTAAATCAGAAAGAAAAATCATTAGAAAACATGGTAATCGACTTCTTCCCAAAAAGGAAGATGAAGCATTTAAATTGGTGTATTTTTAAAATTGTGTGTGTGTGTGTGTGTGTGTGTGTGTGTGTGTGTGTGTGTGTGTGTGTGTGTGTGTGTGTGTGTGCTGTGTTAGTCAGAAGAAAGCTTTCAGGATGAGTTCTGTCCCTTCCACCACAAGGATCCATTACCTTGTATTGGACTCAGGTCAACAAGCTTGGCAGTGAGCTGCTTTACCTGATAAGCCATTTTGCCAGCCCTAATCCAGTAGGCAAATCTTAATTTTCATAGGAATCAGGTATACTTCAGAGTGTAACACTGAGTATTTGTGTACATATAGGTGCATTCTGGATATCTGTGCTACATAAACAGAAATTTAAATTGTCAAGAATCATTCTCAGGGTCAAACACTGCAGGCACCCCCTCAGTTCATTCACTTGTGAATGCCACAGGACACTTATCCATAAACACTACTTTTGAAAACATTTGCAGCAGCTATTGAAATTATAGATCAGAAGCTGAAATATTAATGAAATTGAAACTTTAACAAGTCCCCAGACTCTTACTAGACTTTCTTTACCTCTAATTAGTTTAGTTATAGAACTTGCTGGAGTCAGCCACCCATAAAGCTGAAACCAGCATTCTTTATAGTAGGAATATGAAGCTTTGAAATATCCTAGTTGTATTCCAGGAAGAGAATTGTGAGACATCTGATATCATATTTCAAGGAATCAGAATTTAGAAGAGCTATTGATTCTAGATGTCAGTTCAATTAATTCAGAGAGCAAACAAGTTCATTAAAAATAATTAAATCACTTTGTAACTTTTTTTTTCCAGTACTCAAAGGAGTTGCGGAGACTGGAGACAAATTGGTGGATTTATGTATAAACTGTATTTGCAGTTTGGTTCCCTTGTTTCACTCTGATATTTATTTAATCAGCTTATTAAGATATAGAATTGCCAGCATACTTTTCAATGAGAAACTCAAATATGCCTTTCAGTCTGTGTTTTAATGAGTCTCTCTGAAGCACTTCACTGTCAGTGTTGGCTTTTTTGGAGATTCCTCTTCCATTGGCATTTAGCTAAAACCACTCCTCATGAAGAAATAATCTGTATGTTGCCTTGTTTTCTGGAATGTAGACACTGTTCTCCTTTGAGTTTCCTTGGTTCAAAGCTCCTCTTTTTCCTCATGTGTGTGTGTTATTTTTTCCTTCTTATAATTGAGGCCCATTTTCTGAGTCTGTACCTTCATGTTGGACGGTCAGTTGACTATGGAATATCCAACCTTCTCTCATGACAGTTAGCTATTCTTCCTGGATATCCTCTGCTTTGCTATCTGTATTTCGGTCTTTGTTTCTGTTTTTGAATTTATGTCTCATGTCATAAATTTAATTCTTCTGTGTGTGGTGTTATATTGTATACTTAGTGAAGCTAGTCTGAAAACCAGAGGACAGAGCCAGGCCTTGAAGGTCAGAGAGTGGTGACCCCGCCTTTAATCCTAGCACTCTAGAGGCAGAGATCCTCTAGATCTCTGTGAGTTCAAGGCTAAACAGAGCCAGGCGGTGGTGACACACACCTTTAATCCTAGCACTAGGGAAGCTGAAGGAGCAGGAGACAGAGCTGGTTGGAGACCGAGGAGGCAGGGCTTCTTCCTTTTTCTTTCTCTCTCTCTTTCTGCTAAGGACTAAGAGGCATTTGCTCTGAGGACTTGGAGAGACAAGACCTACCTTTTTGGCTTTAAGAGTTGGCAGGTGAGAACTGCATGTGGAAGATCTGTCTCTGATATTTCAGGGTTTCCCCAATATTTGGTTCCTGGTTTTTATTATAATATCAGATAGAATTTGTGTAATATTTGTGGTATATTTTGAAGCAACATTAATCCATGAGTGATCCACACTCCTGACCTGTACACTTCATCAGACCCCACTTCCAAACAATGTTTCCTTAGGCACTAAGTTTGTAATGTAAATTTTAATGGACAAACTCAAGCCATATCAGATATCACCTTTACTTTACTTGGTTCATGTGTATTAATGTGTATGCATATGTGTCTGTGGGTGGAGGGTATGCATACATGAGTGTAGGTGTTAGGGTTCTGACCCACTTCCTGAAGCCCTGGCCAATAAGCAATAACCTAACCTGCCCAGTATCTTGATGTCAAGCTCTACTTAGGAAGACCCCCTACTCTTCCCTCATTCTTAGTTTTCCTTCACCCACCACCCCATGTGCTTCTCACCTTCTCTCTTTCTCTGACCTCTCTCTTTTCCTTATATTCCGTTCTCTTTCTCTCTCCGAATCCTTATTCTAATAAAGTCTCCACATACACACATCTTGAGTCTCTTTCTGTAGGCCACATGCACACTGACTACTGCCATGCCCACCTTCATTGGATGATATCTGCCAGATACAGATATAGGCATTCTCACTATCATAACATAAGAGCAGGTACCCATAAAGGTAGGAAGAATATAACAGATTCCCAGGAGCTGGTATCATGGGAGTTTGTGAACTGTTCAGTATGTGTGCTGGAAACAAACTCTATACTGTCACAAGAACATGAAGCACCTTTAACCACTGAGCCATTGTTCCACTTCAGCCCCTTGTTCTCATGGAAAACAAGGCTCTTCCTATGCTCTTCTCCTTCCACTTTGTAGAGGCCAAGTTTTGTCCTATTAAGATGCCAAAAAAGTTAAATATTCCTTTGTTTCTGAAAAGAGTTTCCAAAAATTTTAACAATTTACCTTCTGTTTTTCTTATATTCTTTAAGTAGTATTGTTCCGAAACATCTTTTAAAAAACATTCCTGGCTTGTCACTAATATAAAACTGCAGACATCTGCACCCATTCTTTCTTCATTGCTACAGATAGCTTAAAGAAGTGTCATCATCTCTCCAAGGTGAACTACACTCCATACTCAGTCCCCTTTCCACATGCTACATAGTGTGATGAGCTCTCCTTTGGCTCTGTTCCTAGCCAGTTTCCTAACCAGGAGTGGGGTTTCAAGGCCCTTGCTTTTCACACACCTTTGCAAAGCATCAGCTCTCTTTGCAATGTGCATCTCCTCAGCAGTTACGTGGTCCTTGTCTGTCTCAGACTGGCTTCTATTCCACCCCTCCACCAAGACTGTTCTCATCTAAGGGAGCAACAATCTCCCTGCTTCTGACACCACTGTTTATTTTTCGCTGCCCATCCTGGAGTTCTTAGCAGAATTTGAAATAGGATTGGCGATTCTCTTTTTCTGGAAACACCTTTTAGCCCTACCAAGCAATTTCTACCTGTATCTTCATATTCTAATTTACATAACTCTTGCTATTTGCATTATTGGTTTCTTAGGATTTAGATGGTGAAGATGTGTGCTACAGGAGACATTTTAGGAACAAAATAAAATGTTTCATGTCAGTTACTGTGAACGCAGACACCTATCTGATGTATTCAGAAAAAAATACACTGAAGGAAAAGATTTTAAGAAAAAATTATTTTTCATTTTCATATTATTGATATGAACTTTTTTAGTCCCATAAATTAAATCAAATGGTTTAGTGCACAGAAATTAATTTTCAATAGTTTTGCTTTTGAAAATGTATTATAAATGTAATGTGTTCAGCAACATACTATTTTTATAGACAGTATTCTGGGAAAGACCCCTACTTAACCATTTGCTTTACTTAGAGAAAGGAACATAAAGTAAATAATTTTTAAGTGTAATACATTGATGTGGATAATTAATAAATTTCTCTATACTTATGAGTTTGTTGTTCAGTTTTATGGAACGTGGTCAAAAATAATGGAATAGTATGAGAGTTTTGTTTTTTTTTTTTTTTAATGGGTAGGGGAATTAATGTTTGTTAGATAATTGCATAAAAGCTACACCTAGGACTTGCCTAGGAAAGGCTCTAAGAAGGGAGTTTGAGGTCAGACTATTTTCTTCTTTATTCTGCAAAACTGGCACATCGTTTGTCAAATCAGATACTGTTTATCCTCTCTAATCCAGGAAATCTTTTTTCTATTTAATTATTTATTTTGTGTGTGATGCATATTCGTATATGTGCATGCATGTTCATGTGTGTATATAGGGCATGCAAGTGGAGGTGAGAAACAGTGCTGGTTATCTGCCCTCCCTTCCCACCTTATTTTAAATGGGTTTTGTTGCTGCTGCTGTTGAGTTATGCATGTATTACAGGCTTACTGGTCCAGTAGATTCTGGAGAGTCTTATTTCTCTGTTTGTAGTTTGCTGTAGGAGCTCTGGGATTACAGACATGAGCTACCATATATGGCTTTATGTAGGTTCTGGGAGTTCGAAGTCAGATACTCATGTTTACATAGCAATACTTTCCTTACTGAACCACCTCATCATCCCTTTTTTATTTTCAATCTAACAGATTGAAATTATTAATATTTCCTGCATTCTCTGGAATAAGCATGAACTTTAAATACTAGCATTGCAGAATAACTTTAGTTCTTTTGTTTTTGTTTTTTTTTCTGGTCATCTTAGTTAATATTAGGAAATACCTTCAGATTTATGTGTAAGTTAGCAACATAATTATTGTAAAATGAACAGGTTAATATGCATTACATACAATGTCTTTCTCTACAGTCTTTAACATAATATCACTAGAATCTCCAACTGAAAATAAAAATTTTAGAGGTAGAAGATTAAAGATGATATGCCTCATATGAGGTATGCCCAACATTTGAAGTAACGTCAGCTGACTCCAAGGGCTCGGTTTCCTTCCTTACGGCATTCAGTAACAAGATTGCCCACAGGAAGCTGAAAAGGGCAAGTGTCTTAGGAGAAATTGGTACTTGCCTGTTCTGTGCCCATTCTCTTTTCTGTTACAGAGACTGGAGATGGAAAAATCCAAAGACCGTATGTCTATCTCCCTTCACTAGAAAGTGGAGAGACGCAGAAAAAGACCTTGGAGACAAACCTAAGCTTGTATACCTTTATGCCCTCTTCTTTCATTCTTTCTTGAAGCCTTGGATGCTCCAGTAGCCAGCTATCTTGCTCTATAAGGTGCACATCAGTACATAAAGCATGTAGTAAGGATAATGGTTAAAAGAGAGAGAGAGTCACTGTAGTACCTCTACTCCATCGCTTCACTTCTTTGGTGTGAAGAATGAGCCTCTGAGTGTTTGGCTTCCAATGTGAGCTACTAAAACAGTCCTGATTGATGCAGATATATATTACATCATTAAGCGAGGAAAACACATTTATGGATTGTAGAGGAGCAGCATGCCAGATAATGGACAAAATATTGCCTCAGGCTAATGTGCTGTGGAAGTGGGAAGCAGGGTTTGGGGTAACAAATTAATAGAACTTTGAGATGTTGCGTTTATTCAGAAAGAACTGAATGCTTTTCGGCAATTAGCCAGCATGGACAGGGTTTCCATGTGGCAGCCCTGCTGCTGGCAGAAGGCTGGTGGTAGATTGACAGACTGAGAACAGCTATTTAAGGATACGGCTGCTGGGAATGTAGAAATAGCCACAGACAGTTCATGCTCCTGAGGACAAATGATGGTTTGTTATTATGCTTGAACTATGGGAAATCAGTAAAGGCATCTAGGAAGGAGTGAAACCATGGGGTGCTATTAAGAGTTGTGCAATTCTAGTCTGTGAGAGAATATGGATTCTACTTGCAAAAATAATAGCATATAGGAGAGGAAGAAAAGAAGTCGTTGTCATTGTTTTGAATTGCTCCTGAGCTGTTCCATTGTGTCATGAATCTTAAGTCAAATTTCATGTTATTAGTATTAATTTTATTAGTGTGATGTATGTGTACTGCCACAATATTGCTTTAATGAAATAATGGATTGTGAGTTATATTCCACAGATCTAATGTAATGCTTGTTAAGTGTGGTGGGAATGTGCCTGATGGGAAAGGGAGGCAAGGGTAGGGAGAGAAAATAGAGAGCTAGAGATACATGGAGTAGGGGAAAGAGAGAGCTTTGTCCTGTTCAAGTTTTTAGGCATTCTAGTGACTTTCTTGACTTGTAGCACATGAGCTGTCAACATGTATTGCTTTTAGCCATGATTGGCTTTCTATTTGCATCTCTAACATGCCCATTCAGATAGATGTCTTTGCATTCATGAGCTATACTGTTATCGCTTCCTCAATAAATTAGACACTGGACTCTTAATCATCTCTATCTGGAAACACATACGTCAAACATTTAGGTATCAATAACACGTACCGGAAAAGCCCTCTGGATACACATTTGGGCGTGATTGCATGTAACAAATTATAAATGATCTAAAACATAACTCTCCTAGAAAGTTCAGTGTTCTCTTCTTTGAGAGCCTGAGAAAACAATTTCTTCGTAGGAAATGTGTCTTCTGGTTCAGTGTTGATCATTTCTCCAGGTTTAGAAGACATTCGTGTGTATAACTACAGTGGGTTCAATGTCATCGGATTGTGTTCATGTGGTCCAATACAGAATAAAAAACTATTTCAAGATACCAGGAAGAATTAAGATAAACTGGGGCCAGCAAGATGGCTCGGTAGGTACAGGTACTTGGCGCCAAGACTCAAAGACTTGAGTTTGATCCTTAGGAGACGCACGATGAAAGAAGACAGCTTACTCCTGAAAGTAGTCATCTGACCTCCACATATGACTGTGATATCTCCAACATAAATAGATAAATAGGTGGAATTGAAATAAGTTTTTAAAAGAAATTTAGATGAACTAGAGAAAAGAATGCATACATAGTCAGAGACCTGGCTGGCCAGATTGCAATATATACTCAATTTCTACCCTTATGGCCATAAAACTTAGACTGAGAAAATAAGAATCTTGGATAACAGTCATTATTAGTAGGCTTTCTGTCCAGAACCTTCCATAAATGTAGAAAAAAGAACTTCACAACTGAAAAAGAAAAAAGATAAAGAGAAAAGATTTAGCTGAGCACTTTCTCTTGTGTGAATACTGGAATAAAAGACAAAAGCCAGGTCTCAGCCCACAGGAGTTATCTGTAACTCAAGTAACAAGGTTAAAAGATTGAAACAGCACAGGGCAAAATGAAAGGCACAAATTGTGAGTATAAGAATCACTTGCACGGAGTTATTTCACTGAATTAAAGAAGGATGTAAACCAGCCAAGCGTGAGAGCTACAGGGCACACTCGAGTTGTCTAACTTATCTATGTTCTTAATTTAAGAAAGGGAAAGCAAAATTAATTACTGTCTTTCTATACTTTAAACCCGTGACATACGTGACTCTCCCAGTTGCTGCTTCTATTGTATCCGCTCTTTTTTCTGTCACCTAGGCTACGAAGAGAAGCATCTGTTTAGACCTGCTTCCTTTTGTCTCTCGGATAAGATGTGTATAACGTGGGACTGTGGAAGCATTATTATATTAAAAATGAACATTAGATCAGTTAACCTTGGATGTATAGGAATCATTTAATCAGACAGAGCTTTCGCCTTCCACACCACCCCTGCTGTCCTGCTATACACTGAAATAACCTCATTTGAAGACATAGGTGTAAAAAGACTGATAGATGGGACTGGGAAATAAACTCCGACAATAAATTACTTTCTGTGGAAATGTGAGTGCTTGGGTTTGAGTCCTCAGCACCCATATCTAAAAGTGGAGGAGGTGAGAGTGGCATATGCCTACATTCTTAGCACTGGGTAAGGGCAGAGTCAAGAGGATTCATAACATTAGTTGCTCAGCTGTGCTAGCCAGGGGTAGCTCTAGATTAAGTGAGAAACTGATTTAAAACTGAAGTAAAGAGGCAAGGTGGAATCCAGCCAGGCCTTGCCCTGTCTTGCCAGACAGATGCTGCAGAAGGCAGCCAGGTGCCACCACGTGAACAAATAGGTGATGGAGAGGTGGGACAGATAGAAAAATAGAGCGGTGCATGATCTGTGGAGAAAGGCCAAACTGGGGACACACTGCAGTGACTGGTGTGAGAAAGGGCTGAGGTAGGAACAAGTCGTTGCCCTGTAGGGTCGATGCAGTAGTGTGCAGCAACCTGGAGCTTATTTAGAGGCAGACTCGGGCCCTGAACTTGCTGTCCATCCTTTGGATCTTCTATCCCTGGGCAATGACAAAGACCTGAAATGAGAAAGAGTTCACTTTATGGATCAGACCTCCGCAAAGGACCATGATGGCCTGCCATGCCACCAGAGGCCATATTTGTGTCTGTGGTCCTTGCTACTGGCCCAAGCCATAGTGAAACCTGAGATCCAATTAGACTTATGCCATCTATGCTACAATATGAATACTCAGGGTTTTGTTACTTCAAGGGATATGTTGATGTGGGTGGCCTGTGTCACAACCTAAGTCCATGTTGGGACCCTGTTGTCCATGCTGCAGTTGAAGGCCATGAGTGGTCGGTGGTCCTGATACAACCATTAACCATGTTGATGTCTGTGGCCCATGTTGCCACCTAAGGCCATGTAGATATCCATGGTCAGTGCTGCCACCTGGACCCATGTTGATATCTGTAGCCTGCACTGCCACCAGGGGCCATGTTGAATTGAGTGACCCATGAAGCTGCCTGCTGCCATGGTGATGTCTAGGTCTTTGGATGTATGCATCCTTCAAAGGCCTTGTCTAGGTCTGTAGTCCTACCACAGCTGAGTACTGTGTCCGTGGAGGCACATGATTTATACTCCCCCTGACTGTGAAGAGCAAGGAAGCTACTTTTTCACTGGTATTGATGATTGCAGATGCTCAGTTGAGAGGGAGGGTTATGGAAGGCTTCTGTGACAATGCCTACTCCCACTGAAACAGCCTCTCTCAAAGAAAAGGTAACAGCCTAGACAGACAGGAAGCCATCGAAGAGATCGAAGAGAACTCTTTAAAAGTGTGATGGGGATGCTGAATTGTAGCTCTCCACAACTGACGGCTTCTGACTGTGATATGAGAGGAAAGAAAGGACTCGTTCTCTCTGAGCTGGTCACTGAAAGTTTAACCATGCTCCACTGAGTACATAGATGACGCAAATCGGACTTGGTTTTTATTCCTATTTTTATTGTTACGTCTTTAAGGGGGCTTGTGGGTGGGGGAGGCAGACATAGAAGGATTGGGAAGTGTTATTGGGTTCATGACTCGAAATTCCCATAGAATCACTGAAAATGTTAAGTTGAAAAATAAAATAAAGCTAAGGCAAAGAATAAGAAGGTCGTGGAAGACACTTAACATTGACCTCTGACCTCTACACAGTGTATGCACATGTGCTCCCACATATAAGTGCAAGTTACATGTATACACAAAAAAATATAGAGAAACAATTTTAAAAAGAAGGAATATTGAAATCACAGCTCATATCATTTAATACTTTCCAAGGGATAATTGCTAAATGAAAAAGCAATTTTTTTTTTATGCTTCTGGAAATGTGAGCCTAGATGGCAGGATCCTTCACCAATCCTGTCTCACCAGGTCATTTCTCAAGATACTTCACTATCAGAAAAAGAAACAGTGCTTGCCAAGGAAACATCATAGCAAGTAACTTGATCGATTTCTCTATCGGTTGCAAAAATATCCTTTACGGGCTACACACTGATATTCCTTGGCGTTATACGAGGAGCTGGGGCTTGATAAATGATAGTATACATTCATTTCTAAAAATAATGTCTGAAAAGCTGTCAAGCTTATTAAAAATAGGAAAGACTTCTACATTCTGGGTTGAGTCATAGAAGAAATTTGCTTAGTGTTGGTAAGGAAGAGAAGAAACAGTTATCCCATAGCTCTTGCTTCAAACATGGTCCCTCTTTGATATCTGTGTGTTTTAACCTAGCATGTTCTAGGACTTTAAGGATAACTTGAGGAGCACTTACAAAATCAACTCCAAATTTATTGTTACCTAAAATGTAATTTGGTTTTTCTAAGTGTTTCGTAAGACTTAAAAGCAAGAAGATTCTTAAATGTATCAAAATTTTTGCAATTTTTTTTCTCCAAAATTTCCCAAAATTCCTAAGAAACAATTGGACTACTAATCCACACGGGGTAAAATAATGACCAGTGAGCACTGCATATTCAAGTCGAAAGTGACTGCTAAATGGGAATCTGAGGCACTATAGAAAAACACAAAGAAAAAAATGTATTTCCGGAAGCTAATGACTCCATCAGCAATGGGAACAGTAAGAACAAGAAATCCTAAACCAGCTTATCTAAGTGCTACTTATACTCTTCTGGCTTACTGGGTCAGCCCATACAAGTCTGCAGAGTAATTCTTTGTTTGTTTGTTTGTTTGTTTGTTTGTTTGTTTGTTTGTTTTACTTTATCTTCTCAAACCTTCCTTTCCTTTGAGTATCCCTACCTTTGCATTTATTACTCTAATAGACAATTAATTAGAGTAAAGCATGCTACCAGAAAAGCTTTTTTTAAATTTTTAGTTAGAAAAATCCCACCATCTCTCTCAGAACTCTGCTCACCTCAAAACCCAGAAAATATGTTTACTGTAAAATCATTTTACAAACCTACAGCCCAGGTAAAAAGAAATACTAGTTCTATTTGTGATCATCAGCCCCAGTGAGATTTGCAAGGGAAAAAAAATGAATATAAAATTGTCAGTATCATTCTACGCATCTCAAAAACAAATGAACATGAAATGGTCAATACCACTTCTCAGCAGTGGTTTAGAATTTAATTGTGGGTGATGATGGTGGAATCTTCTGAGCTGTTTGGTGAAGGCAGTGTTCCACACTGGATCTATAGAAGGAGACAGAACTTGTTAACTTTCCACACTTCCTCACATCTTTCCCTGTGCTGCAGCACACCTCTCTGACTGCCACCCAGCAGCAGTTTCAGGTAATTTACCCTCTTTTCGGTACTGAATTGCTCGGTCCTACTTTAAGAATAGATGGGGAAGAAAATGGGAGGGAGCCAGTGTGTCAGCGTACCCATTTATATTTCTTGAGCACTATGCATCCTCTAACTTTTCCTGATGTTGCTGACTTTGAAGAGTGAAAGCAATTGTATTCTATGCTTCTATAAGGTCCCTTTCTTTTTCCAATGCAATTCTGAATCTATTGAGCTGGTTAATCAGCAGTTGCTCTTGTCCTTTATTAGCTGATGGTCATATGTCTTCACTAAATTAAATATACACATTCATGTTTTGCTGTTAATCAGTAAAACCTTGTTATTCCTTAGAAAAGAAAAGTCGTTGATTCAAGATCACATGTGGAGTTATTGTTTGTGACCAAGCTCTTGCTCTAACAAACCCATTGGGTCAGGCTAAAATTCAAAATAGAGATGTACTAGCATTTCAACACAAGTTGAAAATATGCTAGTGGATGCCCATAATGAAAGCAAAACCAAAAATTAAAGTCCTAACAGCCTAATTCCCTGAACAGATACATTGGTAGGATAAGAAATCTCCTTTGACTTAATTCCCGACAGAAAAGCTTACTTGAAGAAACTAATGTTGGCCAGTTAACTTCTTGGGTTTCCTGTGCTCGTCTTAGAAAGAAAGTAACTATGGGATAACAAACCACTCTAGGGGTGGGGGGGGGGGCTGGGTGTGTGGGTAGATGTGGAGGGGTATGTGGGTATGTGTGGGTGTGTGTGGGTGTGGGTGTGGGGGGGTCTGTATATCTGTATATTTCATAGTTTGTAGAATGCTTACTACAATTTTTCATGGAAATTGATAACAATACTTCATGGACAAGATTATCCTGATAGGTGTAGCAAAGCGATTGCTTTCTTATGCCTTTTTCTGTCTAACATCAACTCCTCTGACTGGCCCTTTGAACGTTGACTATGTTATGTGGAAAGAACCATTGCCCAATTCTAGAACCACAAATCAAGCCAATTAAGTCCATTAATATAATGTAAGTTTAGCCTTTGAAAGTCCATGCATATACACATACATATCAATATCTGTTCACCTGCCCTTCTGCGAGAGTATTTATTTAGTACATTTAAAGCTAAATTGTTTATTTCTCCTAGAAAATGTCTAGAAACAATCACTAACTTCAGCAAACTGTCAGTGTACAAATCAGCTTACAAAACCCAGTTACCCATCTCTCCACCACCAACAAATACATCAAGGGGGAGGTGACAGGATTATTCCCATTTGCAATAGCACCAAAGAAATAAAATATCTCGGGATAAACCTAACCAAGTAGGTGAAACCTCTGCAATCAAAACTTCAACTCTTTGAGGAAAGATTGATAAAGGCTCTAGAAAATGGAAAACCCTTTCATACTCATTTATCAGTAGAATTAATAATATGAAAATGACCATCCTACCAAAAGCAATTTATGAATTCAATGCAATTCTAATAATAATGCACTATTTTTCATAGGAATAGCTAAAAAAAAAAAAAAAAAAAAAAAAAAAAAAAAAAAAAAAAAAAAAAAAAAAAAGCTAAAATTTGTCTGGAAGCAAAAGGAAAAAAAATGGCTTCTTTTGCTTGACCTAATAATAATCCCCAGTTTCACCCATTTTCCTGCATATGGCAAAATTTCATTTTTTTCTTTGTGGAAGGATAATATTTAGTGTGATATATTTTGGGGAGAATGCTTCCTGCTTCCCCATAGAAATATAAACAAATGTCTATCCCTTCCCTATAAAGCACCAACAAGAAACCAAAGTGTCATCCCCCCAAAGTCCAACCTGGGGAACTAATGAATTTACTGGGCTTATTTATAGAGCATGAGTGTAGGTTGTTTACAGGTGTTTGGACAATCTCAAATCAGCCACAATCACCCCAAAGCTTCACTCTTAGCATGATGACAGTTTCCCCAGAGCTGTATAGATGGAGCCCTCCCATTCACTACTACATCCCACCCTATCCGACTTAACTTTTCCACCCTACAAATGTTCAAGCACATGCCAAGATCATGTGTCCATGAGCAAAGCAGGCAGAATTACATATCAATGCCCAAGATGTATGTAAAGGAACTGATAGAACGTTAGAAGGATAGCGTCCAATGACCATTCCTACACCTCCTCCTATGAAGGGATGTCAACAGTCAACAAACCTGATCTTGGGGGAGGGGGGAGTGTCCTTGCAAGTAGTCACTGTGTTCTAATAAATAAAATAGCCTAATAAATAAAACGACTGTTAAACTGTGGGAATAGTGTTCCGTAGTGTATGTTATGTATGTCATATGACATGACCCTAGGTTAATTGTATATTGGGATACTTCAGAATGGAGTGGTGAGTATGGCAGGCAGGTATCTCTCTTGTATGCATACTTTGCATCCCTTAAAACAACACACAGTCATGATATACATGGGTCCTATGGCAGACCTGCTCTTAGCTTTTACAGCTACCTCCATACTGAAGTTCATACTAATTGAGCTAATTTATGTCCCATTGGAAGTGTAAAATTTTCTTTATTTTTTCATATAAAATTTAAATAATAGTCATTCTAAGGTGTGATCACAATACAATGTGGTATAAAAATATTGAACTTCTAAAAAATATTTATAGATCATATTTGGGTATGTCTCTATTCAGAATATTGTGCCTATTTTTTATAACTAAGATTACTTGCTCCTTTCATATTACATTTGTTAACGTTTGTAAAGTATATACAATAATGAGCTGGCAACAATTTTCTCCCATTCTTTAGGTATTTGCTGGTATTTGTTTTAATCTTCTCTTTTCTGAAATATATTGGTTTCACTTCCTCATGGCTCCTCCAGTCATTAATGTGGACATGACAAACCAATTCCCTTTCCAATTCTCTGTGTTCTGTATTCTTTAAAGTGAGTTCCTCATCAGGAGATGTGATTGGAGATTTTAGCCTCTCTCATTAGTGTACATGAACTTGTATTTAAAGTGACTATTGGTATAGTCATCCCGTGCCTGTTACTGCTTCATGAATGTTCTTGTCTTCTCCTTCTGTCTTGACTGGTAGGATTAGGCATTAGGGTTTTGTTTTACTTCCCCACGTTATACTTTATTATTAGGTTTTATTTTTGAAATTACATAACTTTCTCCATCCTCTTTCACCCCCCCCCCAAACCTTTCCTGCTCCTTTTCAAATTTATGGCCTCCTTTTCTTTTGTTGCTTATGTGTGTATATACATATACACTCACATATGCATGCGTGCGTGAGTGCGTGCGTGCGTGCGTGAGTGCGTGTGTGTGTGTGTGTGTGTGTGTGTGTGTGTGTGTGTGTGCGTGCATGTGTGTATTCCTCAATATATAAGTATAACCTTCTTGGTCCATATGTTGTTATTTGGACGTACACGTTTGCATGTTATCAGAGTGATAACCAATTGGCGATCATTTCCCTGGGGAAGACAATTTCCCTTGATCTCAACAGTCTTCAGTTTCTTATAGCTCTTTGTAATTGAGGTTTTCCATCCCCCAGCCTCATTAGCATGCCTGTTGGTGTTGTCTTTGTTCAGGACATGCTTAAGCAGCCTTGTTGGTGAGACTAAGGTGTACCTTCTGACATTTCCAGGAAATGCTATGTCATAGAAAACTCCCTGGCCCACTGGATCTAGCAATCTTTCCACCCTCTCTTCTGCAATGATCCTGAAGGCTTCTATAAAGAATAGAGCTGTTGGTCCACAATTTTATGCATTTTTAATTTAAGTCCTATCATGTATACCACTTATCACTTTACTGTAGTGGATGTACTTTACTTGTATGTATTCATAATATGTGTAGTGTATATTGTGTATTGTATATGACTATGTCTGTGAATGTGTGTGTGAATATGAGTATGTGTAAGTGCAGACATGTACATATCATAGGGTCTTTGTATAGGTCAGAGGACCTGTCAGGCCTCACATTGTCTCCCCATTGCAGGCACCAGGCTACCTGAACAGATAGCTTCTGACAGTCTCGAATCTCATCATAGGTGCACTATGATTAGAGATGCATGCTGCTGAAGCATCAATTATGACCTGAATTCTAGAGATATGCACTTGGGTACATGCACTTGTTCATCAAACTACTTTTTCCACTGAGCCCTCTTCCCAGACCACATGTACATGTTTCCCTAGTATTTCTAGTTTCTTTCTGCCTTAGTTTTTGTTGGGGGTGGGGGTACACAATTAATTGACTTTATGAAACTTGATTTTATATAAAATATATAAAAAAATCAATACTTAAAATATAGACTAACTTAATATTCATTTGGAAAGAATAGAAGGATTTAAACTGTTCATTTTTGTGGCACCTATGTGACTTCCCCTTTCTCCTCTTCCACGTTATCACCCTTCTTCTCCCCCCTCTCCTCTTTATCCAGGAAAGTCTATATATCTGCTTAAAGATCTTTTCTCCATAAGACTATAGTTGGGTTGGGTTCTTCAAACACTTCAGATAGTTCACAACTCATATCTTAATTTCACTGTTTATGTTGAGATATTTGATATGACCGTCATCTTTCTTTCTCTGTACAAAGGATTTATTTTTCTTTGTCTCCTTTCAAATTTTTCTCCTTTTTTCATCTTTGGCTTTCTGTAATTTGAAAATAATACGTGTAAGGTTTTGTCTTTTTTCGGTTGGTTGGTTGATTACTTATACTATTTTAGACACCTAAGCCTTCTTGGGTCTATGGGTTTGTGAGTGTCACTAATTTTGATAACTTTTAGGTAATTTTAGATTTTGAATATTGTTCCTCATTGTCTTATTCTTTTCTTTTTGGTATTAAACTTGCATGTATGTTACATCTGTTTACATTGTCCCCATAGTTCTTAAACATTGTATTTTGTTTTTCCATTTCATTGTTAGAATTGTTAATTCAACAGACTTCAGGTTTATTCATATTGTTTTCTAGTATATCTACAATGATATAAGCTGCAAAAAATGATATTTCACCTCTGTAACTCTGTGCTATACTGGCAGCATTTCTTTCTCAACTTCCCATAGCATTTGTCTTGAAGCTAACACCATTCATATGTTCCTTCACAAAGAATATATTAAAGCAAATATTTTTTTAATTCTTTCTGAATAATACAATTACCTTGTTGAGTAAGTAGCTTGGCAGCCTTGTGACATTTCCATTGTACAGCGGAGAATAAAACTTTATCCCACACTTCTGAAATATGAACTTTAAGGGATATTTCTTATAATGCTGAGTGATTTATTATTTTAGACACCATACTATTGTTTGGAAGTTCAAGGAAAGAAACAGAAATATACAAATTATCTTTGATCTAAGAAACTTTTTTTAAATCAAATGCCCTTTGCAAGAAAATTTTCTCAATTTATTTACAATCATTAAAATAATTATTAATGACCCTTAAAAATACATCTATTGGTGTTCATTTCTAATTAGAAACAATTTTGAAATGTCCCCAGACTTTGATTACAAATTTGAATGACAGAAATAATTTTCACCAGTGTTGAAAGAATGTATTGTTTCATAAATACTTATTTTGGTTTATGGGAAAATAACATCACACTGAATTTATTCCTGATGTGAAGGCACACTACAAATAATTTAACAACTTAAATGTGAAAAATAAATTATGATGCTCTCAAATACAATTAAAGAAAAATACTTTTGTACCTTAGAGATGAGAACTTTTATGACAAGTTAGAACACTGATGTTTCCCAGTTCTTAAGACTTAAGATTGAAAGAAATTACGATTTTGAAAACTAAATAAGAGACAAGACAATTCAGTGCAGGGAGAATTGTCTGTTCCACAATGTTGCTAAGACAAGTGGGTGGTCCCTAAGACAAAGTAGAGAAATCCAACCCCATTTATGCCACAGAAAGAGGAACAGAAAGAACACAAAGATACAAACAAGACAAAGACTCCAAATTAACCACGAATAATAAAAACTTAATCACAGTCAGATAATTAAGTCAATCTAAGAAACACAAATACTGCATATTTCCTTTCATTTCTGGATACCAAATGCTTTATATAGATAGATAGGTAGATAGATAGATAAGTAGGTAGGTAGGTAGGTAGGTAGATAGATAGATAGATAGATAGATAGATAGATAGATAGATAGATAGATAGATACTGATTGTAAGGAAAGATGTGAAAACATCTGGAGAGCAAAGGGAACACATTGGTGATGTGGAATGCCTTTCTGTACACTGTGAATAACCGTTGGATAAATTGTGGCAAGCCTGCTTATAGGAAGGTGGGAGATCCAAGCATAGATAAACAGGAAAAAGGGCTAAGTAGCACAGAGATGCTGAAAGCTGCGGCCCAAGAAAGTAAGCTGTAATGAAACACAGGTAAGCCACGAGCTGTGTGACAATACATAGATAAATGGAAATGGGATGAGTTGACAGAGCTAGTAAGTAATGAGCCTGAGCCATAAGCCAAATAGTTTTAATTAATATAAGACTTTGTGTGATTATTTAAATGCTGGTCGGGATCTTGGGGCAAGACAAGGCTAGACACTTCGGGCTACAATGAAGGTTGATAGATAAGGGGAATATACGTCAATGTATATATTACACACATACATATACACACACACATATATATGCCAATGTATATATACATGTATGCCTGAAAATAGCTTTATGTAATTGTATGCTTAAAGATACATATGTATTAGAATCAGTCTCTGTGGTCTGAAGTTAAGCAATGACTTCCAAGCTATAAGACAAAAACTATAAGTGGAAAAGAGAAAATAGGTAAAATAAATTTATTTAAGCTTGTTTCTTAGTCCTAGAGAGAAGCTAAGCAGTTAAAAGCACTCAACAGTTCTTCTAGGGAATTCTCAGCACCCGTGTCAGGCAGCTCAAAGCTCCCTATCACTCCAGCTCCAAAAGACCCAACATCCTCTCCTGGTTTCCTTGAACTACTGCATGTACACATATGCACACAGAGACACACATAAACACATGATTTCAAAATAATAAAAATTAATTTTTAAAAGCTTGTTTCAAAACATATGACAAGTAGAAAAACAGCTGACAAGTGTGAGAAGATATTTGCAAATCTTATGTCTGCCCTGTAAGTTTGTAAAAAATTAATTCTAGCCCACTTAACAGTTGGATAAAATGTTCTGAAGTACCTGGCGTTTCTGGGACTTTCTGTGAGTGTTTCTAGAGGGAGTCAATGAACCAGTGGAGATGTAGGGAATTAGTTTCAATGCAGCACTATCCAGTCCCACAAAGCCCATGAAGAATTAAAAGGTAGAAGAAACATAAATATGCCTATGTTGTAAGTATTCTCTCCCTCCCTCCCCCCACCTCTCTCTCTGCCCCCAACTTGTGGCTATGATGTCAATCTCCCATCCCCTTGGCTCCCGCCCTAGTGTCCTGCCTGTGTACTGCCATGCTCCCCATTGAGATACTCTAAGCAAGTCCCCAATTAAATAATTTCTTTCCTAAACTTTCTTAGTCACTGCATCTCTTTACAACAATAGAGAAGTTACTAAACCATGCCCAGTGGTCTTCCAGAGTCTTGGGTCTTTAGCTTCAAATCAAAGATCACACTCCAGCTGCTTTCCTGGTTTTCCATCTTCTATAAAATTTATTGGGATTATTCCTTAAAATGTGAGGATCAATTCCCATCATTAATCTTCATTCTTATTTTCAATTTATCTCTCTCTATTAGTAAGATTTTAGCTAATGTAACATACATAAAAATAAACTTATACAAAGAAATTTAGGCTCACAGTGTTGGTCAGTGACAAATATTAGCCCCCTTGCTTTGGTCCTTTGGTGACCCAGATTCTACAGTGGAAGTTGATAGAAGAGAAATATGTTTCTTTTATGGCAATCAGACAGTGAAAGAGAAAGACACTCATGTCTCACAATCCCCTTCAAAGGAATGTCCCCAGTGACCTTGAATTGGGTCCTATGTTATAAAGGTCTTTACCATTTTCCAGTAGGGTCAACCAAAAACAAATTAACAAACTTTAACAAATTGCATGTTTGAAATGCATTCCAAATCTAAACTATATGACTAGGGTTAGGGTTTATCCATATTTGTCTGTCTGTCTGTCTGTCTGTCTGTCTACCTATCTTCTCCTATTTTTCTATTGGTTCTTTCTCTTTGGTGAACTCTAATACATATTTACATCCAGACTATATTTTTAAAAAACTATTAAAACTTAGCAGTTAAAAGGCTAATAATCAAACTAAAAGGGAGAGGAAATTTAGACCCACCAGTATTGTTATAAATTAAAATAGGGCTGGCTAATAAGAAGATGAAAAATTTGGAATTCTCGTATTTTGTGAGTGGGGGTATAAATTGGTGTGACCACTTTGAAAACAACTTGATCATTTTTCAGTGTAAAGTATCAGTCTAACATATGACGCAATTTTACTTCTTGATTTTTGCTGAAAAGAAACACATATCCACATAGCTTGCACAGTGTTCACCCTTGGATTGAAAATGGAAACATCCTATGTTCTTTCAAATGATTAATAAGCAAATAAAATTTCACTCAATGGAATACTACTTGGTAACATGGAGATGTGAAATACTGATATATGAGTATCTTAATATAATAAAAGAGTTGTGGTTGGAGCCATGTCTCAGTGGTTAAGATCACTTACTGTTCTTAAGTCCAGAGGTCAGCCCCCACATCAGGAGGCTCACAATTGCCTATAAAGCTCTGGGAATCCAATGCCCTCTTCTGGCCTTGATAACACACCCATATATGCTGCAAACACACAGAGGCACATAAATTGATAATGAGTGAGCAAATCTACAAAATATCAGTTTAAAGTGTGTTATCATGAAAGCCACAATACTTTATCATTTCATTAACATTAAATGTTTAGAATATTTAAGCCCAGAGGGAAAAGAGCAGCTGTGTTCCAGCTGTAACACTACTGGAAAGTGATAGTAGTTTTGGCTAATGGAAGTGGGCTTTTTTTTTTTTTTTTTTTTTTTTTTTTTTTTTTTTTTTTTGGATGACAAAAGTGTTCTGAAAGCCATAGTGATGATTAACGAACGACTCCATGAAAATAGTAATGGCTAAATATGATAATAATTATTTACTTTAAATTTGTGAACTGTGTGTGGTCTTTATCTTAATAAGCTGTTGTTATAAAGACGGGATCCTAGGGGTAGGTCTCTGTCACCTTTCCTGGTTGCTAAACTTTTTAAGAAATGAATATTCCCTACCAACTCCCAAGATCCCCTGAAATCTGAGTTCTGTATAATACATCTTGAACAGAATGACATGCTTATTTTGTCAGTGTTAGATATCTCTGGTTTCTCTCTATGGCTTGTCCTCGCTGTTTTGTATATGATGGCTCCCAAGGCTCCCAGCCAGTCACCTTTCTCAACTATGCCATAGCCTTTCCTCCTCTCCAGATACCCAAATGCCTTCACTTCCCACTTCTCTTGCTGTCCATGTGCAGGCGAACAACTTGAGATACCTCCTGGATATAACTGGTTTTCTGAAAGGCACAGTAGAATTTCCATATCATCACCTGTGGATGTCCTAGCACCAGTAACCCTTCAAACAGAACAGGCCTCAGACCTTATTCTTCTCTTAGAGACTTTCTCCCCTATTGTGCTCAGCAAACCTTAAGCTGACATTGTTCACTAATCCACCCCATGCTTCCACCATCTATGTCTTTTCAGGGCCTTCCTGAACCCCTCCCTTCTCTTCAGTGCCACCTTGTGTTCCTAGTGGACGTCTTTCATCATTTCCTAACTGAAACAATAGAATAAAAAAATCCCAATGTTGTATGTTTGTACCAAAGATATAAAGAGTACTTCCCTTAGAGAAAAAAAAATATGATGGTAAAAGCAGGAATCTGAACTTTAAAAGCCCTAAGGGGGAAGTATAAAATTAGGAGAAAGAACCATGAATCCCCTTTTTAGGGAGATGAATTTTTAAAAGTGCTTTTCAGTTCAAATATTGGCAGGTTCTGTGCTTTATTTTTGTGGGCATGTCATTCTCATACACACCTATTCCTAGTCCGAATCTTCTCTATTTCATGGTGTGAATGCTTGGCTTCAAAATAGCCTATCTCCTCCTCACTATCATGATTAACTTTGTCATATTAGAATAATGGTTTCCTAAAGGAATTCTCCTGGCTGAAGTTTCTTACCTGTCATTTAAAGTTGGAAAATCTTATTCTTAAGAGCAGAGATAGTGTTTTCCACTCATTAGATTAACAGAACTGAAAACAGATAGACACTATTCAAGTGTTGGGGAAAAGCTCTGTCTACCAGTAGGGGCAATTTTAATGGAGCTGAGTTTTGCAGCCCCCACAATGCTTTTTAAAATATGCATGTCATTTGATCCTGGGATTTACTTTAAAACTGTATCTCCTACAAAACTGCTTGCACATTGAAGCAAACATGTCCGTTGTTTCATTCTTTTTGTCTGAGAGGAAATTTGAAAACCTACTTAAATAGAGTCAACAGAACATTTAAATTATGGCACATCTATGTTCTCCTGGATAAATGATAAGTTGTTATTTTAGCATTGCTCCAAATTTCAAATATTTTCCTGAGCAAATATGTAAATAAACACATTTTTATTTATTAAACATTTTCAAACATTTATTTTTATTTATTTTGGTGAGTGTGTGAATGTGTGTGGGGGGAGGGGTGCATGTACTGGCAAAGGCATAAGTGAGTGTTGGAACTGATATTCCTAAGTAGCTGCAAACCAAGAAACATGAATATTGGGAACTTAACTCCTGTCCTGTCCAAAGGGAAGCAAGCACTCTGAACCATCTCTCCAGCCCAACATTTATTTTCTTTTCTGTCTTTTCTTTTAAAATTACAATGTAATTACATCACCCCTCCTTCCTTTTCCCTCCTCCAACCCCTCCCATATCTCTTCCCTTCCCTGTGACCCATCCATGTGTCCCACTCACTTTCAATTCCATGATTACATTCTTTAATTATTATTGTTACAGAGAGAGAGGGAGAAAGAGAAGAGAGAGAGAGAGAGAGAGAGAGAGAGAGAGAGAGAGAGAGAGAGAGATCACTATATGAATAAAATCTACTGAATCTGTTTCGCGTTGTTTGTGTATATATAACTTCAGGACTGACCACTTTGCATTGATGACCTCCTAAAGGACTCATCCCTGAGAGTAACTCTCCCTCTCGAGGCAATCATTAGCTGTCTGTCACCCTTTGTCTAGGCGTAGGACTTTATGAGATTTCTTCCTTCCACATTAGCACATCTATTGGCTTTATCATTATTCAAGCCTTGTTTAAACAACCATATTGTTGCTGTATCCTGGGTGTAGTGTCCCTGTTCTTTCTAGAAAAGTCTGTAGAAGAAAAGCTTCTCTCTTTTCAGCAAATGGAGGTCATTATAGAAGAACCACAAACGCAGAGGTCAAATGATTATGGGGAGCCCAGCCCCAATAAATACATCTATAACACAATTGCTACACCTAGTGCTCAGGGACCATATTAAAAAGGGGGTAAGAAAGATTATAAGTCCAAGAGCACCAGAAAGTCCAAAATTTATCTTTCAAATGCTAAATATAGTTTGAAATATTTTTACAACTTGGTATTTTCATAAGTATTTTATAATTAGATATGCAATTCTTATAAAATATACTTTCATATCACATATAGCATGGAGAACCAATTTTCAAACAAGGACCACAAGATGTTCATGGTTTCTCAGCTCTGGCTTCAGTGCTAAGACTCAACATGGACACCATTCATTTTTAAGCTCATTTCTACTATGTAAAGATCCTTAAGAGGTCATCTCTACAGAAAAGCTTGAATGTCCCACCAAGTCTATTGACAACTTCGAGAACCGCCATGTGCAGTGTGTGTACGTGTGTGTGTGTGTGTGTGTGTGTGTGTGTGTGTGTGTGTGTGTGTTGTCCATAAATTGTCCAATCTAAGGCATTTTGCTATAAGAGCCTGAAAGAAATGAGACAGGGAGCTACTTCTCCAATGGGGAGGAACAGTAATATCTGCAGGTGGTTTTGATTCAGGCAACAGGAGCAGGAGGAAGGGGACTGTTGGCATCTGGTGCTAGGAACCCAGGGATGCTGCTAAGCATTTAGCACTGCACGGGGCAGATATGTCAAACAAAAAAATATACAGCACTGTAGCACTGAAGTAGAATGTTCTAGCTTATCCTTGCCAGGATGGAAGCAAGCTTTCACCATTTACTTTCAGTCCCTCACTGTTTATTGATAACTTCAATTTGCTGCAAATGTCTCATCTTTATTCTCTCTCTCTCTCTTTGCTGTGAAATGAATCTGCTTATTTTGGTAAAGAAGTGGTGTGTTATATGGAAATCCAATAAATTTTACGTCGATCACTGCAAATGCCCATCTCAACTCATTTCTGTTCTTTCAGTCAACATCTATTCACATGTTCTTACAATTAAGAGCCCTCCTGGTTAAATTTTAGGTAACATCAAGAACTGTGTCCCAAACAGATAAGTAAAGTTTTGATAATTCCAATGGTAACCATTCAGCATTCGGTATAGGAATCATAGAGCAGAATGTTGGCAATCAATCACTGCACATTGAAGCATTTATTGGGCCCTACTAATGAACTCTTCTCTATGTCAGATGCTAGGAGGAAAGACAACCTGCCTTATATGTCTTTAACATCCCTTGAGGAGTATTTAGTCAACTTTAGGGGTGAAAAACAGTGATATTTAAAGATTCAAGTAGATTTTATATTCCAAGTCCCTAAGAGCTCCGTATGGAGGACAGTTAAATGGCAGGCGATGTCTCACATGGTAATTTGATAAGCTGATAAAAGAATTATTATTAGTAACTATTTTTACACTTTTATAATACTGATCACATGACAGAGTCACTGTGAAATGAAGGCAGGAAATTCTTCTTAAGATGTTTAATTTAAATTTCTAAAAATAATTTTAGATAGGCTAGGAAGATGGCCCACTCAGTAAAGCACATACCGTACAAGCATGAGGGTATGAGTTCAGATCTCAGCACCAGGGAAAAACCCAGGCATGGCAGGACAAGTGCTGGGAAGCAGAGATGGGCAGTCGAGCTGAATCAGTGAGCTCCTGGTTCAGTGAGATTCTGACTCAAAGGACAAGATGGGGGGGGGATGAAAGAGAAAGATATCTGCTATTTGCTTCAGGTCTACACTCATGAGTACACATGGTAAATAATTAAATATTAACAAAGTGACTTTACTCCTGAATGTGGGTGATAGCTCTCTGATTCATGGTCTCTGTAGTCAAAGGAACATCATAGAGTTGGTGGCAAACCTGATAAATCTCTATAACAACTAAAGCCAGCCCCTTGGTGATATTGCTGGTTTAGTTTAGACTTTAAACATCTACTGCACCCAAATAGAATTTGTAAATCTGGGGGACAAGGGAACTGTTTCTTGATTGCTTGTATTAAATCAATTCAGATTACTATTCAGACTTGAAATTTAACTAGTTATTCACAAAAGAATATTTCCTGAGAAACTAAAAGCTTTGTCAAATAAAAGCTGGGTGTTTTCCAGAAAGCCTGTAAACAATAGAGAGGTGAGCTGGTTCCCTGGACCTTTTCTCTGGGTACAATAAGAGAGTACCTGGTTCTGAGACAGCTCAGACTTTAACTGTGTGCTATGAGGGGGACACTTGACGTTTCTTTACCTTCAGAGTGGCAATTACCTTCACAATTGCATGCACATGGAGAAGAAAATAAACTCCAAATTACATTGTGAACTCTGGAGATTAGTGCATCATTTCATGGACAGTTGAACTTCTGTCCCATATAAATGCTTCCATAACAACACAAAAAGCATCATTATACCATATTCTGGGTTTCCACATAGTCTGTATTAGGGTGTTGCCACCTGACTTCCATTATGGAGATGGGAGTGGGCGGGGGTTTGGGTGGGGGTGGAGTAAAAAACACAAACCAGGCTTTGAAAATTTAGGGAGACATCTGTGTCTGTCCTTAAACATTCATCCTTGTACTCTCTGGTAGCCATGGAGTATAAGAGACATCACCCACTCTGTGTGCCTTTTGGTAATGGAATTATGTACAATTTGTACCTGTGAAGGCAAATATACATTGCAGAATGGGTGTCAGTGTAGAACAATTTCAGCCTTTAGGAAGGATTTAAAATGGCTTATAAATCCAAGTCAACTTTTGAATTCTCTTGTGACTTCCTGTTTTGTTAAAATGGTGAACTAAGGTACCCTCCCCTTCACCTCTGAATTGGTGTGGGCAGAGTGCAAAAAAAAATCTCTGAACTTTGGACATCTAGCACACTGAAATATTTCTTCCAACATCTTAGCTACCTCCCCATTTGGCCCTCTGTGCCCAGTACTGCTTGGATCATACCCTTCCCCTTCGTATCCAAGTTAGGTTGGGGGCTTGGTTTCATATTTTTACCTCCACCATTCCCAGAACATGCACAATAAAAGCTCTCAGAGTTTTGACTCTTCTGATGTATGCTCCCCATATCCCTCCTGCCTTACTTTCTTTCCATTCCAGAGTTCAAACTATTTTCTTTACATGAAAATTTAAGTCTGGTTTTAACACATAAAAGGGTGAAAATATTGAATAATGTTTATGCATTTTAATCAACTTCTCAGTATATAATTGTAAAACAACAATAAGAAAAGTGAGAGAAGGCTGCCTCCTGGTCCACAGATGACTAAGAGGTGAGTGGCACCCTGACCCTCGGGACAAGTGAAGACCATGGTCCCTCAACTCCAGCCTGGGAACACTGCCCCCAGCATCACAACCACACCCAGCTCCACCCTAAACCAAATAAAGCTGGGAGAGCCTCCCTCCCACCCAAGCCCAAACACCAACAAAACACAGCTCTAGGGACATCCCACTGGCCAAACTACACCTAAACCATGTGGGAGATTGTGTTGTTTCATTGTAAATATTTGTCCCACCCTCTGGTTTAATAAAAAAAAAAAAAAAAAGGCGCTGATTGGCCAAAGGCAGGCAGAAGTGTGGGCGGAGCTACCAGACCAAGAAAACTCTGAGAACAGGAAGCACAGAGCAGAATGCCAAAGAGAAGCCAGAAGAAGCAGAGGACAATCATGCTGCTGTGAGAAAAGGTACCAAGCCCCATGGCTGAACAAGTTAAGAGTCATGGGTTAGATTAAGGGTAGAGAGCTAGCAAGTGACATGCCTGAGCCTGAGGCTGATCAGCCTAGAACTATAGTAAGCCTCTGTGTGTCTCTGTGGGACTGTGGGACTGCAAGACTGCGGGTATGTGGGTCCTAAATCTGGAGGCTAGGCCCAAAAGTCTGGGCTAGAAACCTCCTACTACAAAACTTCAATCTATATCATCACCCAGTGACAACTAGAGACCCAGAAGCCTCCTCCCTCCAAGTTCACAACTGACTAAACGCTGACTAAGAGCCAACTAAGAGCTAGCTAAAACCCTACCAAGGACAACTCCTGTGACAAATGGAGATATACAGCTCCTTGGCCTATAGCCAACTAAGAGCCAACAACAGCAGCCCCTGCAATTACTAGAGACACTCATCCCAAACCTCACAACTGACTAAGAGCCAACCAAGAGCTGACTAAGAATGAACCGAATAAGCAATCGGCAGATGCCAGTGAAAGAATACATATAACAACATAAAGAACAACAAGACATCCCCAGAAGAAGCTGGTGGCTCTACAACATCAAGATCCGAGCATAACAATGAAAAGGAAAGAGAAGGAAATGACCTTAAAACCAACTTTATGAAGATAATAGAAGCTTTAAAAGAGTAGAAGCCCTAAAGAAGTAGAAGAAAATACAAACAAAAAATTGTAAGAGATGAACAAATGCCTGAAAGAAAATTTTTAAAAAAGAAAAGAAAAAAAAAAAAAACCAAACAGGTGAAAGAAACATTCCAGGTGTTAAAAATTGAAATAGAAGCAATAAAGAAGGCACAAACCAAGGCAAAGCTGGAAATAGAAAGCATGAAGAAACAATCCAGAACCACAGATGTAAGCATAACCAAGAGAATGCAAGAGGTGGAAGAGAGAATCCCTGGAGTGAAAGACAAAATAGCAGAAATAGATATGTCAGTTAAAGAAAACACTAAAACCAAAAAAGTCATAACACAGAAGGTCCAGAAAATCTGGGACACCATGAAAAGGCCAAATCTGAGAAGAATTGGAATCAAAGAAGGAGAATACCAGCTCAAAGACACATAAAATTTATTTAACAAAATCATAAAGAAAACTTTCCCAGTCTAAAGAAGCTTACAGAACACCAAATAGATTAGATCTCCCCAAAAATCTGCTCACCACATAGTAATCAAGCCACTAAACCTACAGAAAAAAAATATATACTAAGAGCTGTAAAGGAAAAAAGCTAAATTACCTATAAAGACAGACCCATCAGAATAACACCAGACTATTCAATAGAAACAATGAAAGCAAAAAGATCCTGGTCAGATGTTATACAGACATAAAAGAACATGGCTGCCAACCCAGACTACTATACCCAGGAAAACTGTCAATCACTATAGATGAAGCAACCAAGGTATTTCACAACAGAACCAGATTTAAACAGTGCCTATCCACAAATCCAGCCCTACAGAAAGCACTAGAGGGAAACTCCAACCTAAGGAAATGAGATACACCACTGAAACAACAAACAATCAATAATCCCACAGAAGAAAAGCCCAAAGAATGGAAATACACACAAGTTACCACCAAAAATAACAGGAAATAACAATCATTGGTCATTAATATTTCTTAATATCAACAGATTCAAATCACCTATAAAAGGGCATACCCTAACACAAGGGTACAAAAACAGAACCAGCACTTCTGCTGCATACAAAAAATGCACCTCTACTTCAAAGACAGACACAGACTCAGAGTAAAGGGTTGGGAAAAGACTTTCCAGTCAAATGGTCCTAAGAAACAAGCTAGTGTAGCCATTCTAATAGCTAATAAAATAGACTTCAAACTAAAATCAATCAAAAGAGATCAGAACAGACATTACATAGTCATCTCAGGAAAAATCTACCAAGATGAAGTCTCAATCCTGAATATTTATGCTCCAAACACAAGAGCACCTACATTAAAAAAAAAAAAAAAAAAAAAAAAAAAAAAAAAAAAAAAAAAAAAAAAAAAAAACTACTACTAAAGTTTAACCCTCACATCAAAACCCACACACTAATAGTGGGAGACTTAAGTACCCCACTTTTACCCTTGGATGGTCAGACAGAAACTCAACAGGGAAATAAGGGATCTAACAGATGTTATGCCCCAAATGGACTTAATAAGGACCTTCCACCCAAACACAAAGGAATGTACACATTTCTCAGCATCTCATAGAACTTTTTCTAAAATTGACCACATAATCAGTCATAAAGCAAGCATCAATAGATACAAATAAATAGGAATGACTCCTTGTATCATATCAGACAACCATGGTCTAGAGCTATAGTTCAACAACAGAAATCACAGAAAGCCTAAAAATTCATGGAAACTGAACATATCTCAATTGAACCACCTCTGGGTCAAGGAAGAAGTTAAGAAGGAAATCAAAGACTTCTTAGAATTTAATGAAAATGAATCCACAACACATACCCAAATTTACGGGACACAATGAAAGCAGTGTTAAGAGGAAAACCCATAGTACTAGATGCCTAGATGAAAAACCTAGAGAAATATCACACAAGAGACCTAACAGCACAGCTGAAGGCTTTAGAACAATAAGAAGCAAACTCACCTAGAAGGAATAGACTGCAGAAAATAATCAGACTTAGGGCTGAAATCAATACAATAGAAACAAAGAGAACAATACAAATAATCAATGCAGAGTTGGTTCTTTGAGAAAGTCAACAAGAAGATAAACCCTTATCCAAATTAACAAAGAAGCAGAGACAGAATATCCAAATTAGCAGAATCAGAAATGAAAAACAGACACCCAGGAAATCCAGAGAATTATCAGATCATCCTTTGAAAATCTCTACTCCACTAAAATGGAAAACCTAAAAGAAATGGACAGCTTTCTGGACAGGTACCACTTACCAAATATTAAATCAAGATCAGATTAAAGACTTAAACAGACCTATAATCCCAAAGGAAATTAAGCTGTTATTAAAAGTCTCCCAAGTAAAAAAACAGTAGGACCAGATGGTTTCAGTGCAGAATTCTACCAGACATTCAAAGAAGAACTAGTATCAACACTCTACAAACTGTTCCATAAAATAGAAACTGGAAGAACATTGCCGAACTCTTCTTATGAGGCCATAATCACCTTGATTCCCAAGCCATTCAAAGATGCAACAAAGAAAGAGAACTACAGACCAAATCTTCCTCATGAACATCATGGCAAAAATATTCAATAAAATTCTGGCAAACGAAATCTAACAACATATCAAAAAAAATCATCCACCATGATAAAGTAGGCTTCATCTCAGAAATGCAGGGATGGTTCAACGTATGAAAAACTGTGAATGTCATCCATCATATGAACAAACTGAAAGAAAAAACTACATGATTATCTCATTGGATACTGAAAATAAATCTTTTGATGAAATCCAACACTCCTTCATGATAAAAGATCTGGGGAGATCAAGAATACAGGGGAAATACTTAAATATAATAAAGGCAATATACAGCAAGCCAACAGCCAATATCAAAATAAATGGGGAAACACTCAAAGAAATCCCACTACAATCAGGAACAAGACAAGGCTGTCCTCTCTCTCCTTATCTATTCAGTATAGTCATTGAAGTTTTAGTTAAAATAATAAAAGAACAAGAGATTGGAAAGGAAGAAGTCAAACTACCTCTATTTGCAAATGATATGACCATATACATAAGTGACTCCCAAAATTCTACCAGGAAACTCCTACAACTGATAAACACCTTCAGCAATGTAACAGGGTAAAAAATTAACTCAAAAAATCAATGGCCCTCCTACACACTAAGAGTAAAAGGGCTGAAAAAGAAATATAGGAGGCATCATCCTTTATAATAGCTATAAATAGCATTAAATATCTTGATGTAACTCTAACCATAGAAGTAGCAGACCTGTTTGACAAAAACTCTAAGTCACTGAAGAAAGAAATTAAAGAGGATATCAAAAAATGGAAAGATCTCCCATGCTCCTGCATAAGTAGGATCAACATAGTAAAAATGGAAATTTTACCAAAATGCAATCCCCATCAAAATCCCAACACAATTTTTTAGAGACATTGAAAGAACAATACTTAACTTTAAATGGAAAAACAGGAAATCCAGGATTGCCAAAAATAATCTTACTCAATAAAAGATCTCCAGGAAGCATCACCATCCCTGACTTCAAGCTATACTATAGAACTACAACAATAAAAATAGCCTGGTACTGGCATAAAAACAGACTTGTGGATCAATGGAATTCAATCAAAGGCCTTGACCTTAAGGCACACACCTATGAATACCTGATTTTTGACAAAGAGGCCAAAAATATTCAATGGAAAAAAGATAGTATCTTCAACAAATGGTGTTGGTATAACTGGATGGTGGTATGTAAAAAAATGTAAATAGATCCAAACCTATCACTCTGCACACTCAAATCCATGTGTATCAAAGACCTCAACATAAGCCCAGCTACACTGAAATTGATAGAAAAGAAAGTGGGAAATACCCTCCAACTCACTGGCACGGGTGACCACTTCCTAAATATAACACCAGTAGCACAGATACTAAGAACAATAATCAATAAGTGGGACCTCCTGAAACTGAGAAGCTTCTGTAAGACAAAGGACACAGTCAACAAGACAAAATGACAGCCTACAGGATGGGAAAAGGTCTTCACCAACCCTACATCTGACAGAGGACTGATCTCTAAAATATAGAGAACTGAAGAAACTAGAGCCCCAAAACCTAAATAACCCAATTAAAAAAATGAGATTCAGAGCTAAAAAAGGGAATTCATAACAGAATTACAAATGGCTGAAAGGAATTTTAAAAATTGCTCAATAGCTTTAGCCATCAGAGAAATGTAACTCAAAACAACTTTGAGATACCACCTTACACCTGTCAGAATGGCTAAGATCAAAAACACAGGTGACAGCCTATTCTGGAGAGGATACAGAGCAAGGGGAAGACTCCTCCACTGTTGGTGGGAGTGTAAACTTGTACAGCCGATCTGGACTGCAGTATAGCAGTTCCTTAGAAAACTGGGAATCAATCTCCCCAATGATCCAGCAATACCATTATTGGGCATATACCCAGAGGATGCACATTCGTACCCAAAAGGCATTATCTCAACTATGTTCATAGCAGCATTATTTGTAATAGCAAGAACCTGGAAACAACCTAGATGACACTCATCTGAAAAATGGATTAACAAACTGTGGTACATCTACACAATGGAGTACTACTCAGAAGGGGAAAAAAGCATCTTAAAATTTGCAGGCAATTGATTTGGAGAAACCCTCTTGAATGAAGTATCAAAAACCCAGAAAGATAGGTATGGGATGTATTCACATGTAAGCGGATTTTAGACAAAAGCAAAGAATACCCAAGCTGCAAACCACAACCCCTGAACAGCTTAGGATCAAAAGGAACTTAATAGAGACATCCAGAGATTCCCCTAAGAAGAGAAAATAGAGAAGATCTCCTTAGCAAATTGGGGTCATAATGGGTTGCAACAAAGAATAGTTGGGAACAAATTTTGAAAGGAGATGGTTGAGTGACAGGAGCAAATAGAAGGATAGAAAGACATGGAGGGAGATGGACATCTCGATGGAGGAGACCAATCTGGGGTTGGAAAGAGACTGGGGGCTAAGGAAACCTCCAAGGACTCACAGGATGTCTCTGGCTAGGTCTCCAGCCAGTAGTGGAGGAGGGGTTTCCTAAACAGGACTTCCCCTAGAATCAAATGAGTAACCACCCTCAGTGTCATCACAGAACCTACATCCGACAAAGAATAGAGATGGAGGCAGATATCCATGGTTAAGCACTGGGTCGAGCTCCTGGTCTATTTAAGAGCAGGGGAGGAGAGTCTATATAAGCAAGGTGCTAGGGATTATGAAGAAAATCCCCACAGTGATGGCTATCTGGAGCACTGGGGACATCCTGAATCAAGAATAGCCACTGGAGACCCATCAGGAAAAGGAGCTAGGCCCTCCAATGGTAGGCAATGTCCACTGTCATGAGCAGTATGTGGAGCATCGAGGGGCGGGCTCAGACTGTGTTCCTGTGTGTGGGCTGGCACCTTGGAGCCCGTTCCCTGCAGAGGAACACCTAACCCAGTCTTGACTGTGGGATGAGTAAATAGGAATTGCCTGGAGTGGATGTGCCACACTGAGCTGACCCACCTTGGGACTTCTTGCCCTTTACAGGGAGGGGATGGAGGATGGGGAGGGGAGGAGGCTGAAGGCAGATTGGGAGGAGCAAAGAAGACATTTTTAAATAAAAATTAATAAAATGAAAAAATAAAATGTGTTACACAAGGAAAAAATATAAAGACAGCTGAGGACAAACCCCTGGCAGGTGCTTTGGATCTGAAAAGGTTCATCTTTTAACCATTTTCCAGGCCTCTACCAATCTTCCCTCTCCATCAAGCCCCACTTTCTGGGTAGATACTCAGACCAAAACTTGGTGTTTGCGTGTAACACTTACACTAAAATATCTCCAGCCCACCACAGTTCAAGCTGTTTTCTCCAGTTCGAGTTCATTGTAACCAGAAGTGGGAGGCTATGATTGTATCTGAACATGATAAATCAGTTACCATTGATTTAGCCTATAACATCTGGCTAAAGATTTTAGCCTCCTGTAGAAGAGGAGCCATAGGCTCAGAACCACCCCATTTGAATTGTCCAAAAAAGATGTGTAAATCACAGAATATTAGACACTAATATGAAATATCAAACTGGGAAAATTATGTTGCCGTGACTTATGAAGATTAACCAGTAGTCAGAGCAAGCCTAGAACTTCATTCAACTTTAGAGGACCTGAAATCTCAACCATCAAAATAGAAATCCCTTCAAGACCCGCTATCTTGTGTATCAGTCATAATGTTGTTTTTTAAAACATTGTCTAGAAAGCATAAAATACTAGTGTATCACCAAAGGAGAGACACAAAAATTGGCTTCATTCCAGTCCTATCTGTTTTTCCTGCCACGAGGAGTACTCCATTCCATTGTACACCTTCTTTCTCTATATGTACTTGGGATTATCTTTTTGTTTGCATTCTCTCCACTATTTCATCTAGAAACTGTTTCAGAATAGAGCTCTGGAATGTCGGCTCTTATGACCTTGCACAGCCAGGATTCAGCTTTGAGGAGTCTGCTATTACTGTAGTGGTCCTGCCTCTCCAGCCCTTTTTAGTGATGGAGCTAAAACTGTATACTTGAATTAAAATCACATACTCCTTTCGAATTAAGAGAGGTTTTATTCTGTTTTTAAAGTATTCCTCACTCAAATGACAGAATCACAATTCAGAGGTGGCTTCAAATGCCCCCCAAATGGACTTCATTGTTTCTTTCATGCTGCTAAGCCAGTGGTGACATTTATTTATTAAGACATAATGATATGGAGAGAATGGATAACTGTGGTTCCACAAACAATGGAAAGAAGGACAAATTATAAAAATTGTAAAGTGTGAGTTTGTATGTTATTTTTAATATAAGTATAAAATATCTGAATTTGGTAAAAGACTTAGATTTCACTGATTGTCCTTTTAGTTTACAGCCACTTAAAACATTTATGATTAAAGGGTTCATTGGCCAGAGCCCTTATCAAATTGAGGAGCACCTCCTTATCAGCCTGGAAACAGTGTGGCTGAGTTGTTTTGATCCATTCTTCCCTTCTCCGATAGTACAAAGGAAACACTACATTTGTTTCTGTCCAAGATGATGCTGTGAAGTGCCAAGGAAATGAGACCTTAGACCTTACATTTGTCTTTGCAGAATAATTTCATAATGAAACTTTAGAAAACTATCATTGACTGTTATCTGAACCTAGTTATTAGAACAAGAGTTGGCCAAATGAGGTAGCAAATAATGTATAAATACCACAGCAAGCCACCCTCTGTTTCATTTTTCCTATAGCCTTTGTTGACTGCAGTTACTGGGCAGTCTCTCTGGAACAGAGCAAAGCAGGCTAGCCAAAAGTGACAGTGTTGATGACTGTGGATAGCAGTGATGAAAACTCATGGAGCTAGAAAGAAATTTTCGAGTATGATCATCCTTGAGACTCAGCCTTGCAACAGAATGGCACTTAACTCTGCAATATTCACAGTATCTCCACAGTCTTACAAAGAGGCTGTATTTTTAAATAACTCACTCCCGTCCCCTCAGATGCTCTTGATGCAAAAGTTTTTCTCTTATGTCTCTTCTGATGTGATTCCTCTCTCTTCCTTATTTTGTTCCTGTGCAGAATAACTATAATCCACTGATAAAATAATACCCTTTCAAAATATGGAGAACAAAATGACCACATTCCTGTGTTTTATCTTCATGGGGACAGCACTGACTAGTTTGTGATGAACTCTTATGTACGTGTTCCAAGTGACAATAGATGATCATGATCGCACTAAAAGAACTGGCATGTGTGGTCCTTCCTAGCATGACTTGAATATACATGATCATTCACAGAGCTCCTCAGTGAATGAGGCATATTTTCAAATGGAGTTGAATTAAAGATGAGGTATTCATGTTGGGTTAGTCAGCAGTCTGTCCATGGTTTCTTTTTATGATCTATCAAATTAAATAGCCAACCCATTCAATTTAAACTCCTAATGTGTAGCAGATCTTTAGCTAAACTAATTAACATTTTATCCTCATATGAAGAACACATTTACTTTGTTTATATGGGATTATATTTATAAGATTTCCTACAGACCATCTGTGTGGTCTCTTGTAAAACTCCATCTCCCTTGGAGCATATTTCCTAAGCACAAAAAAAAAAAAAAATACAAAATTGTTGTTAGTAAAGAAATTTATTCACCACTAAAGAATCACTTTTCAATTTAGAAACACAGAAAGAGGTTTGCTATGTTGTCAACTAACACTTACTACCTGGGAAAAGATTGATTTTGTTTGCAAATCATATGCTTAATATCAAAATCATGTTTAGAACCTTTCATTCATGATTGTAAATTGATACTGTCCTTTTTGGAAACTGTATTTAACTTTTCCAGTGCTCATCAAATACTAAATACCTAACCAGGTTGCAAGAAGAATCTTTAATTCCATCATTTCACTCTGGTAATTGCTTTTCTCCTCCTTATGTTTAACCAGAGTAAATGAACTATAATTTGAAATTTCTCTTGACACTCCCATCAGATGCTCCAGAACACTCATCAAGGTGAAGAAGGCTGGAAAAGGCAATCAAAATAAAAGTCTTTTTTTCTGAAAATAAAAAAGAGAAGGTGTTGCTTGCATGGATCAAAGTGGTTATTATAAAGACATCTTGAATTCTTTAAATAACATCAATTCCAAATAAGTTTAAATTCAAATAAGAGGAGTCCCTATCCAAAATGGCTCCATGGGTCGTGGGTACATTGAAGTACACATTCCCCTAAACTAGCAGGTCCACCTCTGTGCTCTCACCTTCTTGTTGGCACATGAAGGTATCAGCTCTTCATGCCTACCTGGCAATATTTTTTAATAAAAATACAAAATTTTGGAAGTCTTTAAGTCGTTTTCACACCTTTAAATGTTATCTTCTCAGTCTGCTGTCATTACAATGCCATAAAATTGACATGAGGTACACATATGAAAGTTTCAAGTTCATCCCTTCATATCTCTGTTTATAATTCCCTAGATCTTGTTACCAGTTGCTATCACCAACAATGAAATTACTTTACAAAGTTAACTTTTCAATTATAGGAACTAATTGTTTGGCCTTGTGTGAATTTAGTTGTTACCCCTGGGGATTGTAGGAAACAGACACAACTGTGTTCCTATCATTGTCTAGTGCTAAGGCCTCCAGTCACAGTGACAGGCACGAATACCACTGTGCTTTGAGTGCCAACGCGGTACAAAGTACTGCACTTACATTCATTCTTCTGATCCTTTTAACTCTAGCCAGGGACTGTGATTTCAGTAACATTATGTTTATCCAACAGCAACATCTTGACCCCCTTGAAATTGCCAGATACTACATAGCATATGGATGATTAAAACAGATGCTGTCCCTGATATCCTGGCGTTTTATTCCCAGTAAGAAGACAACCTAAACAATAAACAACTGTGTAATTCAAATCAAGATAAATATCGCAAAGTGTCTAAAGTGATGTCACCTAAAGACACATGGGTAGTTCATTGCAGGAAGAGGTAAAAAAAAGCTAACATTTATTGAGTAAACTTACGCTGGGTATTGACCCTAGCACATTACCAGTTCGTGTAAATCTTAAGACTATTTTCAGCTGTGTACCATTCTGTTTCTCTTTTTCAGATGACTCATTTGGGGCAGAAAAACTGTCTAATTATTTACAGAAGATTATGTGGCCAAAAGTAATAGATCTAGGCCCTGAGTCCAGTCATTTAAGGTGTCCCTTGGAGCAAGTCACTCAGGTTCCTGTAGGCTCCACTGTAAATACCTCACCTCGAGTTTATGAAGCACAGATTACATTTGGGTGGGATGTGTGTGTGTGCGTGTGTGCGTGCATGCGTGTATGCATGTGTGCATGTGTGCGTGCATGCGTGTGTGCATGTGTGCATGCGTGCGTGCATGCGTGTGTGCATGTGTGCATGCGTGCGTGCGTGTGTGTATGTGTGCGTGCATGCATGTGTGCGTGCGTGTATGTATGCGTGCGTGCATGCGCGTGCATGCGTGCGTGTGCGTGCGTGTGCGTGCGTGTGTGTGTGTGTGTGTGTGTGTGTGTGTGTGTGTGTGTGTGTGTGTGTAAATACAACGGGATAAAGGAATCTTGGGGCCAATAATTTATGCAACACAATTGACTTCCAATTTCTCATGGATCAAGCTTGCATAACTTCTATACCAAGAATTTTTTTGTGGCAGGTTTAGTGACTCATGTCTGTGATGTCAGTGCTTAGAGAGGCTGAGGCAGGAGGATTGCGAGTTTGAGGCCTCTCTGAGCTACATATCAAGAACCCAAAAGAAAAAGGAAATTTTATTTTTTTAATATTTCCTGGGAATAAACTCTATACTCAAGATTGTGTCACAAAATCGTTTTAAACCAGAAGTACATAATATTAAAATAATAAAGTTTTGAGCTTTCTGTGTAGAGTCCAGCTCATAACTCCTTCTGATTATGAACTAAGGGACTTGTTAATTAACATGTATTCAACTTCTTCATATTCCAAACATCTAAGTTATCCAGTGTCCCATGTGTCTCAGAAGACACTCGTGATGTCATTGAATTAAAACTCCCAAAAGTTTAAAGAGCAGCTGTTTGGTCCACAGTTGGGGCTCAATAGTTAAGAGGATTTGAAAGGACCTGAGCATAGTTCCCAGAACTCACAATGGACAGCTCACAATCGCCTATAAGATAGTCACAGGGATCCAACATTCTCCTCTAGCTTCTGCAGACACCTGCTCACTCATGCGCATACTCACGTAAGCATGCACATATATAAATAAACATTTTTAAATAATTTTAAATAAACAAAATGTAATTGTTGCAGCCAGCAGGATTGTAACTGTCACAACTTTCTCATCCTTAACTACAATGACTGGCCATTCATCTGTGCTTCAGCACCGATGTACTTTTAATAATTAGGAAGATCAGGACCCAGAACTATCTTATGAAAATCTAGAAGCAATATAAAGAAAACATGTTGTAAATGCGTTTTGTCTGAGAATAGTACTGAAAAGTATTCTGATATGAAGTGATCAAGTCTATAATCTATAATACCCAATGAAATACAGAGAGACAGCATCATTAGCAACTGAAATTTTGTCAAAACCATAATCAACTCATAAATATATTCTAAAATATTTTATTTTTCAGCCACAATACTGCTAAGAATAATGTTATCAACATTATTATGCATTGTGTAATAAAAAAAACTTGGTGATAAATAAAGGATAGGCTTAGACTAATTCTCCACGTGAACAATAGCTGTGGAATTCTCAGGCAGTGCTGTCATCTATCACGAAGATTGACCTTTTAATTGGGAAGGCACATTCCTAAGAACTGCGATCACAAGCGGCAATCCCAGAGAACTTTTGTTTGTTACCAATCAGTGAGGAAGACACAGGCAGTAACAGTTTGCATTGATGGTTTTGCATCTAGTTCAGAACATTGTCCCAAAAGAGAACTGTCATATGGCATGTGGTTGCAACCACACAGGTGAAAAGAGACCTGGATCTCCTCAGGGCCTCCTTGGAGGACATGACTCAATGTGAGGGAAGTCATTATAATCAAAGGGTCCTACTTGTGCTTTAAAAAAACAGCACACTAGGCACCACCTTAGCTAATTAAGGTGGTCTCCAAGGAAACCACTAAACTCGTGACAGATAAACATTTATTATTAACATTTGTTATTCTTTGAATATATCTCCTTATAAAAAATAAAGATATTTTAATATGTCACAAATATTGGTCTCTAGACATTGCAATTAATTTTTTTGTGGAATGAAGGTATTCACCTATTAGTTATCTTTGGCTCTTAAGTAGCATATGCTATTTTCCAACATATTACAACTCATAGACACCAAAGAATATGCTGGGTGCTTCTTCAAGAGACGGAAGCTCAAAAAGCTGCTAAATACTTCCCAGAATCCCTCATGCTAGCATCACTGTGACTATGGAGTGTCTTTAATTCCAAATGTGCCAGATAAAGATTCATGATATCTAAGGATCAGATGTTTCCTTTAAATTATGCCCACCTTTAAATGTCTTCCTCTAAAGGGAGTGTAGCTATTGGAGAAAGGGGGTATCTGAATTCCCATTTAGGGTATAGGAGAATAGCTTATTGAAGTTTTCAGAAGTCTTCTACAGAAAAACAAACAAACAAAAAAACTAAACATTGACCTTCCCTTTTTTCTTTTTCTTTTTTTAATTTCCTTTTTGAAAAGGTGTTTCTCTGTTATGTAATCCTGGTTCCCAGAACTCAAAATGTAAACCAAGCTGGACTCAATCTATAGAAATCTATTTTCAACCTCTACCACCCTATTGTTGGGATTAAAGGCATGCAACCACCATGCAAAGATTGACCTTTTTTCTGTGTAATATTTCTTTTATGGCTCTTTGTGGTCAATAGAAGTCAGTGGTCTTCATCCACAAGTAATAAAACAGTAAATTTAGCAGATTCTTGAATTACATGCAAAAAACAAATTTCTATCATATTGTTGAGTGTGGGAGAAAGCCACACTCCTTATTTAGAAAATTTTTATCAAGCAAGGCTCAGACATTAGAGAAAGTCACCTCCATTCTCTCCTTCACAGTTCTGTCCATTTGTTAAGACATAAACCAATAGGAGCAACTTGTTGAGGCTATCTCTGACTCCACCCCATTTTTTAAACTTCATATTTACTTTAAATTATAGCCAGTTTTTTGTCTGAATAGCATTAAAATAACATTATTTTATTATTTATTATAACTAATATATATTTGTAGGGGGGTTATGTTGTTCCATTGTAAATAACTGTCCCACCACTAGTTTAATAAAAAATGCTGATTGGCCAAAGGCAGACAGGATGTGTGGGTGGGGCTACCAGACTAAGAAAACTCTGCAAACAAGAAGAACAGGACAGAGATGCCACAGAGACTCCAGAGTTGCCAGACAAGCCAGAAGATGCAGAAGACACCTATGCTGCTCTGAGAAAGGTACCAAATAGCAGGAATGAAAAAGATAAGAATCATGGGTTAGTTCAAGGGTAAAGAGAAAGCAAGTTATAGGCATTGGCTCTAGGTCAATCAGCGTATAATTAAAGTAAGCATCTATGTGTCTCTGTGGGACTGTGGGACTGCTGGTCTGTGGGTATGTGGATCCAAACCTGAGGCTAGGCCCAAAAGTCTGGGCCAGAAACCTCATATTACAAATGGCAGCCCAACATGGGTAAAATATATACACATAAAGCCATAGAGAGTTTTAAGAAATGGTCTAGAGCACAGAAATGAAGCCTAAAGCAGCTTCCGAGTTGTGTTTCTCACATGAGCCGTGGAACACAGACACCCTGGTGAGGCATGTGGGCTTGGGCTACAAAATGGCGGGCTTTTGGAGTGCAGCTGAAGGTGTAAAGTGCCTGGTTCCTAAAGTTTCACAGGACCCTCAATATAAGCAAAAAGTTATAAATGATGTATTTAAGGTTTCTATTTATAATGACAAAAAGGGAACAGAATCAAAGATGGCTTCTTAGTGGTGATATTTTCTTGGATCAGCTCTGTTTGCTGGAGGAAAGCAGAGGCATGGCTCTTTTAAGAGAGGTTTCCTGATTCAGCCTTAGAGGCAAAACACTGATGAGTTTTGTAAGAGGCCCTCCTGCCAAATTCATGAGCAGCAGATGGCAGTGCTTTACTTGGTGATTATATGGACCCTAAAATTCCCCAGAGTGGTAATTGTGGGTCCTACCAGTGTCTGAGCTAAAAAGATAAATTCTATGAAACTAGATTAGGAGCTGGGTGGAGCCATCCATCCATCCTACCAACTTTTAATTCTTAGCCACATCTTGTCAGATTAAAGGTGTGGACAGAAACAGAAAGAAATAGAGGAATCTGAGTGGAGTCAACTACCCTAACCAAGCAAAGGTGTGGTCAGACACAGAATAAGATAAGAAATAAGAGTTATACCATAAAGACAGATTAAAAAAAAACAACAACAACTACAAAAACTCTAAGTGTTTTACAAAGTCCTAAGAAAATGTATGTTGGCTTGAGAGAGAAAAGAAAAAGGAAAAAGGGTAAAGAAAGTCCTTAAAAAAGAAATAGAGTAAAAACATATAATAAGCCATGTAAAGATGGAAATTACAAAAAGTGTTTAGATACTGTATGTTATTATCTTGTCTTTAAGTTTCTTGACTGAAAATAAAGTGTAAAATCTGCTAAATGACAGCTTTTTATAAATGCTGTTGGATTAAATCAACCTATATATTTTGTGAATGAGTTGACTTTAAAATTGAAATCCAAAGATATGCTACTTTGGAGAAGAGATTTTCTTTTTTTTTCACAGAAAATAAGAAGCTATGGATTTACTCCTGGTTAAAAAAAATAAGGTTTGATAGAGGAAGACCCCCTGAAAAATCTCCAGTGGAAATGGATAGACCAGATGATTCAGCATTTCAGAGCACTTCTGTTGAAGTTTCCTGAGCTCTGTGTCCAGAACAACTTCAAGGAGACTGACTGAGATGGCCCAGCCTTACAGAGTACTCCACTAAAGACTTATACATAATCCTAAATTTCTCTTTGGATTCCCATGGCATTGCCAGTGTCCCCATTCAGCAGGAAGTAGCCTAGAGAACAATGCCCACATTCCCAAAACATGGATTATGAATGTTTGTGTTTGTTTATAGTGTTGTTTATAAATTGTTATAGATAATTGGGGGAAGGATGTTATATTTGGGGTTCTTGTTTTAAAAAGATAAAGGGGATAGGTAGGGGGTATATGTTGTTCCATTGTAAATAACTGTCCCATCCACTGGTTTAATAAAAAACACTGATTGGCCAAAGGCAGACAGGAAGTGTGGATGAGGCTACCATACTAAGAAAACTCTGGGAAGAGGAAGAACAGAGCAGAGATGCCACAGAGTTGCCAGACAAACCAGAAGATGCAGAAGACAACCATACTGCTCTGAGAAGGTACTGAATCGCAGTACAGAACAAGATAAGAATCATGAGTTAGTTCAAGGGTAAAGAACAAGCAAGTTATATGCCTGAGCCCTAGGTCGGTTAGCACACAATTAATGTAAGCACCTATGTGTCTCTGCAGGACTGTGGGACTGCGGGTCTGTGGGTATGTGGATCCAAACCTGACACTAGGCCCAGAAGTCTGGGCCAGAAACCTCGTACTACATATATTTAATTTATATAATAATTAATATACACATATCTTTGTTATGTACTAATTTACTCTTGTGTGATTTGCTTGAAAATAGTGACCATTTTTATGTTTTGTCTTCAAAACAGCCTTTTGGCATAATAACTAGCAGCTGACAAATGCTAAGTAGCTACAAATTACCACATTGTCATATCTTGATGACCAATAATTTATTATCATAAAACTGTAGAAACCATAGAATACTTCAAATGCTTCATCTTCTTTGATACCCAAGTAACTTTGAGTGAAAAATAAGACTGTACTGATTACACAGATCAAAGTACGACAATGGGAATGAAGGCTTTAACTAGACTGTTTTAAAATGCTTTCTAGTCTGGAAAGTCTATAAAGAAATAGCAGAGCTAGTAAACACGGCAAAGCATGCTCTTATTTGCCCCTAACTTCCTCTGCAACCTCATTTAAATCGTAATAATAATTTTCTTAAAATGTAAAGTTAAAGATTGTGGTAGGATTCAGGTGTCAGCTGATAAGGTCCTAAGACGCTTATCCAGGGTCCTGAGCTCCTAGAGGGGGTGAGGCCAACCCCATTGATAAGGGGCTTCTAGGACACAAGGAGGTCTCTTCCTGGTTCCTGGCTGTTGGAGAGATAGGATCAGAATCCATCGTCCGTCCATTGCTCATCCACCATTCCAGACTCTAGTCCCTGTTCAGGTGCTACT
Organism: Phyllotis vaccarum; assembly: GCA_033318265.1. Lineage (NCBI taxonomy): Eukaryota > Metazoa > Chordata > Mammalia > Rodentia > Cricetidae > Phyllotis > Phyllotis vaccarum. The sequence continues at coordinate 144,409,907 of JARWLC010000001.1, read as the reverse complement.
ATAAACTGTTACCTGTACCGTGAGTGTTGGTTTATATTTTAATAAATATCTATCCTGCACTGGTGCCTTCTAAGTAAACTTCGCCTACATCTGGTGCCCAACTTGGGGCTCGAACCCACGACCCTAAGATTAAGAGTCTCATGCTCTACCGACTGAGCTAGCCGGGCTGTAACAGTGAGAGCACAGAATCTTAACCACTAGACCAGAATAATTTTTTAAAAATTAGATTATTAAATTTACTTAGATCAGAAAATCAGCTGTTAATCTTGAAATGTTTTACATTGGTATGGCTTTTGGTTTATTGATACAAATTTAAGGTCAATTTTGTTATGCTGTATGTATTTTTCTATTCTGGTTTAAGGTATGATGTTCATGTAACTGATTTAAAATTGTAATGTATAATTAAGAAATGAAGGTTAATAGTCACCTTTGATAATCAAACTTATAGTTAGGTTAGTTAGGATTTTTAGGTATACAAAAATATATTTCAATTAGGTAAGTAATCTTCAAATACTTCTAAGACCTATAGAATATGATATTTAAAATGTTTTAAGAACTTAGACTTTTCTGGACAGTGAGACAGATTTGTTCCTGGCAGCACCAATCTTCTTCAGGAGAAAAATGGGCATCGAAGAAACTCCATATGGAGTCTACTCTCTTTGTGGCAATGGTTAGTCACTAGCAAGAACCTGTTCTTATACTGACTGCTTCATAGTATTCTGTTAAAACTGGACATGCAGGTTCCATAAGAAGATGACCTCTGAACTTTGGCAGAACAAGCTGAGATGGTCATTCAGGTTCCTGCTTTACAGAGAAAACTGTCAGACATTCTTCAAGACTCGAAGAGAACCAACTGATGAACTAACTGTGTCAGAATGGGCAGAGCAGATTTCCTGCTTCACTGAAATGAAAAGAGACTCTGGGCCTGTAGGCTGAAGATGGATGCCCCAACTTTATGAAGGAACTTTGGGTGACTGTCCAGGCAGATAGATGTCATCTCTGTCCTTTCTAGATTTTAGAAGTCGCTTGCACTTCTGGTTTACTTGGGTAAATATACCATTCTGTGGTCTTTGATATAGTCGAAGATTAGATAGTTATAGGTACAGTTTTTCTTCGTCATTTGAGAGGTATATTGGATATGAAACTTTAGATTCATAAAGATAAGGTAGATGATAGAGTATTTTCTTTAATTTTGCTAAATAAAAACAGACTAGATATTGTAATTGTAATTCTTGCTTGATAGCTATTTTGTTATATGTAATTTTTCTATGTTAAAATTGAAACCTTCCTTTTTGATTAGACAGAAAGGGGGAAGTGATGTGGGAACGTGTTTATGTATGCTGTGAATCTCAATCTTTAAATAAATGAGCTGTTTTGGGCCATGGCAAGCACCATAGAAGAAGTAGGAGGAGAAATCAGAGGTTAGGTAGGAGAAGCAGGGCGGAGTCAGGCAGATTGAGCAAGCTGCCCAAGGAGCAACATGTAAGGAACAAAGGTGAGCCACAGGCCACGTGGCAGACAGATTAATAGAAATGGGTTGATTTAAGATGTAAGAGCTAGCTAGCAATGTGCCTGAGCCATAGGCCAAACAGCATGAAGTTAATATAAGCGTCTGAGTCATTTCTGGGGGTCTGAGCGGCGGGCGGCTGGGTGGCTAAGGAGTCTGGTGCGACAGGTCTGTGGGTCCAGGTCCCTGGCCACCCGAGATCAAGAAACCCCACTACTACAAAAGATGAAGAAAAAAAAGGAAGAGATGGTTAAATATTACAGATTGAATAACAAAACCTGTCCTAGCTCAACCAGAAACCAAAGTCTACAAGCCAGGAGCTGGAGAAGGGAGGGTAAACCATAAAGAGGCCAACTGTCACTCCAGATGCTTCTAAAGGCTGGGGGACTTGAAGCCTGCTCTGAAGGTGGTTTATGCAAAGCTAAAACACAAGCATTTGAACACAAGCATGTGTAGGTAGCAGCCCTATTTCCAAGCCCTTCCCTGAGCTCTGTAGACATGAGGAATGACTGTGTTCTTAAACTCCAATAGATTTGAACTTGAGGACCATAGGTGTCCCCAAGAGCTGAACAGCTTTTATTTTTAAAACAGTGAACTGTGGAGACGTCAGCAACTGAAAATGGTGTTGTAAATACAGTTAAACAAATATGCAGACTGAGAGAAGAGTGCATAAGAAAAGGTGGGACATTTGGGCCACAATAGGAGTGGGAAGTTAGCCAGGTGATGCTGAAATCCAGATGAACCTATGAAAGCAGGTGGAAGTAGAGAGGTGGAGTGGACACAAGTCCTGGAAGATGCACAGGTCATGCATTAGATGTGCCAGGGGACTAGATTCTCTTTCTACTTGCAGAGGAAATTTGGGGTATTCATGAAATTTTGTTGCTCTGTGTTCTTCAGTTGAAAAAAAAATCTACTTAATAAAAGAATTTATAGAGAGCTTATTAAAAACAGCCAGAGATATCAGAGGACAGATCCACCTCTTCCAGTATTTTTTTTTTCCAGACAGAGTTTTCTATGTAACAACAGTCCTGGCTGTCCTGGAATTTGCTTTGAAGACCAGGCTGGCCTTGAACTCACAGAGATTCTCTTGCCTCTGCTTCCCAAGTGCTAGGACTAACAGTATGATCCATGGCTTCTTCTGCCTGCTCTGTCTTTCTATGCCTGCCTTGAATACTTTCTCTGCTCAGTTAAGGCATGGCACCACCACTACCTGCCTGGGAGCCTGGAACTTGTTATGTAAACTAAGATGACCTTAAACTCAGTTTGGATTAAAGGTGTAGGTCACCACTCCCAGGATATTCCCTGTTCTGGGATTAAAGGTGTGAGTTACCACTGTGTGATCCTCCTAGACTGAGTGTGAGTAGATCCCTCTGATATCTCCAAATGTTTTTAATATGTTTGAAAATATCCCCACACCTAACAGATGAAGACATTTTTTTTTTCCTAATAGAATATAAAGCAGAATGACTTGAGAGGTTCCCAGAACAAATGAACTCCTTTTCTGAGTATAATTTCAGAGGAGACTCAGCTCTGCTTCTAACTATTGGGAAAGTTCTTTTAAAATTCAAACTTCCCAGAGAAAAGAACTGAACTAACTTAGTTTGGGTCAGATGGGTCATGTGATCCTTGACTAGATAGAGCAGGAAACTTTGACTGGTATCAAATATGCTCATAACATCTGCGAATGAGTAAGTGAGGAGCCGGTACTGGAAGAAGTCATTACTGGACAGATAGAGTATGGAATGTCTACTACAGGTGCTGATCAGCGGAGTTGCAACCTTTACTCTGATATAATAAATACGGATCTGTGTAAAGGTAACTGTATAATATTATAATAAAACTCCTGAGCATTAATAAAAATAATCTAAAAACTAAAGTTATAGCATAGCATTTTAAGAATGTAAGACTTACTTGAGAGAGAAAATTCTTAGGAAGAAAAATGATGCAATTATATGAATGAAGCAGAGAAAAAAAAAGGGGAAGTTTTTTAAATCTCTTGAGACACTGTGATGCTTCGTTTGATGTGTGCCGCATAAGAAAGAGATATATATTTACTAAAAGGTTAATAGCAAAAAAAAAAAAAAGCTCAATAAAAATTCAGACCTCAGAGTCCATATTTCTTCATGAGCTCTCAATTTATATACATTTTATGCTGTCAAAAACAATAGAGTCGGCTATGCTTAAGTTTATGGCCCTGGGGAAGCCAGACAAGATTGAGTATTTAACAGAACCTGTGGCAGAATCAGAATGAAGCCACCCATCTGTCTTGGCAGTCCATGTGACTCATTTAAATATTTGTTCATATAAACTAAACTGGTACCAGAAATGATGATTTTTATTTGGTTTATTTACGTATACAAGAGATTAGACAACCAGGAAAGTATTATGAAAGCAAACAGAACCAAGTGTCAAGAATTTCACTTCCATGTTTAGAGTTTTCACTTGGGAGTAAAGAAGTTTTTTCAATGGTTCTGTGATCTCCGCCCGCCACCCCCCAAATTTCCCACCTGTCACCTACCATTAACTAAATAATCATCAAGGATGCACTGCAATAGCCTAGATGCTGGGTTAATAAGCAATTAGATAATGAGGCAAGGAAGATACTGAGTCTCTTTGCATGAGCTCAGTAACCTAAAGGAGCCAGGATTGCATGCTGCTTCCTAAGGAAATTCAGCAGCTTTACTTAAGCCTGGGACTTCTTTTGCTTATGTACTGACCTTAATTGACATTTTCTTTGTTATTTTGGTCAGTTCCATTAAGATATAACTGTGCACAATAAAAGTTTTAAGCAATTAGTTTTAATTCAATGGATTTTTGAGGTGTGTATAGGATGTACATAACTGTCCCACAATCATGATCTAGAACACTGCCTTACTGCAAAAAGATTTTCAGCAGCCCCCCCTTCTGTGTGTGTATATGTGTGTGTGTGTGTGTGTGTGTGTGTGTGTGTGTGTGTGTGTGTGTGTGTGTGTGATGGCTTTGTAGCTCATCTATAATATCATGTATGCAGTTCTTGTTTTCTTTGTTCTAGATGTTTTGGGGAATGTTCCAAAAGTTGTACCCGTACCTATGAATAAACATTAGGTAGTTTCCATTTTGGGATTATCCTAAAGAAAAATTTGTTGTGAACATTCAAGTATTCTTTTCAGTTTAAAAATATTAAATTTCTACACACTCTTACAATGTTTTAATCATATTATTTTTTCTCTCTCTACCCCACCCAGATCCTCCCACCTCCTGATTCACCCAGATCCATGAAGAACATGTATTTTTATGCGTTGATGTGATCACTTTTCTTATATGCATATTGAGAATGAATTTCTGTATAATATGATAACTGTATGACAACTTCATTGAAAACTGAAAAATGATTTTTCAACATAGTTGTAACACAATACATTCCCAGCAGCCCTATAAAAGAACTTCGAAGTGTAGGGAGATTGTGTTGTTTCATTGTATATAATTGTCCCCGCCTATGAGTTTAATAAAAAGTGCTGATTGGCCAAAGGCAGACAGGAAGTGTGGGCGAGGCTACCAGACTAAAAAGACTCTAGGAACAAGCAGAACAGAGCAGAATGCCAGAGAGAAGCTAGAAGAAACAGAGGACAACCATGCTGCTCTGAGAAAAGGTACCAAACCACATGGTTGAACAGGATAAGAGTCATGGGTTAGATTAAGGGTAAAGAGGTAGCAAGTTATATGCCTGGGCCTTTGGCTGATCAGCCTAAAACTATTGTAAGCATCTGTGAGTCTCTGTGGGTCTGTGGGTCTGTGGGCCTAAACCCCTTACTACATCTAAGTATCTTACACATAGAGATTTATATTTTTTTCTCTTGTCATTAACTCAGTTTGTGATGGACTTGCATCTAAATAATCAATGTGGTCTGAAGTAAGGGTTGAGTATCTATTATTTTGTTCAAAGTTTCTCAGTTATTACAGCACTTTTAGTAATGAGACTATAATTTCTCCCATTGCCTTGTCATGCCACATACCTTCAAAAATAAATCAATAGGCTTTTCTTCCTCTAATCTGTATTCCCATCTTCATGGAAGTTTGTCTGGGTGGACGACAGCACTGGATACAAAACTTTGAAATTAAGTACTCTAAATTTTGAAACTTGTTCTATTTTTTTTCCAAAATTATTTGAGTATTTTAGACATTTTTGCTGATATTTAGCCGTAAGTTTAAGAAATATTTTATCTTATTATAACTGTTTGCCATATTTTTTAATTATTTTATTTTATTTTTTAAAAAGTCATCTCCATCAATGTATCCCCCTGCTCCCCTTCCCCTCCCACCTCCCAATCTCTCCCATTCAGCCATCAGCCTCACCCCTCCCCATCCACCCATCCCCTCCACCAAAAGGGCAAGAAGTCCCAAGGTGGACCAGCCCAGTGCAGCACATCCACTCCAGGCATATCCAATTCACTCATCCCAAAGTCAATGCTGGGCTGGGTGTTCCTCTATAGGGAATGGGCTCCAAGGTGCCAGCCTATGAGTAGGAACACATTCTGATCCCACCCCTCATGACTTCACACACTCATGGCAGTCAAAAGCCACCCACCCACAGAGGGCCCAGCACCCCCTCCCTATGTAACTCCTGTGGCAATTCCGGATTCAGTGAGCTCCCAGACCTCCAGCCAGCCATCACCATGGTAACTTTCCTCATAATCCCTATCCCCCTGCTCATACAGACTCTCCTGCCATGCTTTCAGCTGGACCAGGAGCTCTGTCCAGTGCTCAGCCATGGATCTCTGCCTTCACCTCCATTCCCTGTTGGATGTAGGTTCTCAATGACACCTAGGGTGTTTACTCATTTGATTATAGGGAAAGTCCCACTGAGGCACCCCCTCCACCATTGTTTGGAGACTTGGCAGGGATATCCTGCAAGTTCCTGAACATTTCCCTAGCACCCAGTCTTTTTCCAACCCCACATTGGCTTCTTCTATTGAGATATACATAGATATTTTTTATTTGTAGAAAATTTTAGGTTAAGCTTTTAATTTTTAATAAAGTAAAAATTGCATGATCTTTGGACTAAAATACTGAACTGGGCTTTGAGTAGAATCAAGTGAATTTGTACCAAACAGAAAAATTGACATTGTATCAATAATGTATTTTCTCATTCTCCATGGGAGAATCATTGTTTCTTGTCTCTTATCTCTTATTTGTGTCAGAGGTGTTTCCTAGTTTTCAATGTATATGCTTTACAAACTTTTAGTTAACCTGCAGATATTTTATCGTCCCGCGCCAACTTCTCGCCCGCAAGAAAAGGCACGACACACGTAGGATCCTTCTGCAGCAAAGCTTTAATGCATCTTGAGGGAGAGCATCAGCTTACAGAAAATGGAGACCCTGAGGTAGGGAAAGCCTAGCCCTTATATAGGCCAAAGACCTCCGCCTTGGACGTGTCACCTCTCTATAGGCTGCAGCTCATCACTCCACATGACGCCACGGGAGAGGCGGAGAGACCAGTCTCGGAAAATTAGCAAAGGCATGCGCCCTTGCCTTGATTACTGACTCAGGCGGGTTGGCCAGCACCGGATATCGGCGCCATCTTGAGGGGCTGGGGCCAGCGGCTCCCAACATCTTATAGCTTAATTTCTATTATAAATCATGTTGCTACCATATTCAATTTTTAGTTGTTGGTATGTAGAAATAAAATGTATTTTTATATATGAAGTCTTTGTTAAATACATCATGAGTCCTTGCTAAATTCATTACTTTATAGATTGTTTTATATATTATTTAGGCTTTATTTACATAATCTAAAAACATGGTCATTTTATTTTTTATCTTTTAAGTCTGTAAGAATTTTCTTTTGTATTTTCTTAAATACTGCTACAAACTCCAACAAAATATAGAATAAAAGTGATCAGAAGAGTTTGATTCTCTATTTTAGGGGGACATTACTTAGTATTTCACCATTTAGAAAGTAGATACAGATTTGTTTCATAGATACTTGTAATGAGATTAAGAATATTTCCTTCTTTTCTTGGTTGAAATTGTCTCTTGCTTTCTGATTCTTGAGGAAATTAGTATAAAATTCCTTCTTTGAATACGACATAGAACTTGCCAGTTGGGTCATTTGAAATATTTTTCTTTGAGGAAAGATTTCAACTACAAATCCATAGTCTTTTGTAGAAGTTATAGGACTACCCAGGCAGTCAATTTCTTCTTGAGTGAATTTAGTGATTTGTGTACTTTGAGGACTTTGCCCTTGTCACCTAAGTTTTTCATAATATAGTAAACATCTAAGTATTTAAGTTCATATACAAAAAGTGGAACAACTTCAGCATCAATCGGTGTCTCTTTTAGCAGTATGGAGCAGTCAAAGCAGAGATGCATAACTCTTCCTGATGCTGAGAACAAGGTGATTACAAGTGCTTGGACCTAAATGGAACAGGTTCATCTCCTACGTAAAGGCCAGGGAACAGTGCAGAGCAAGGATTAAAAAGATTGTGAAAGACAGAAGACAGAGAATTGCACAGTGTCTCTTCTATATATGACATGGATTTGAAATTACAAACATCCCACAGTTGTGACCACTTCCACTGATTGTGTGTGTGTGTGTGTGTGTGTGTGTGTGTGTGTGTGTGACACACAAAGAGATAGAGAAGTAAAAGCAGGGCTAGGACTAGTGAGGAAGGGGAGGATCAGCAGGTATGGGAAGGAGAATGTGATCACAGAATGTATACAAACAAGAAATGGCCAAAATAAGAAAGATATAGTGCTTTAAAAAACAAGTGAAATCTCTATAATTTATTCAACCAATCAAATATTAAGGAATTTGTCCTGTGTTCCATGACATACACACTATCTAGAGTAATGAAGAAAAGGTTTATCCATCCCTCTTGGATATATAGAGAAATGGACAAGTAAACATCACTTTTTGGTGACATGAGAAGTCATCTTAGAAACTAGTCTCTTTGGAGGACTTTGACTAGAGTAGTAGCTGTGGGAAATGAGAAACAAGTAGATTAGAAATACATTTTAGTTATAGATTTGGGTGAACTGATAGGGAATGACCGTGAACAACAACAAGCTTTACTTTGTTGCAATTTTGGTGAGAGTTGGCAAACTGGTTTTGTATTTCTCGCTTCCTAGGACATGTTTTACATCTATGTCCTGACCCGTGGGGCTTCAATGGGATCCCTGTCACCTGTAGGGAAAGAATGTTAGGGAAACAGGAGGTGCGAAGAAGGACCACAGGTCTGGGAATCTGAATCTGATCGAGTGGTCTATCTTTATTATTTCCAGGCTGCTTATATATGCTTTTGCAGGGCTATAGGTGCAAGGGGAAGGGAGGGCTAGCGAGGGGGCAAAATTATGAGACAAGGTCAGTGTGTTAGGCCATTATGAGTCAATGGCCAGTGTGTTCCCTTGTGGCTTTTCAAGGACTGTCTTAATCTGAAGAATGCTGTCCCAATCTAAAGAGTGACAGAGGAAGGAATTCTTAAGTTGATGCTTAGCTAATGAGCTGGCTCCTAACTCATCTAGATGGCTGCTTGGTGGAAGGTTGCATATGTTGAAGACTGGGTATGGTCTAAGACCCTCAGCGAATATGTAAACACTGCATTTGCACAATGAGTGATATAAACTGTCATGGAGAAAACCAGAATTATGGTAACATACAAATAATCTACACCATTGCTAGATTCCTTAAACTAGTTGAAACTGCTTCTTGAGAGCATTTTGTCTATATAGATCTGGGTGCTCAGAACATGGATTTAACTTGATCCTAACTTACTTTGCAACAGTGTATTCATTGTGTTCTCATTGAAAATGAAAATACATATAACATTTATTACACACACAAACACAGGTGTGTACACAGGAATGGCACACACACAAGCACACACACTCACATTCCTCTGTTCCACTGACAAAATCTGTTCCTTCTCAAGAATTCTACTAAAAATCATTTTATTTATGAAGCACTTCTATGTCTATCCACCTCTGCCCTTCTTCATATCCCAGGCAGCATTTGTCACTGGCCACCTCTACACAGCTGTGGGCATTTGCTTCTCTAGCACCCTTGCCTCCACACTTTTGTAAACTTGGCAAATAACATAATATTCCAAATGAATAACATCAGTTGGTGCTAAGTCCTTTTACAAAATTCCAAATCTCCTGCAACATGCAGCCCGACTCATCCCCACAATGAGTCCACAGGTAGCCAAGTACGTTCTTCTCTTGCCCTAATTTGCCTTTCACTGCTGTGATCAATACAGTGACCAAAAGCAAGTTGAGTAAAAAGGGATTTATTTCATGTTACAGTCTTTCATTGAGCAAAGTCAGGATAGGAACTCCAGCATGGCAATCTCAAAGTAGTAACTACAGAGGAAGGCTTCTTGCTGCCTAGTTCCCAAACTCGTATTCAGATAACTTTTTTATATAGCCCAGGCACACCTGCCTAAGGATGCTCTGATCCACTTGCCTAAGTCACCCACAGTGGGCCAGGCTCTCTGACATTAACTAGAAATCAAGAAAATTCCCCCATAGATATACTCACAGACTAATCTGATAAAAGGAATTTCTGAATTAAGAGTCTCTCTTCTCGAGGGCATCAAGTTGACAATGAAGGTAAAACCATCATCTCTCTTGAGGAGAGAGAAAGAACATTATAAAGGATTTTGTAATGGTCACTGCCCATGTAGGTAGCATTATCATGAGACCCGGGCTAGCCAAGGTTCTCAGGCAGTGGGCACAGAGTCTCCCACCAGATGGATCCACAAAACTGGATATTGCTCTAGACTGGATTGTGTTAAGACTGTTACACATTCCTCCAACGTTACGAGATGAATAATGTCTTTTCACAGGGAAAACTTCTATTCCACAGCTTCACAAATACATTCCAATGCAACAAAATATATTTTTCAATGACTTTGCATGAATCTTATTTTAATTAAACATAGTCTGTGTGTTTAAATCTTTACAAAGCCAACAAATATCACAGAACAATTTTATTCTTCACCATAATTGTTTTATCTTTATAAAAAAGAAGGTAGACAAATTGAGAACATACCTAGACAGACATGCAAATGGGCTATGTTGTATCTGTTGCTGGATAAGTTAACACAAAAACAGTGTGAACACTACTCTGAGCATGCCATGAATTTATGGTGTCACATACATTACAATTATTGATTTACATAAGTATTACAATTTCTCTACTAGTGTAACAGATTTTAGCTTGAAAGGACCATAAACTGAGATGTTCACTGTAGTTTAAAGCTGACAGCTGGTGAAAAGATAAATTTGAAGCTAGAAGAGAGTGTAGGCAGGAAGCTCCTGCTGTTTCCAAAGAGGGTGTCCCTGGGTGATACATCTGCCGTGAGAACATCAAAACACATTTCATCATGGAATCCTCCATATAGACTTAATACATATTTCTTTGACTTTAAGTTCATTTGGCAAATGAAAAGAGACAAAGTGTTGCATTTCCTATTATTAAAAAACGTCAAGACTCTAGCTAATGTCTTGTATGAAACACAAAATAATGGCCTCAAAATGACCATGTTCAAACACTCTGATATGTGAAAGTGCTACCTTATATGATAAAAGAGACTTTACAAATGTGATTAAATCCAGAGTCTTAAATCCAACACCCTGACACATACCTTCAATCCCAGCATTTGATAGGCAGAAGCACAAGGGTCTTTATAAGTTAGAGATCATCCTGGTCTACATCATAAGTTCCAGGCCAACTACAAAGTAAAAATAAATAAGCATTAAAAAATTAAATTAAAAATTTTGAAATGGAAAGTTTGCTTTAGTGCTGTGGTTGATCATCAATCCTTCTTAATGGATGGCAGAGGAGTCGGATTCCGAGATATGAGGATGTAATTAGTTGTCAGTTACAGTGCTACAAAATAAGCCTGACTTTTCTTTCATTTATGGATCCTAGCTATAAGAGAGATAAATTATCACATGATAGATAGATAGATAGATAGATAGATAGATAGATAGATAGATTAGATAGATTAGATAGATGCATAGATAGATAGATGATAATGAAGATAGACAGATAGATGATAGATATGAAAGCAGAAGGCATAGAAATATTGGGAGAAGAAAATGACCTATAGACTTGGAAAGAGGTAAGAAGAAGAAAGGGGAGGGTGTGGGGGTGAATATGACTCAAGTATATGGTATTCCTAAAATAAATTATCTCTGTGGAGCTCTGCCATAACCAACAATGACTAAGAACAACAGCTTTTATATCTACATGGGAATAATCATGCTGAACTTGTGTTTGTATCTGCACTTTTCACTAAGTATAATAATCTCCAATCGATCTATGTCATTATAGATGACAGTATGCATCCTTGTATAGTTCAACAGCATCCTATTGTGTATATCCACACATTTTCTCAATTCATGGATCAGTTGATGAACATAGTACTCCCATTTTATTTCCTTTGAGAGTATGTTTTCTGCATTATACCTTTGTCTACAATAGCTAAGTTAATTTGAATTTCTATCAACAGCATGGAAGAGTTCGCTATTCTCTGTGTCCTTGACTGTATTTGTCATCTTTAGTTTATTTTATTGGGGTCAGATCATTCTTAATCATGTTTTCGACTTGTATTTCCTTGATAATCAATGAGATTCAGTATGAGTATTTTTCATATTCTAAACGGCCCTCTTTCTTCTTCTGAACACTGTGTTGTTGTTGCTTATCTTTCTTGTTCCTAGAAATTTGGATTTGTGCTTACAGTTCTTGGTACTTTTAGATATCAACTCCATCTCAGGTGTGCATTTTGCAAATATTTTCTACCATTTCCACTCTGTTCTTTCTCTTCAGTGGGTTGATACTTTCCTTCATTATGCATGTTTTTGACTTGATGGAACCTTATTTGTCTATGTTTACTCTTGTTTCCATGGTTTGGGACACTTCTTCAAAGGTCACTTTTCACCCATTTCAGTGACCTTAAACCAATGGGGAATGATACCTGGAACAAATGGGAAAGGCTGAGAAGGCTTCCTGTCTGGAATATCTGGAACAAGATGAAACTTCCCACTTTGACCATTTTTATTTAATATAAATCTGGAAGATCTAAACAGGCCAATCAGAAGAAAAAAACAAATAGAGTCCATTATGCCAACTATCATACATGTAGAAAATTACAATGTCTCCAGAAATAAAATATTAATAAACATGCACTGGAGAAATAACAGTCTTTTCAGCAAGTGATGTTAAGAAAATCTGGACTCTATATGCAGAAGAATAAAGCAAAGTGAGAGTATGGCTTGAACGTAAGACCTGATTTTACAAACACTGGATGAGAATAGAGCAAACATACCCTGGATGCTTAACTCAATTCTTATACCAACAGCTCATTATTTTAGAACTCTTGTGACCTTATTCTTCATTTTCAACCTCACTGAACAAGTCAGTTATTGCTTCAAAACTCACATTAACTTATTGATTTTGGGGGATAGACTGTCATTTTGTAGCCCATATTGACATTATATCTGTAATCCTCCTGCTTCAGCTTTCCAAGTTCTAGAATTACAGGCATGTGTGACCATGACTGGCTAAGCTTTAATGATGGTTCCCCCTCCCTCACTCCCTCTCTCCCCCTCTCCCTCTCCCTCTCCCTCTCTCTCTCTCTCTCTCTCTCTCTCTCTCTCTCTCTCTCTCTCTTTCTCTCTCTCTCTCTCTCTCTCTCTCTCTCTCTCTCTCTCTCTCTCTCTCTCCAGGGATACAGAGAAAAGGGACACACATTTGTTTCTCATAAATATTTTTCATCTTATAGTTTAAACAATGCTAACATGGGACACTTTCATTGGTACAGATTATTTTTATTTCCTATCTGAAAATTCTCCTGCAATACTAGGAACTTCCTGTATTTCTTTAATGCCATTTACAATATACCATTGTGAGTTCTGTATCTGATAAGAGATCTTTGAGTGTTTCCTGTTTATGTGCCCTAAGCGTCTCTTTAAGAAGATGTCATAGCTGCCCTCTACTTAGATGTCCTATAGGAAACAAACCTCAGAAGTTGGTCTTACTCTACTAGCTTAGGGACTTTGTGATACATAAAGAGAATTTTAGCTCTGTGCAATATCTAATTCAAGGTCCTCATTAGGTTTGTTTTTTTGTTTTTTCAAGTGAACCCTTTGCACCCTTGATAAGTGAAGGGAATTGCTTCAAATAGAATACTGTCACACCCATCACAAACCCTTTCTGGCTCATTGCCTCTCAGATGTCCTGCATTTTAAGTTCTCTTTCCTGAGAGAGTGATTGAAGTACAGCCTCTAAAAAACCTATAAACTGTACACTCCATCTCTCATTTCTCATTACTACACCCATTTTTTTGTTTGCTTCAAATGCCTAAAGATTCACACTTGTTTGTTTATTCATTTGTTTGTGTTTTATGAACATCTCACTCTAATCCACACTGACCTAGTAGCCTGGTCTTCAAGTCATGACCATCTTCCCACATCAGCCTCCCAGGTGAGATTACAGGTATGAGCCACAAAGCCTGGCTACTTCATTTTTTATAAATAGAAATGTGTGTGCATTTGTATGCACTTATCCCACTATTGTCCTGAATTTAAGTGGAAAACAGAAAAAAAAAGTTTATAACATGCTTTCATTGTGGTATTTGGCACTATCATATAATTTACTTACTTTATAAATTCTGTCCCACTGATACCAACGAAAGAGGTAATTTTTCCTGCTGAAGCCACAGGCTAGTCATGCTTTGTGCTGCTCCTGTGAAATTTATTTTTCTGCTTGCTTATTCTCCTTATTATGCATGTACATGTCTATTACTATTAAAATATAATTTGTGTACTTGAATTACTTAACCCTGTATCATCACAGTGAACACCAGCTTTATTTAAATTAGTGCGCTCACCTTTAAGCTTAATAAATATTTTTATCATTAAAAAAATTAGAAGCACCAAGCTAAGGTATTAATAACTAACATTGATTAGCAACGCTTTTCAATGTCTAATGTCTTATTGAAAATAGCAATTAAAATTATCAAAATGGTTTTTGATTAGGGAAATATGAAATCTCGGGCACACTTTTTCTCATCAACCAAAATATGCTTTTATTTAATGTACTGATGGAAGAATAAGTGTTTATGCTCTAAGTCTATATCTTGAAATATGTTAGCAGAAGCAAAATCTGCAGATGTCAAGCTGAATAAAGTAAAATGGGACTATTTGGTTGTCCTTTGAAAAAGATTACTCAAATTCTCATGTGCGCCAGTTAGGTGGGAGATCCAACTTTAACCAAGTGCCACCCACAATTTCAAGAAGATATACACACATAATTCTCTCAAACCTGTTAACAGCAACAAAAGAAAGTGAAGTCCAGTCTGTTGTACCTTTTTTGTCTTCACAATCTTAAAGTATTTCCATAGCTCGATCATTATTAGATTATTATTAGCACTAGCTCTAATAAAGTCAGAGGGAAAATAACTGGTGCATTTTTCAGTGTCAAAACTTCCATTTGAGATCAATTAGATGAGAAATTCTGCTCCCAAACATGAACTGAGGGATGCAGATTCCCTACAAAGCTACCAAAGGGCCTGACTGCTGGTGTCGAAAAGCATCAATCCCTATACCAATATGAATATAAATATTTGCAAATAATTATAGATTAGAAACATATTTCATACAAAACAATCTTTTATGTCTAAAGTATTTGGCAGCCAATATGTACTTTAGTATCATGCTACCCATAGCTGGAGCTGTCTTTATTCTAAGAGATGGATTTCCTCACTCCCCCTTTGGTTTCTCTCAGTTACCCTTCAGAAAAAAAAAATGTAACACATGCATGTTGCTGTAGTGAAAACTCTTGTAAACGGCAATATTATCTACTAGTCAATGCTATACTCAAATAGAATAAACATAAATTATTTATGATAAAAAACTGTCATCAATGAACTAAAGCAATAATGGTTGATTTGTTAAGTGATACTATTATAGGGAAACAAAGAGTAATTAAAAATTTGAATCAGTCACATGTAACACCTGGGAAAATATCAACTTCTTATTTACTTAATTCTGTTTTGACAGATGAATCTGCATTTGATCTTTATTATGTTTTAATATTTTGAGGAGTAATTTGCATTCACAGAATGAGTGAATTCATACTCTCACACATTACAAGCCTCACATGTCATCCGTCTTCACTAATGGAGCACACTAGTACACTCAATCGGCAGCTCACTTTAGAGCCCTTGTCAAGTCTCCATCTCACTCATAACCATTTGTAAAGGGGCCTCGCTCATCCTTTAGGTAAGTGCAATATATAGCATGGGTTATTAGATTTCTGACATGTTGTAATTGCGGATTTTCATTCCAATTTCCAAATAGAATTCTACTATATGAATATACCACAGTATTTTATTCATTTCATTGTTGGTGAGCACCCAGACAGTCCCTTTTCCCCTCTCTAGCCTATACACATTTGTTTGTAAGTATTACAGTAAGTTATTGGTCTGATTCAAGGCCTCTGGTTTCTGCTACATTATCAATACTGGGAACTCTTCTTGGATGTTTTATTGTTGCCCAGTGTCATGGAGATCCTGAAACGTTGGATCTGCAGGTCTGACCCTTCACATACTCCACCAGCTCATCGATGAAGTGAATGTTGAGGTGGACTAACTCATAGCCCTGGTTCTAAGTCTGGGTGGTAAGTGGGCTGGTCATCCTGCCAGCTCTCACCTTACTGTCATTAGCTAGGCCCTCTCTCCAGCATTGCCCCAGCTAGTTCCCCCAATGCGAGTGGCAGCAAATAGCAGTGCTTCTGATTCACCCATACTCGTAGCCCCAAAGGCAGCTTCACTGTTTTGCCCTGGAGAGATGCAGGATCTTCTCTCCTGCAGCTAGTAAGAGGCAGGGGGATAGCTGTCCCACTCTTGTGACCCTAGTGCCAACTCTTCCACCGGCCACAGATATCCAAATAGTTCTTATTTTAGGATATGACAAATAAAATTATTATGAATACTCATTTACTTTTTATGAATATGTGTATGAGTTTCTGTTGGTCCTGACACCTAAGAGCAGGGTTTTTCCCACCTTTGGAAGTTTCTTTTGTCTGACTTTGAGCACTCAAATATCATAAAAACACTCCAATCACTGCTGTGATCAAGAGACAGATACAACTGTAATTAAGTACAAGTAAAACGTCTAGTTAAGAAGGATATCTTAGAGAAGGTAAATTAAACTATAAACATGTTACCAGACAGAAGCATTACAAAAATTCATCCCTTTGTTCAGGTATCCAATTTCTCCTCCAACCATGAAATTACTCTCATGAAGTATGTATGAATCATTCCCTTGGTGTTTGAAAACAGTATAATATATATAACATGTATATAGTTCATATGTACATATAATTCTTATAATAGCTTTTAATTCTTTTTCAGTAAATATTAATTTTTACAATACCCATTCATTTGGTTGTTTTTTCATGACCTCAGAAAATCAGTGAATAAGTCAAGGCAAGGTTCAATCAGAAAAGTTAGATGTCTGGAGAATGGGTGTGAAGATTTGCTATAGGGATTTGGCTGGAACTGCTCTACGAGACAATTCTCTGAAGCTGTTGTCTCTGTGTCTGACTCTGGAGATGAAACAGGACATATGGAAGAAAGATGGATTTCAAGTAGGTGAAGCAACCGTAGCTAAAATTTTAGGGAGGACAATAGTAGCTAGAGCCTGCACTCATGAGACGGGGCTTTACAAGGGCAGCCTGAGACCAGTGTAAGTTCTGATGGCTCCTTTCTCTGATGCCATGAGCTTCCTTCAGACAGTGGGCCCCTCACAAATTTGCCTGAGCAATCTGACAAGCTGATGAAAGACCCAGGATGGGTATTCCTTCCTTCAGTGACAGGCACAGGCTGCTTCACCTCCACCCTTCAGATCTCACGGCAGCTCCTCTCTTGATGCCATCTAAGCCTAGCTTGAAAGACTCAAGGAAGGAAAACCTAGAAAGTGCAGTGTTCCCTGATACCAGAAGCATTGCAAAGTCAGCAGAAATGGAAACAAAATAAAAGTCACTGGGTAAGCTTCCATTTGAAAGAGAAGGAGGGGGAGGAAGAGGAGGAAGGAGAGGAGAAGAAGGAGAAGAAGAGGAAGGGGGAGCAGAGAGGAAGAGGAGCATTAACATTTTGAAGAAATAATCAGGCTGTTCCTTGAAGAGTCAGGATTTCTCTTTCTCAGCGTAGGAACCCAGTGCAGCTTTCCTGACTCAGCTTCCTGTTCTGCTACTTGTGGCAAGACCTACCAGTCCTAAGTAGTGAATTACTCAGAATGACTTCTGGCCCTTTGTCTGCCTTGTTTTGCTATTGGAAGTAAAATCCATATAGCATAGAATTATTTAAAAATAATAATTTTGTGGCTGTTAGAACATTCACATATTGTGGTTCCACCTCCATCCTTTTACAAAACATTATTTTTGCCCAGTTACGTCTGCCACTTGGGCCCCATGGCAGCTCTGCGCCAGCAGGTTCTTGAACACCACCCAATGGTCCTCTACTGGGCCCATTTAACTAGTCACACTCCTCATCTTAGAGAAGAGGAGAGGGTGAGTACGTTGTTTTGCAAACTGACTGTAGTGCCCAATGGAGAGAGCCTTCAAGAGTTGTCCTGTATTAGACACAAAAGGATGTGCAGGAAATAGAGTACAGGACACATCTTATTCAGTCTTCATGAGGAACAGGGACCTTGTGTAGATCCTAAGTCCCTGAAGCTTGAAAAGGTTATCACTTCCATCCAGGACATGGGTTTTGATGAAACCCATATTAACAATTTGCTCAGTATACGGCCAAGTATCTATTCTCAACAGTTGCTGGACATAATTTCAGAATTTCTACTCATGGGATTGTACACTGAACCTGTATTTATGGCATTGAAGAAAAGTCCACAGTTACTGAAACTGTCTCTAATGAAAATGAAGAGGTGTTCCAGTTACTTGCAGAAGCTTGGCCTTCAAGAAGGAAAACTAAAGAGCTTGCTTCATGGTTGTCCTCATGTTTGCATCATGCGTCAGTGGGACATTGAGGCTGTTGTAAATGTCCGCCAGAAGTAACTGTTTCCAATACAGCCAATCACTGAGTTTTTGCACAGATGCTTAGGTGTTTTCCAGGCAGACCCAGCTTAACTAGAATACAAAATCCAGTGACTAGGCAGATCCTTGATGAGTGACCTGGCTCCACTCCAGGTCCAAGAAGGTACTCTGAAATGACTAATTTTGAAAAAGATAAAACTTTCCTGCCCTTACAATGTCTCTTTGTGTGGAGATTTGGAAAATTTAACAGTTGTCCTAATAGTTTAGTAACAGAGGTGACAGATAAGATTAAAAACACTTAGTTGGGCAGGGTGGCACACTTCTTTAATCTTAGCTGAGGAGGCAGAGGCAAGTAGATCTCTGAGTTTGCAGCCAGCCTGGTCTACAAGTTCCATTGAAAAAACAGAACAAATGAATGCAAACATTTGCGCCAACATGAGAGCCTGAGTTCAGATTTCCAGAGTCCATGTGAAAACTGCGGGTACAGTGCCCTACACCCCTATGGGGAGCTGGGAATTAGAGACAAGAATTCCTGGAGGCTTGTGAGCCAACTAGGCTGGCCTTTGACCTTCACAAGCATTCTGTGACACATTCAGATAATTGTGCACACATTTCTTTAAAATGCCTCGGTACCTTATAATTTCTTTGGATCTGCACTCATGATTTTTGTTCCCCAGTTTAAAGAAAAGCATATTTTTTTCTATGTCCCTTTGTTTTCTGCTGAATTTCTCTCAGCTTGAATTTGGAAATGCTTTGAAAACTGTCAGACTTCACACAAGTGTTGGTATTAAAGAGTGGCTGTTCTATCATTACTAATTGGGCAATTATTTTCTAATGTTTTTGAACTAAAGTTCATTTTGAATTGGAATGATAAGCTTTAAGGTTCTCTACGTAGATTCCTAAACATGTTTGTATCCTCCAGTACGCATATTTCAGTATGAGACTTAAGCATCTGGACACAGCTAGGACCTATTTCTTACAGTATCCAGTAACCAACACCAAGCAGAGACACATGTATCTGGAATGCCTAGGACAGTACAAAACCACTGATAGGAACGGACAAACACAGATCCTTAATCCTTTACTAAAGGACATTCTCAGAGTTCCTGAAGCTGAGTTTTTGAGCAGGACAGCTTGTTCCTCTGCTAAGGAGTTTGAGTTTATTTTAAAAAAAACAAAACAAAAACCCTCTTGGATCAAGAAGAGGAGGAATCTGAGAACCATGCACCTGAGGAGGAAGAGGAGGAAAGAGAGGAGGAGAAAGAAGAAGATAAGGAGCAGCTGAGATGGAGGACTGGGACAAAAAGGGTCAGGGATGCTTGGAGAT
The DNA here is from genome assembly GCA_033318265.1 of Phyllotis vaccarum. Taxonomy (NCBI): domain Eukaryota; kingdom Metazoa; phylum Chordata; class Mammalia; order Rodentia; family Cricetidae; genus Phyllotis; species Phyllotis vaccarum. The sequence goes on along the minus strand of JARWLC010000001.1, from coordinate 144,390,035 downwards.
CATTTCCATATTCCCAAAGCTCTGGGGAGATAACCTGGATCTTCTCAAACATTTCATGCTAACATTGATCAATTGATGAAAAAACAAAACAAAATTGTTACATTCCACTGGAGATGTAGATACATCAAGCCAGATAAGAGATGCTTTGTGGTCTATTGGGTTCTGAGGTAGGCCTACTGCATCCTAAATAAAGGACTCAGCTATTTAAAAAAAATTATTTTCTTCATCATTAGAGCCAAAGCACATCATTACAGTCAAGAAACTGAACATGTCCCTCTCTCACCTTCCAGTCCATAATCTTTCTTTCTCTGGGTTTACCCATTTTCATACAAAGGGAATCATATAACACATCCTTTTAGTGTCTGACTTCCTTACATTAGCATAATCAAAGTTCATCCAGGATATAATGTAAGTGAAATTGTATTCCTCATTGAGGCTGAGAAATGCTCTGTCATGTATGTATGGCAGCTGGTTTATCCACATACTTACTAATGGGCACAGGATTGTTTCCATTTTCGCTGTATGATATACTTGTTTGTTGTTCTCTGTGTTTGAGTATCATTTCTCTCCAGGCAAAGCACTAATACTTAGCTCATTAGTCATACAGCTACTCAAAATCCCACAAAATTGAGTCCATCTTCATGTACCAGATTAGCATTAACCTATGAGATGGAGTCCTGCCTGGTGTAATTCAAGAGAAAGCTGCTGTTGCAAGCCCCAAGAAGTACCTTGAAAGGAGGAATATTCTTCTCTCCTTATTGTAGGCGCTCTTGTAGTTTCTGCTAGCCTAGGACAAGGGAAATTGTCCAATCACATCTAACTCCCTTTCTGTTTATAGCTTTGTCATTAAGTTCATATCATATTGGATTCTAAATATGTTTCAGAGGTAACCTCACCCTCAGACTGGAGATTTAAATGTAGGCTGCCTTTCAGGCTCTAGTTCCAGTCCTTGTCAAATCCCCTGGGTTTAGTAAATCTCACTTTTCCTTAGTTAATAATGTCCATATGATATCAACTGAAATTTCTTTGATGTTTTTAAAGTTAATTCATCAGTAATTTCTACAATTTGTTTTTATTCATGTTAATATAATAAACATTACAGAGTTCAAAACTATGAAAGTAAAAATGTTTGCTGGTAATCAACTATTCCAAACAATATTTAACATAACTCTCCTGTAATAAAATAATTTGAATTATGCCCTCTTGTCTATAAAGCTTTGTGTCTTGGGAGCATCTTTTCGGATTCAGATACTTGTTAACTGGACCCACTTATCTAGCAGATCTGAAGAATGAGACCATACTTGTGAGCTCATGGGGACAAGACTATCTCCCTGAACTAGACTTCTGACTGCTATATTTGTAAATGACCAGCTCATGCTGATTTGAACTAGGTGCTTAAGGAAGGAATACGCAAAGTTCTGGAGAGGAAACTCAGGGACACAAACAATTACCATCATTCAGTGGAGAAAAGGACTAACTGGGAACGGTAACAAGAAGGTGTAATTCTTAAAATTGGATGAAACGTGAAAGTCGGAGGCAAGGAGGAAAATGCTGTCACCATGGGAGAGCAACATGTGCTGTTTATGAATGTGCAGTGTTTTGAGTGTTGATCAACAGTATAGATTGTAAGTAAAGGCCGTGGGGAGGAAATGGAATCAGTCAGGGATGGTGTCTTTAGGTAACAAAAGTCAAGACTTTGATAGACTAGAAGAGGGCACATCGTGACTATGTTAGAAAATATCCCCTGCATCTCAAAACCTCGCTAACACTTAAACCAAATTCTCATCCATTCATTAGGAAATGAAATTAATAACTCCATTTTCCTAACGTACTTTTTCATTGAGTCTCCCTTGTCCTGGCTGGAAGCCTCTCCTCTCAATCTTTGTATTATTTCTCCTCATTTTCTTTATTTTTCTGGAGTGAGGTATTTTTTTCAGGGCATTAAATACTTTGTCTTTCTGATGCTTCATTTTTGGATAATCCTGGGGAACTGCATTTTCATGAAGTGCTTTTGAAAGGAAGATGGTTAAAAATCACCTGACTCAACCCTCTTTCCCATTGTTCATATTTCAATCCTCAGAATATAAATCCATTTTGTAATTATTCTGATCCTCTCGGCTCAGAAGCTCTGCCGGACATACCATTCCATATGTTTATGATTCTCTGAATGAAAAAGTGTTCCCTGACAACCAGTCCGATTTTTCTCTTTAATTTCCATTTATGCCTTATTGTCTTATAATATTCGACTGAAAATATATGTTGCAATATTGTGTGACATTATCAGTATTACTTAAGATTTTATACACCCATATATCAGCCAAACATCAGATAAATCTCCCCATTCTCCTTCTCTGTGTCTTCCTTGCTGGAAGACCATAGGTAATAGATTCAATTTCTTCTCTGTGACAAGTTGACTTTAAGCATTTCTTACAAACTGAAGAGAAGAATCAATTTGCATTTGGGGTCGAATGATTTCTAAAATATGAACTAAAGATGAAATTTGGCTTAAGGTTTATGCAATTAAAGTGATGATGATTGCTGCCATGATTTTCATTCCCAACTTATTTCAGGGTTGATTTTTAAAGAATACTGCAAAGCCAGACACAAGACTAATTCAAAGGTCTTGCTAATAAATAATGTGGTTAAAGGAACAGGGGGGTGTTCTGATGATTTGTAATCCTGCAATAATGGCTTCTAAATAGTTAAGATTAGTCTGAGAGATGAGATCTTTTCCACCCTCTCTGCCACATGCCAGCGAGGGACAAAAATCAATCTTGCAAGGACTCTGATTACTTCTGCCGCAAGTTTTCTTGTCAGCAGATTCAAAATGTGCAAGGCCATGAATCTTCCACAAGGTAGAGGCGCTGCCCATCAGCTGGAAATCTCTTTCTTCCAACTTCTAGTAGAATATCTGCTTGTGATAAATTAAGAGGAGAGCAGAAAATGGAAGAGCATTTGGGGCTACGATTTTAATCCTGTGTTATCGGGACAAAGAGAAAGTGACACGAGTTCCTATGACTTGGAAATGAAAAATGTACCCTTGGAAGGAGCAAGCTGGAAAGTTATGGAACAAATATATAATGATCTTTGTCATCTTAAAACACTATGCTGTTTAGCAAATAATCGAGGGAGAATCATACTAAGAACTAAAACCTGGATTGATTAATTCTAATGTTGAAAGCAAGATGTCTACATTGGATCCCACTTGGCAGCAATATAAAAAAAACAAAAAAAAGTTTGATTGTCATAAAAGACAAGGATGTGAACATTACAAGGAGCAAAACAGAGGGGTAATTCCTAAATCTGTCCACACTCTAATCTCCCAAGTTGGCAAAGGGAATTGGAGGTTTTATAATTAATCTGTATGATTTTATCTTAGATTGTCTCGGATTATAAGGTGGCAACTAGGTTTTCATAGGGTCCTCAAAACAGAAGAGAGAGATAGAGGAGCTCAGAGCAAAATTCACCTTTTTGTGAATTTTGTGAGAAAAACTCACCTTTGCAGGGTTTGAGGATAGAGGAGAGAGAGGTCAGTAAGTCCAAAACGTATCATCTACAACCTGAAAAAGATTAGGAAATAAAAACATCTGTCCAGTGGCTACAGGATATTGATGTAGGCAGTGCTCACAGACGGATTTCAGCCCAGTGAGGTCTGCATGACATGTCTGTTCTACCAAACCATTATATACGCCTAGGTCTTGTTTCAAACCCCTGAAGAAAATTTGTTAGAGCAGCAAGAGATAAGATATAAAAAGACAAAAGAACAGAAAATTTTCAAATGTGTAGTGCAAGTTGGCCATGTTATCATTGTGTGGAGTAATCTTCCCCTTGGGCATGGAAAGGTGTTCTGGGATAGACTTTCCTGTCTCTGGTTGCCTTTGAATTCTCCCAAATATACTAAAATCACACACACCCTTTGTCAGAAATTCTGTGGGAATTTAATAAAATAATAGAAGATGAATAAAATAGTTATCAATAAGGCTGCTTGTAATAATCAAAAAAGAAAAGTTCAATTAAGCTATTTGCATTAATGTTAGCATAGCCTCAAACAATACACTATCCCAACAAGGCAGATATGCTTGTGAACTCACAGAAGTTCTGACAGCATCAGAAAAACCTGTGCAAATTCAAGACAGATAAAATCCCCACACAGAGGTAAGACACAAATTCCCACCCCTAGCAAAGGAGCTATTGGCAACTGATAGTTGCTTTAAAAAGAATCTGTTTTAAGGGTGTGGCACCTGGTAAGTTGACCATGCTACAACGAGTGTTCCCATACCCAAGAGTACTTGAGCAGCATAAATTGGACTCTGAAGGTGGACTGTGGACAGGAATTTGGGTAGTAGAGAGGCAGAAGTACATCTAAGGATTTCTGAGGGAAAGAAAAATGGTCAAAATATCATGTATAATCCTCTCAAAGAATTAATAAATATTCTGTTTTTTTGAAAATCATGCAGTTTTTAATTTTTAATTTAATTAAAATGCATTTAAATTGAGAAACTAATATCAATATGTTGATTTAACACCAGGTAAAAACATTAAATATTATGATAATACTAGTATATAGTAGTAGGAACATTGGTATATCATATCAGTTGACTATAGATATAACAGCCCAATACTTTTTTTTTACCAGTTTTTATGTTTCAGAAAATACATACATGAAGAGTGAATGTGTGTACATAATATGTTGTTTTCATACTCTTTAGATTAAGAAAACAGATATTAACATATATTACTACATCGGAACTCTTCTGCCTCTGTATGAATGTGTGTTTATAAAATTTAGTCTCTAACCAGTTGGTGGTAACATAAAGTTCCAACCTCATCATTACAGTTCCCTGTAATTTATGCTCTCCTTTGTGAAGACCTGTGAAATTCAATCACTGTGAAAGCAAAAAGTGTTGTCTCCATTAAAAATGAAAAAAAAATGCATTTCCATCCTTTCTTGGCTTTTGTTTGTTTGCTTCTTTTGTAATTTTTACTTTTAGAGACAGGATTTCAGGACTTTCTGTGTAACAATCCTGGCTGTCCTGAAACTTGCTTTGTAGACCAGGCTGGCCTCAAACTCACAGAGACCCTCCTGCCTCCACCTACCAAGTTCTGGGACTAAACGCAGGTGCTACTACTGACTGGCTGTTAGGTCTTGAATTCACAGGTATTCAGAAGGTTCTGATTAAAGGCATGGGTCACCAACACTCCCTGACCTTCATGGCTTGGCTGTGGGTGACTCTGTCCTCTGATATTCCAGACTGATTTTTATTAAATATCCAATATATCACATGTGTGTGTATGTGGGTATGTACACACCATGGCACATATATGGAAATTCCAAGAACAGCTTTCAGAAGTCAATAGTCTCCCCCACCATGTGGATCCTAGGAATCAAACTCAGGTCTTCAGGCTTCCCTTCAAGTGCCTTTAACTTCTGAAATATCCCACCAGCCCACAAATACAATTTTTTTTCAATACAATAAAAACAGTGAATTTCATAGATTTCTTCCTCGACTCCAGCCCCTGGGGCCTGAATTACATAACCCCAATTACAACCAGAGAACAAGCTCATCCTATAGTTGGTATGGATGCAAGGTGTTAAGATCCCTCTGAAAAAGATATATATATATAATATATATATAATAATATATAATAAAAATTATATAATATATATTATTTCTTTGTACCAGTAATGCTATTTCTAGGAATTCTAAGAAATAATAGGCAAAATCTCTCATGAGTAAAAATATTCACTCTAGGCTTAGTTATGGAGAGGAAAAAAATTGGGAAAGTCTTCATGCCCAATAAGAGAGAAATTGGGCAGTAATTTAAAATAATGTTTTCAAAGGATATTTAATTATATGGGGAAAATGTGTTCAATAAGCTGCTAAGTGCATAAGAGCAGGCTGAAAATTGAATATACAGTGTGATTCCACTTTAGTCAATGAAAAAGAAAAACATCAAATGTGAAATGCAGTTATATTTGAGAAGCATAACCGGTTTTGGGGTTCTTTTGTTTTTATTATTTTAAACATGTGTCTATTTGGGTCTATACAATAGAGCTTTCTGGTTTTTATTTGTTTGTTTTACCATACACAAATGTTATTTTTCCAATTAAGAAGATAATGTTTGATGGTCAAAGTGCAATGTTTTCTCTGGAAGCAGCTAAGAGGCAGCCAGGCTGATACTAGAATTCAGAAGGAATTGAGGTATTGACGGAATGCTGCATGAATGCCTTATCAGGCTCTGTGATTTTGTAACCCACTAGCTTCCAGTTGTTACCTGTAATGTTATCACAGGACATGCAACAGGTGGAGAACTAGAGCTGCCTTAAGGAATGCTTCCCCTGGAGACAGAGTCAGAGTGTCAGACAGATCCCAGAGGGCACCACTGTCTGAGCTGATGAGTAAGATGTGTCGCACAGTAATGTTCAGGAGGCTTATCCTCCATCTCATACTTGGTTCAGAGAACATCCCAGCACGTTAGAGAACACCCTAGCCTTTCAACAGGTCACAGTTTTTTTTTTCCTAGTAATAACCAGATCTTGACTAAAGATGAAGCCCCATCACTCTGCCTTGTCTTCCACTCTTCAACTCTCTACAACTGCACATATCATCATTGGTTCCATCAGATAGCACAGCACCAGATTAACCAAAAGAAGTCTCAGATTAAGTGCCTCAAACATGGACTAGAAATGTAATTCATGGATAGAGAACTTGCCTCATGTGTTCAAGGTCCTGAGTTCAATCCATAGCCCTGAAGAAATAAATATCCTGAATGCAATACTCCGTGCACACGGTCATGATTGTACGGTATATGCACATAAAGTAGTTTCATCTTCTTTTAGTGAGCCTCAGATTAAAGAGAAGAAATAATTCTATCTCGTTCTAAGGAAACTACGGCATCTCAGTTCAAAGGATCAAAGCTGCATTAACTCTTCCAGTTAAGGTCATTGCTATCCCTCGGCAATCTGGAAAGGTAATCAACACAATAGTGCCCAAGTGGCTTGGCAATTTATTGAGTGAGCAATTTACTCTTTTCTCTCACTACTAAGATCAAGCTGTTCACCATTCAAGTTGGCCACATTCCTCAGAGACAACAAGGTAGGAAATAGTCTTTCTTAGAAATGGGGAAACTATGGTTTAGTATCGAATCAAATTAACAGAAGGAGGGGAGCAGAAAGATTTTCCTGACACATGCCCAATTCCCCCAAAATGCTTATTCCTGTCCTAACATAAGAACAAGTTTCTAGAGCTTGAGCATTCTCTTTTGTGTAAATATGTACAGAAACAGCTGATTTGGGGGCTCAGACATGGCACTGGTCTACAGGAGGGTGAAAAGACAGCAGAGCACAGGGAGCCATGGGTGAAGAGGATGGATTAATTCAGCCAATAAATTTGTGAATGAGAAGCAGTTCTCATGAGGCTGGAAACATTTACATCTTTGTTCTTTACCAGCAGCTTTACAAAGCAAACACTCCAGTAAAATCCATGTTTATGCTAAAAACCAGCATGTTCTGGATATTTTATCCATGTGTCCTGCTGTTCACATTAAGGAACTGTGATTTACATGGCAACCCTCCTCATCCCCAGTCAAGTTGGCCTCATAAAGCCATGGGATTTTCATTCCAGTATCTGAAAAAAAAATTGCCGGTGCCACAGGCTCAAGACAGTAATGAAATTCTTGGACTCTGCCAACATGTGAGGCCCCTAGAAGCCTCCTGCTTCATGAAGACAGCAGCTACAACCACAGAATGTATACAAGCTCCTAATACTCCCAGTATCATTTGAATATCAACAGACACTCAAGCAGGGTAGGAGTTCTTGTTACCATGAAGCTGAAAAATAACTGAGATGCAAAAGACCCAGTGGTGTGCTCCAAGCACACGTATGAGAAAATTGTGGGGTCTGCGAAGTCCAAAGCATGGCTGTATCTGTCTCCTTGCACAGATGTTTCATAAGTGCTTCAATCAACTTGTACAGGCTTCTCTGGTGAAAATCTTCAAATCAAAATATAAGGAAGCTGTTTACAACAATCCCACCACAGTGGTGCACAGATACTAGGCACAATCTGCCCAATATATATGTTTACAGACACATTTCCAAAATGAGTCTTATGTCAAACATGATTCTGCAAAGCCACTCTCGGTCAAAAGTCACATGAGGAAATATGAGATCTTGCCACCTCAATGGAACCAGGTAACTCTCCACAACCTATACTATATTTACAGTCATTTTCTGTGATTTTTATTTCTTCTCTATGTCTACATTTTAACAAAATAGTTTCACTTTTATAGAATAGCATAGACAAACTAGGAAAAATTTCATTCCAGTATATTAAAACACCACTTATAAATAAAGGCTAATGCTTATTGCTCATTGTTTAATATACAGTAACTTTCTCACTGCTCACAATGGCTCACAGAAGTGGATATCTCTATTCAACAGATGGGAAAACTAAGGCATAAGATTGTAGATTCATTTGTCTATGTTTAAAAACACACAGAAAATCAAATTGCACCATTGAAAAGGGCAGGCTCATTCTGAAGTTTATATTCTCAAATACTGTGTCATTTCATTATATAGTGAACACATTTGTGGTAAGGAAGCAATCTCAACCATTTTTTTAAAAATAGAGGAAAAATATGAATGGGAAAAGCCACCAAAATATTATCGGTAGTTTTTTGGGTTTTTTTTTTTTTTTTTTTTTTTTTTCTGTAACACAATTATGGCTCATCGGTAAGGGTACTTGCTGCTTTTGCAGAGAACCCAAGTTCAGATCCCAGTACCCACATACCATCTCAAAACTGTATTTCAGGGGATTTCATGCTCTCTTTTGGTCTCTATGGGCACCAGACACACATGGTTCAAAAACATGAATACAAGCAAAATACACAAATAAATTAAAAATATTTTTAATCATAATACAGAAAAACCCTAGAAAATACTCTTAAGTAAACCTATAAACATTAGAGACAGAGTAGATCATAAAGAGCTTTGGGGTCAGAATCCTGAAGCCTACCATAGAGGTGGGGTCCAATAAATTCAGTTTCTGACTCTGGTGTATAAGCTGAGAAGGCATAAGTGTTACTGGAGAGCCTCAAATTATTATAGAAAGCAAACAATAAGCTTAAGACTTGGTAGAAAATGGGCCATAAATTTGGTACTGTTACTTCTGGCATGTAACTGGAAAGAAAAGGGGGGGGGGTAAATTCAGTCAATCTTACAATTTTCAGAACATATACTAAAATAAGTTGACTTCCACAAGATGTTCTAAGTAGCTTGGATATACGAACCAAAGATATATAGAATATGCACAGTGAGATGCACTATAATGTAATAAAAACTAACCATATCATAAACACAGTGATATGTTTTGCATCACTCTGTGAAGCCAACATTTAAATCATGCGTGCACACCCACACACACACACACACACACACACACACACACACACACACACACACACACACACAGAGAGAGAGCTGGGGGTTAGGAGGAAGGCATGGCCTAAGGCTGCTGCCTATTGTACTTAGTGGGCTCGTCTCTTAATGGTCCAGGCTCATCTTTTAAGAACTTCAAGCATGTCTTGGCTCCTTTTCCTGTAACTCTAGGTTCTGAATTTACATGCAGTTGAGTCTCAGGGCCAAACAGAGACAGCCCCCTGCACATTTTCTGTTGTCACTTTTCAGTATTTATTGTCTGTGAACAAAGTGGAAGTTGCCAGGTCACTAGACGTAAAGCTTCTCTAAGTTGGGGGGGGGGGGGTCATAGCTCTTTTATTGCTATGTATCTTAATACTTACTACAAAGCTTATGAGTCAAGGAGTCAAGTGCCCTCCTTATTGTTAAAACTGAATTTATTTGTACTCTTACATACATTTTCCCAGGGTGGCTATGCTTAAAAAGTAGGGGTAAAGGAAGTAACCTCATTACTCAAACAAGTGCTCGGAAGAGTAATTATTATAAACATTTGTTCATATTGTATGCAGTAATTGTAGACACGAGACATTTTGCATACTTAAAGATCACTTTCTAGTTTAACCTATGTATCTGCCTTAATTCCTTGGATTTAAAAGATTTTCTGAAGTACCAGCTATGATCAGAGTGTTAGAGTTTCTACCTTCTCTAGCACAAAAAAAAAAAAAAAAAAAAAAAAAAAAAAAAAAAAAAAAAAGACTATGCAAAAGGTCACCAAGGGGACTTACAGCCAGAGATATGCAAAGATGAATAAATTTTTTCTCAACAGCCTCAGCAGACACATAACCATCACCAAAGGTGTCTTTGGTGTTACAGGATTGAACACACACAGCATCTATGATTACCTTCTCAAGACCTGGAAAAGATAAGGTCCTTCAACATGGCAGCATGGATGAGGAAATGGTCCTAAGGCTCTATCTGCTATTGAGACACAATTGTCAGGTAGTGGTGGCCTGTGGAAAAGTAGTCATTTTCTTCAGTGTTGTGGTTATTGGTAAGTTCCTCATGTTCCAGTAAATTCCTCACCCTACTCATGCCCTCATCACTCCCAAGGAGGGGAGGGGAGTCTTGAGCGAAGGGGTACTGGTGGAGATGAGTGTGATTGCAATGCAACTTATCTATCTGTAAAATGGCCATTTTTCAATTAAAATAATAACAGCAAGCCCTTTAGGAATAAAGCATGAGGTTAACAGATTACAATGTGCTGAGAGACAAGGTCAAACAGGCTACTCCATCTTGACAACTCTTCTTATTTAACCCCATCCACATATATTCCTTAAGACAAGTTACACCATGAAGGGTTCTTGAGGGCTAGAGAGATGCCTTAGTGGCTAAGAGTACTAGATGCTCTTCTTTAAGACATGGATTAGGTTCTCAGTATTTATATGGTACGTCACAACCATCTATACCCCAGTCCTTAGGGATCTTATGCCCTTTTCTGGCCTCGGCAAGAGCCAGGCATGTACTTGTTAAACAGATGTGTTTGCAAGTAAAACATCTATACATGAAAACAAAGACGCTTTTCAGGAAAAGAAAGGGTTCTTAATACTATTCTGTTGCTGTCTACACTCCAGCAATAAAGACTCAGCCTCTGGTTGTAGGTGTTTGAAGAGACGTTGGAACAGGAGAGTGCAAAGGCTCGCTGAGGAGTTCATGGACACATGGGCTTCTCAGAGGTAGAACCTTTGGAGAAAAGCTAGGTCACTGGTAGTGTGTTTCCGAAGGGTATGCCTTGTCCCTGGTCACACCCTGTTTCTTTCTTTTTGTTTCCTGGCTATTGGGCAGTTAGTCATGTTTTGCTAATAATGCTTCTCCTGTCCTGATATTCTGCCTCAACAGGAGCGCAACAATGGGACCAAGCAAGCATGTGTGGAAACCTTTGGGATCATGAACTAACCTAAATTTTTCCTTCTGTGTCTCTCTCCGTGTCTGTGGCAGTGATGAACAGCTGGCCACCACAGCCTCTCAGTAGCCAATAGGCTTTCTCCTACATTGTCTGCTCCTTGGAGTCCATACTGACAAGCCGTCTCTCAGCTCACCCCTGAGCTTGAGGTCCTCTGATTATATTCCTTGCCTCTTCTCATTGACTAAGAATTTGGTGTTGTCCCCTCACCCACAGTTAACAACTGACTGGATCTCTCTCTCATGCCATGCTCTGTGACTTCCATTTCCATGAAAGTGGACATCACGTGACATGTTCTTTCAGTCCCTGGCTTGTGGAACTCTCTTCAGTCTCTTCAACATTCAGCCCTCTACATGGTGATGTTGAAGACCGCACAGGTCACCACTAATGGCATCGCCTGCAGAGTTGTAATCTTCAGCTTTCTATCTAGCAATCACCTTTCCTCATTATGTATCCTTTCACTTCACTTATGCTAATGAGAAGCATTTGGACACTGAGAACTGGCCCTACCACTCATTTCACTCGGCAGTTTTTCCACTGACCACCTCAGTTCCTGTCTAATGCAACCAGGATTACACAGTTATGCTCACTCCTCATTAGCGTTATTGCGATGCTCTGCTCTCCTTCCATTGCATTGAGATGGTAATATTTCAGCTCTGACTACACTTATTTCCTCAGTGTCTGCAAGAAATTGTTAAATGTTGCTAGATAGGATCACGTCTCCACAATTAACAGGTTCTCTTTATTTATGTCTGTAAATCTTAGTGTGAGATGTTACAAAAATACGAGGATGATAGTTTGTCAGTTAAGATGCTTTCCTCTGTTCCCTCTCATGGCATCTGTGAGGGTTATATTTTATGTGTCCATATAAGAGAGCGAAGAAGTTTCAAGACAGTTAATTAAAGAATTCTCTGATTTGGTTAAACATTCTATGCTGTAGTCTGTATTAGATTAACAGTTCTGTTAGTAGACTCAGTAAAGTCCATTGCCTTCCCCAATGTAGGTAGACCACATTCAATACATTGAAGGCCTAAATGATACAAAGGGTTCCATGTTGGGGGGAATTTCTGTTTCTGCAAGCTGGGACAGCAGTCTTCTGTCTGAACCAATAATTCCAGTTCTCCTGACTCTTAAGTTTTGCAACTATAGATGATAATGTAACCTCCCAGCTTCATAAATCTTAGAATCCTTTTCTTTCCTTTCTCTTTTCTCCTTTCTCCTCTCTCTCTCTCTCTCTCTCTCTCTCTCTCTCTCTCTCTCTCTCTCTCTCTCTCTCTCTCGTATGAGTGTGTGTATCTCTAGACATCATCATCCCCTGGTACTGCACAAATTCTAGTTAGTATACAATGAAAACCCAGATCCAGTTATTGGAGAAAAGCTACAATATCAGAGAGAGGAAACAGACCACACTAAATTCTCACACAGACAACTTTTCAGACTGAACAAGGTAAATGCTATCTTCAAGAATCCTACACCTGGCTCTTTGCTCCTACAGGATGCCTGAATCTCTGCTCTTCCTGCCTTAAATATCTTTTCTACCCAGTTGCTTCGCTACCAGGTACAACTCTGCATCATCTAGAGTTACAATTAAAGGTGTGAGCTACTACTATGTGGTTGTTAGGCTTTGAACTCACAGAAATACAGAAAGATCTCTGTCTCCTGAGTGATGGGATTAAAGGCACAGGTCATCACTCTCTGACCCTCACGGCTTAACTGTGAGTGATTCTTTTCTCTGATATTCCAGGCTGCTTTTTATAAAATGTAAAATATATCAGCACACTTTGATATCTACAGAGAACTGATTTCAAAACCATCCACAGATACCAAATCTGCAAATTCTCTAATATATTATCTGAGATGCATCAAGTTAACACCTGAACTGTGTCTTTACTCCTGTACACTTAATATTATTTCTACATCACTTATCATATCTAACACAGTGCATATCTTCTATAAATAACTACTATAATGTATTGTTTAGGGAACAAACACAAAATATAACAATATGCATGTGTTTCATATGATGGCAGTTTTTCTCAAACATTTTCAATCTGCCATTTAGTGAGTTCATAGAATCAGAACTCACAGACTGATTGTATATGTAGCCAAACCTACTGTTTCAGTTTCTCTGGGGAATATAGATCAGTACATCTCAGCTTTACTCAAATTCTCAACTAATGTTTATTTTTTTTTCATTTTTAGTTATTATTGATTGATTAGTGTTACATGCTTTACGAAAAGCTGGATGCTATCAGAAGCTCTGTTAGTTTCTATGACTGACTCTAGTGTCCTACCTACATATACTGTCTTTGGAAAAATGAAAGCAATGTGCCCACTTTACTTGGGGCAAAGTCTTCTGCTTCTATCCTTACCTCCTCTTACTTCCTAAAAGGTTAATTGTAGTCAGATGTTTCTCTGCCCTACCCAGGTCCTTTAGCCATTTAATCCCGAATAATCACACAAAGGCTTATATTAATTACAAGCTGTTTGGCCTATGGCTCAGGCTTATTACTTGCTAACTCTTATGCTTTAAGTTAGCCCATTATTCTATTTATGTTTAGCCATGTGGCTTGGACTTTTTCAGAGCAGCATTCTCTTCTTGCTTCCTCTGTGTCTGGTTGGCATCTGCTTTTCTGCTCTTCTGCTTCCCAAAATTCACCTAGTACCTCTACTTCCCATATAGCTTCTGGCCAATGAGCATTTTATTAAACCAGTATTACAGTGACAAATATGTACAGTGTACAATACCATAGTCCCACCACATTCCAAGAGGTGGGGTTAAAGGTGTGTGCTATCATTGCCTGGCTGTTAGGCCTTGAACTCATAGACATCCAGAGGGATCTTGGTCACCACTCCCTGACCTTCATGGCTTGGCTCTGTCCTCTGATATTTCAGACTGTTTTTATTAAATATACAATATATCAGACTACACTTTTCTGTTGTAGCATCATTGAATATTTCCCTATCATTTCCTCCTATGTATAAATATGCATAAACATTTATTTTAAAAATAAAGAAATTGTATCTGGAGAGATGGTTCAGTGGTCAAGAACACTGGCTTCTCTTCCAGAGAACCTAGGTTCAATTCCCAGAATCCACATTGCGGCTCACAAACATAGGTCCTTCTAGCTTCATTTTGATGCCTTCTTCTGGCCTCCTCAGGCTCTGCGTGCATGTGGTACACAGACACATACAGGGGAAAGACTCCTACAAATAATAAAAAAAAAAAAATCTTTTTCTCAAAAGAAGAAATTTCTTTCACAACTCTCTCCAGCTTTTTCCTTTCCATTGAAACCAAGTTTTCTTTTTTCTTTTTTCAGAGTTTTTGTTTTTACATACCAACCACTGTTCACCCTCCCTCCCCTCTTCCCAGTCATCCTCCACCTCCTCCCACCCCATCCACTCTTAAGAGAGGGTAAGGAGTTTCATGGGGAGTCAATGTGGTCTGCCATATAAAGTTGAAGCAGGACCAAACCCCTCTTCCTAGTATTAAGGGAATAGACTCTAAAAAGCCACAGTTCATGCATTCAGGATAAGTTCTGGTCACACTGCCAGAGGCCCCACAAACTGCCCAAGCCACACAACTATCATCCATATTCAGAGGGCTTAGTTCACTAGCATGCAAGTTTCCCAGCTATCAATGCAGGGTCAGTGAGCTCCCAGTAGCTCAGGTCAGCTGTCTCTGTGGGTTCCCTCATCATGATCTTGACCCCTGTGCTCTTATAATCCCTCTTCCCTCTCTTTGAATAGACTGGGAGCTTGGCCCATTGCTTATCTGTGGATCTCTGCATCTGCTTCCATCAATTGATAAATGAAGGTTCTATGAAAACAATTAGGGTGGTCATCAGTTTGATTACAGGGAAATGCCAGTTCAGATACTCTTTCCACTATTGCTTGAAGTCTTAACTGGGGTCATGTTTGTGAACTCTTCAGTATTTCCCTAGCACCAGGTTTCCCCATAACCCGAAAATGGCTTCCTCTATCAAGATATCTATTTTGTTGTCTTCCCTCTCTGTCCCTTCCCAGCTCAACCATCCCATTTCCTCATGTTCTCTTCCTACCTCCCCTTACCCCTTTCCCTCCAGGTACTAAATTACTCAGGAGATCTCATCTATTTTTCTTCCCAGGGGAATCCATGGATGCCCCCCTTAGAGTTCCCCTTATCACCTAGCTGCTCTGGAAACCAAGTAAATCTCTTAGGTTGTGTCTACCAGCTAGCTTCCCAACCTACCTTAGTTCACAGAGTTCTTCCTCTCCTCTCATGGAGATAACCTGATCTTTACTGAGCAACAACAGGCTTTCATGGCTGTCCTCTCAAGGGTCCTGCAGCACCACACCTAGAACATGGTGGTTTGGCTGCACTTGGCCACATTTCAGTCTCTCCTGGTGGTGTCCGTGTTTATAGAAGCTCTCATGATAGAGTACACCAAGGATGTTTTTCTGCAATCTTTGAGGAAGCAAAGTATTTTCCAATATCATCTATCCACTAACAACATTCAGGTTCTACCTCCTGTGACAAGCTGCCCTTTGGCCCAGGACTCCTCGGTATAGCTGCCTACTAGACACTATACTTCACTGTGGTGCAGACATCTCATTGATTGTAAACTTAACAAAAGAGTAACAAAACTATCTGGCTCTCCCAAAACTATACGTCCTCTCACCCATGCCTTTTCTACCTCAGAAAAAAAGTACACTTAATTATCAGACTCAAAACCTAGAAGCCATTCCTAAATTCTTTCTAATGCTTGCCACTTTTGTATCTAGCTGCTTGGTCTTGCTTTCACTTTTATTATTGTTTTTGTTGTCAATTTGTACTGTGCAGGGGCCCACAGCCTTGCCACAGGGGTGGTCAGAAGACTACTTTCAGGATTCCGTTCACTCCTGCTACTATGTGGGGACTAGATACCAAACTCAGGTCTCAGGCTTAGCGGTAAGTACCTTCACCCAGTGAGCCACCCCCCACACACACACACAGCCTGTCCCTTAAGGTGTACTATTTCTAAAGTACATATCAGATCTGACCAACAGTCAGCTTGACTGAAAAAAAGGTAATTGCAGGTTCTGCTTCAATAGTTCATTGCTTTACAATCTGGACTCCATAAAGCAGGGAGTGTTCAGAGCATGATTCATATCACTCAGCCCCCACACAAACACACTCGTGTTCACACACCCCATCAGTACCTTCTGAGCTCCCTAAGACTTCCAGTTATACAATAGAATCATAATGTCACTGTGCTGTACTAGACTTCATCTCCTCCTGCTTCCCCCACTAGGGTCACTGGCCCCTCTGTTTAGAGATGCTCCAAGAGCGTCAGACAATGTCAATTCTAGTGTTCTTGTATTTGTAATTTCCTCTACCTAGATTTCCTAAATTCTTACAAAACTCTCCCCTGAATATCAACGGCTTTCACCTTCTAATAAATACACACACATACACACACACACACACACACACACACACACACACACACACACACACACACACACATGCACTCACCAGTCACCCTCTGACATATTAACCTATTTGTTATTCTTCTTAGAATTTATGACAAATTGTCTTATCAGTCATTGTTACTTTTCCTCCCTTATGAGAAGGTAAGTTTCCTGAATCTGGTAAATGTCTCATTCAGGCACTGCTGTATTGCCAGAGCAGTGTCTAGTGCTCAGTATATAGATGCCATTAAATGAAATAGGCTTGATTGGTAGTAATGTCTGGTGTCATCCATATTAATAAAGTTTCAGAGTAAAAAGTAAGGTGGCATCACGTAGTGAACAAAGGGAAATCTGGGCCATGGATAGCTGGATGGACAGTAGGAAGGGTTGGTCATGGTCTTTGAAGATGGAGATTCTTGCTTGAATATGATTGTTATCAAAAACTTACCCATCCTTAAGGTATATATTTAACCCAATTTTTAAAAAAAAAATGTAGAGTGACATTGAAGTTGGGATCTCAAAAGAAATGTATGACTTCAGAAACAGAGCTACCACCAGGAAAACAGAAAGAATGATACAGACAGAGTGAAGACTGTGGCCCATAGTTTTGTGTGACCACTATGGAAACCAGCACAGAAGATCTGAAAAAAATAAAAATGGAACTATCATATAATGCACTAGTCACCAAAGCCCAAAGTGGAATCAGCCTAGTGGTCTATCAATGGGTAAACTGATAAAGAAACATGGCATATATACTCAGCAGTGTATTATTTACTTATGAAGACCTAAATCTTTCCATTTGCATAAAATGGAAAGGAAGACTATAGTGTTGAACAAAATAAGTTATAGAAGACAAATATCAAGTATTTGTGAACATAAAAGGGAATGGTAGAAAGAGTGTGATTGAAATGCCACAATGAAGCCCATTGCTTTGTACAGTCAACATAGGATAATAATAATTATCTAAAGTATGTGTTCTTGAAAATGGATCTATGGGGAAAGTGTTATGTAATATGAGTTTATTGAAGAACAAAATGCTTCAGACATTAGCAGAAGGTATTTTGTAGAGTGGATGACTTAAAACCCTAAGGAGGTACAATCTAACCACAGATTATAAGAACTGTCTCCCTAAAAGGTGAAAGTTACCTTGACTTTACTACTTGAACTGAGAAGATCAATTAGTTTACTAATAATCGGATAATTGAACAGTGGTTCCTAAAGAAAATGAAAATTAAAAATAACCAAAAGGACAATTCTGAAGAGCCATCTCTCAGTTTCCTAAACTAACTCTTGCCTAATGGCCATTTTTACTGTAATTTACAGTTTCATCATTACCCTTTTTGTATTAGTAATTATTTCTAAAATACCAAAGAACCATCTCTTTTTCAAGGTCTTTCCCTAGTCTGATTTACAGCCAAGCTCAAGTTAGACTCCATCTTTCTCAGGTTTGACATTTCAAAATATTTATTGCTCTTTTACATTAATGCCTTTGTCGTGAATCTGAAGGTGACCATTATTTCTTTCATCACGTTGTAATTAAATGGATCAACTATTGCCATGTTATTTCCACTATTTGTCTGCACAGCACATTAAAACCCTCTGATGAGAAAGTGAGACCAAGCCCTGTGTGAACAACAAATGTTTCTGAAAATATAGGGTCCTCTTGATGCATGGCTAAAGAAGCTGTTCCAAGCGGAAGCACAAAATCTTTAATATTTTATTGATCAGATCTAAACCTTCTGCCCAAAGTGGCAATTAAATTTCAATTAAACTGACTGAAAGCATCATATTAAATTTCAGCGCTTTACGAGCTATCAGATAATGCTGCAGGACAAATCCTTAGTATGATCGCCCTCTTTTCAAATTATATTATCCTGTTCATTCACAATAAAAGTGACAGTTTTAGGTATACTTTCAATATTTCTTGAATATAAACCCTCTAATGAACACATTTTATTGCCTTTAAATCAATTATTATTGGATATTTTAATAAAGTGAATTGAGCACTTTGTTTTACACACTGCTTAGAAGTTATTATATTTTGCAGTCAGCACAGCAAAAAAAAAGTGGCTTGGAGAGAAAGGAATGGCTGAATAGCTGATATACAGGAGGAACAGCCTCGGCCTTCTCTAAGAAAGGCATCCTGTTTGGCCGTCATTTAAATTATGCATAGTAAATATCATCTCATTAATCCTTTTTTTTTACCTTGTTGAAATTTATGTTCAGCTTCTCAAGTCATATAGTGGTAAAGTAGAAATCAGAGTTTGGTAAAATATCATGTATACTTACTTTATTATAGAAATGGGAACACTTAAATCCTTATCTGTCTCCTTTGCCCTGTGAATGCAACTTATAATATATTTTAATGTTTCAGATCAAAGTCTGTGTTTAGCCCTGACCATGTCTGTGACTATATGAAGAATGGAGGTGGTATTCTGGTGCAATTGTTTCTTTGATTTGGCCTCTGCTGTGATGAATGCAGACTCCAGGCCTTAACATATAGCTGAGGTATTCAGAAATGATGGCCCAGATGACCTCAGCTATGTGTTGTCCAGATTGCTCATCACATCCTTGACTCACCATGCTTCATCTGCCTCATATAAGCCCAAGGTGTTGGCCCGGTTGCATGCATTGACTCACAAGCCAAACAAATGGTGCAGAATCCCATTCAGAGAGATCACTAAACATGAGACTGTCTTCCACTTTAAGAGAACTTAGGCACACATAAGATTCTGGCCTGCTGTGCCAGTTCAGAGAAGCCCTTACTGTTAAAGTTGAAAGAATACTATAATAACCCCAGTGCAATTCATTGGAGTGTATTAAATTAAAATTTAGATGAAAATCATGGCTTCTTATTGAAATGATTCAATTAGATTATGGTCCCTGAATTTGAGTAATTGAGTCTCTGAGCTACAGGGACTTTTAACAAGTCATTAAAACCATTCCTGTGAGGCGCTGCATTAAGAGGGCAACAGTAAGACTATGCATGACCATGGCACTAATCCACAAAGAATGGTGGAACACTGTGTCAGTATACACTGGACAGCCAAGTCTGCCTTCCACACAAAACTCACATAGCTGGTAAACCACAAATGGCTCACCTCCTGTAAAATAGTTTTTGCAAATCTCAGTTCAAGAATACTGCATGCTCACTGTTCTTCCTAAGAAACCAGCCCTAGTCAGCTGGACTTGACTCAAGGAGAGTCAACTACTCACGGCATACTTGAATGTTATGGGCCCACTTCCCAACAGAAATATGTTGTTTCAAAGTTTAAAGGTAATGCATGTAATGTAAAAATCAGGATGTATCTTTACTGATTATTTCAGAATTTGGTGGTACTTTAGGCAGTAGGTGCTAATTAATAGACCCTGCCCCTGGGTGATTTGTGTTAAGAAAAATTAGTCTCTTCTATACTCACATGGAAAAAGAACCCCAAAGAATATGTCAGTAAGAGTCTTTCTGCATCAGCCTTCACAGGTCAACTTAGGATCAAGGAAATGTATCAGAAATGCATTCTCAATCAAAACTAGAATAATTCCCACTGGGCAAGGTGGCCCACACCTTTAAACACAGCAATCAGGGGGTATCGTCTATGAGTTCAAGGCCGATAGAAAAAGTTCCAAGACAACTGGGGATACATAGTAAGACCCTGTCATTAAAACAATAAAAATAGTTCTCGTTATTAGAAAACTTTCACATATATCATTGAATCCTTAATTATGGCTTCAGTCTATTTGTGGGGGCTTCTTGCTGCTTTGGTTAAACAAAGAAAGTAACAAAAGATATATCTGAAAATTCTCACAAACTGGCCTCTTGTGAGAGGTCATGAGCAACAGCAGCAGGCAAAGTAGTACTATCCTAGAGTAACCTTTGTTTAGAGTGGTTGTGTTTTGGTTTTGTGCTTTATACTTCATTTATGAGGCAGAAACACTTCAAATTAGTTGTTGATTCCTTCAGAGCTAAAATCCTGAGAGCCTGCCCTGATAAACTGTGTCAGTCGTTGCTAAACAGATGAGGGAAGTGGGGCACACTCTAGGCTGCTGCCTGCACTAGTCAGGCCCTTTGGGATTCACACCCTTCACCAATGTTTGCAAAGTGTTCAGAGTAAATCACCTAAGTGAACACTTACTAGAAATTCTATTTATGTTGGTATTTTATCCAAAACTAAGGAAGATATTAATCTTTATTATTTTTTGGTATAAAGTTAGACTCTATCAACTATAGTAACAAAGGCCACAATACAAAAGGCAGGTCGAGCAAAGTATGAATGCCACAGGGACATTTGCATGAAGCCCCTCCCATGGCACCATCTTAAGGCGGCCAAGCTTGCAGATAACACTACATAACATTACCCCGTGTCTCTGACTAATTCTGATAGGATCAGCAAAGAGTTTATTTCTTTGCATTGCTTGAGACTGAGTTCCACTATGAAGCTCCAGTTTACTTGACTCAGAATACAGCCCAGGCTGGTCTGAAACAAGTGATACTCCTGCCTCAGCCTCCTGAGTGTTGAGACTATGGATATAGTCTTCCACACTACCAGAGCCCGTATTTTTATTACTCCTAGCCAAGTGTTTTGTCATCCACAAAGCAGTTGAGCAAATAAATTTTCCTAACAGCAACCATGGCAAAAGATGTTTGAGATAATCAGAATTACTGTAAATATGAATTCATATCCACAGCTGCCAGTAAAGACCTTTGCTCTGTTCATAGAATAAAAATGACTTAGCACCTAGCTTAAGCAAAGAATGGCTCTGTCCCTAGAGACATGAAAATGAACAGCTTCTTCTGTATTCAAGAAACAGAAAAGAAGGATTATTATTGTAGATGTTAGCCCAGCTCAGATAGAAAGAGATCTTGGCAGTTAGGAGCCAAGCATACTGAGTGTTACAGCTCAGATGGAAAAGTATTTAGGCAGTTGGAAGCCAATGAATATTACAGGTCACAGTAAACTAGGTAGCAGCTTACAGCCCTGCTTCAGGGAAAGGCTTCCCCAATGTTAACAGCTCCACTCCACTAAGGTAAAACTTCTTCAGTGAGAGTGTTACAGCTTTGCTCCCCTCAACTGATCTCTGTCCAGGCTCTGTCCACTGCTTTGGCAAAAGAAGAAGAACACCCATCACCTCATTCAAGAGATTCATTGAGTGGGAAGAATCCAAGAGAGTGACTGCCTCAGCCAGTGTGGGAGAGGACAGCTTGGAAAGGGTAGCAAGCACAGGATTTATATAGGACTTCTTGGGAGCCGAGTTTTTCAGGGAGAATATTTTCGGGGTGAGGATTGGTCAGATTTTCAATCTCTGATTTGGTTCTAGCATCAGAGTCAAAATATGATTCTTTCACTGGCTCTTTTGGGGGTTTTGGCTCTAATTTCAGAGCCAGGAAATATTTCTTTTACTGGCTCTGATTTTAGGGTCGAAGTGTGCTTCTTTAGTGCTGGTTTCAAAGTCAGGGTAAATTTCTTTGGTTCTGGCTTCAGGGATATAAAGTATTGCTTTCACTAGCTGAGATCTCAGATCCAGGGTGCGTTTCTTTCACTGACTCTGAATTCAGAGCTAGGGTGGGTTTCTTTCACTGGCTCTGGTTGTAGAGCCAGAGCTAGTTTCTTTGGCTGGCCCTTTTCCCCTACAATTGTAAAGTAGATACATTGTATGGTGTTTCCGAAGGTAAAGGAACAAATTGAGGAAGGTAGGGAAGTGGGGCACATCAGAAAGGGGCTTATGTAAACTGCGGAAGTCAAAGAAAGCATCTGTCAAAACTAGACAGCCACCTTATGAAAGAAAAATCTACAATTTGAAAGTGGAGGGAGTGATTTGTTTAATAATAAAACGTTGCTTTGGAGAGGCTCAAACCTCAGCAGAATAGCAGCCAAAGTGAAAGGCTGAGAACTGAGCAGGCTGGCTCCCCCGCTTCCAGGTTGCCTCTGACCTTTTGTTCTACCTATAGTGAGAGCCATGAACTTTCCACTCCACAGGGAAGACCAATCAGAAGCCAGGCCCCTGACCTTTTGCCTTAGTACAGGGAGAAACATGAACTCTTCAATCCACGGGGAAGACCAATCAGAAGCCATGAATACCTCACCCTACAGGAAGGCACCAATCAGAAGTTGGCAGGCAGCTCCAGGTGTCCCCTTGATGAACAATGTTGCCATTCTGTGTACCCAAGACAGCCAATCCAGCTCAGTCCAGATCCAACCCCAGATCTGTAACTAGAAAATCTTGGAATTCCTCCAAATCCTTTGAGCCAATCTCAGGTCTGTAGCAGAATAGGCTTAGAATTTCCCGACAACAGCCCCCTCACCCCCCTCACCCCTACCCCCATCTATCTCTATCTATCCTCTTTAAAAACTCGCTCCCCTTGCTCTCTTGCTCTGCTCCTTCTTAGGTTATACTCAGAGAGACCCAAGTTAACTCATATTAAAGACTTTGTTTTTTGCATAGGATTCTGTCTCTTGGTGGTCTTCTGGGGTGAGTACAACAGTTTTTAAATGTCTAAGACACATTTCCAATCTTGTTTGTTCTTTGAGAGAGCCCATGAAGATTCCGGCGTGTAGTCTGGTCCCATTTTGACTCAAGATCAGAGAGTTCAAGCTTGTTTTGATGTTTGGTCAAAGGTGTGGTCACCAGGTACCTAGCTCCCCAAGGCTATATTAACAAGGTGCCAAAAGGCATGGTCACTAGATATTCTGTGAATTAAAGAGATGTTTATGATTCTCTGTACTTTGTACTGGAACCATTGTGTCCTGGAAAGGAAGAGGTCTTTTTCCTCCCCTGCTTAGAGTATAAAAAGAACCTGAAAAAATAAACTTGAGGCTTTGGCATTGACTGACAGCCCTTCTTCCAATTTTATATTTTCTGTCTCTCTCTAATTCTTTCTGTCCTTGTGATTTCTCAATTCATACTCCCCTATATCAAGGCCCATTCAAAAGGATGGGGGGAAAACCCAACAGTTCTATTAGATATTTCCCTATGTTGTAAAATAAGCATTGGAATTAATACTTGCACGATAAAACCAATATAATATTTATTTGTTTATTTTCATATTTTATTCTATCCAGTTAGTGTTTCCCATATGTGCATGTTCCGTTCACTGGAGCATGGACAATCTGTCAGTGGTTCCGTCTTCTAACAGAAACTGGCTGTCCCTTCCCCAACTTCCATCAATACCAGTAGATCCTCTCCCTCCTTCCATACTGGAGTTTTGATTGGCTTGATCTCATGTGGATAACAATGGCTACTGTAAGACCATTAAGTGCAGCATCCATGTCATATCCAGAAGACAGTATTTCCCAGCCTTTCTTTCCATCTACCAGATCTTGCAATCTTCTCTCTTTTTTCAGTCCTTGAACCTTGGATAACAGTATCGTATCAGTGCTCAGTTTAGGGCTGGGCACTCACAGTCATTTATTTTCAATACTTTGATCAGACATCAGTCTGTATATCATACCTCCACGGCCAAGAGAAACTCCTTTTAATGAGGTTGATATCCCTCTCACCCCCTCTTTCACATTGTTCACTGTGCCTGAAGTGTGGTGTGAATGTCCTGCTTAGGGCTGAGCACCTCATCATCACTCGGACTCAGTATCTTAAACACCACCTTCTGTTGGGATTTCCCTGATTAAGACTAGTGGTATCAGGAGGCAATGAATGCATTTATTTAGGAGGCATCTTGACACTATGTAAATTCAGCTAAAGAACAACGGTCAATTCGTCTCCTCTGCCATGGTTTTTAAATCATGTTTACACAACCAAAAAGATAATTTCTTGTAGTGCATGCCTCAAAACCAATCAGAGAGCACATGCTTTCCCCAGTAACAGTCATGCCACTATTACATCAGTGAATGCATCTTGCCTAAAAGGTTGGTATTACAGCTGGGAGGTTTCTCAAGTGGATAAAACCACTGACTGAGTCTTCCTACACAGTGAAGACCGATGAGATGACAGGGGGCTTCTAGCTCCACTCTGCTTTGATTTTTTTGTGTCTTGTGCCCAACATAAGTGGTGGTTTTAACAATGGGTCAAATCAACTTGTTTTTGTAGGCAGCCATGAGAAATGGCATTTGCTTGTTTTATTTGGGGAGCTTTTAGGACCTCCACAAACAACAACTAATATATATATATATATATATATATATATATATATATATATATATATATATATATATATATATATATTTGCAGGGAAATGGAAGAAATTATGCTGAGATAAACTGAGCCCAGTGAGACAAATGCCACATGCTCTCTGTCTTCTTATATGTGGGTCTTAGTTGTAAATCCTTAGTTTAGTGGGTTGAGTTTAGATTATTGATGGAATCCAGAAAACTCGGAAAAGATTATTGAGGTAGGTGACGGTAGCAGAATTTAGGTGATATGAAAACAGAGAGGGTGAGTAATGGGGAGGGAAGTTGAACAGGGACTTAGCAAGTTTACAGTACCACAAATTATGCCTGATGTAGAGTTAACACATCAGAAATGTTTAATCACCTGATTTCTCTAGGAATGTGAGATACAGCCCACAATTATAACTAATCGGTATTCATTGATGATCAATTTTCTTAGCTACAAGTCTACTAAATAACAATTCTATGTTTATTTTGAACTACAGTGAAAGATGCTGTTTATTCAAATTAATAAATTTGAAATGTCTGTGTTTTTTTAGTTATTTTATTATCACACCATAAATACAGGAAATGAATTATAGTAAAACAGCAACAATTTACCTGGAAAGGGAACTTAATGCAAGGGTCCACAAGATCCCATCTGAGTTAGCATGCTCCATGAGCAGACACATTAGAGACTGAGTGTGACTATAAAAAACCAGACATTCTTCTTTAAGAAAGGCTGATCAGTTTTTACTTGCTGGAAAAGGTATCAGTCTCTTACTGTCCTAGTGTCCTGATCATTCAAAGTTTTGAGCATCAAAATAACAGAAGAAAAGAAAATGGGCGAGCACAACTGTATGTATGTATAGTAGCCAGTCCACATTCTTTTCAGAAACACTTCCAACTGATTTTTTTCATGTTTTCCTAAAAACACATCCATTTCTGATAGATAATAAGAGGCAACTCTTAAGTTTGACCAAGTCAAAAGAAAAAAAATCAAATCAATGATTATAAATTCCTCAGGATGAGTTCCTACTTATTTATAAGAATACATACTCATGGTACTAAGTAAAAAATAGCTCAGGATCTGAACTGCATGTTGTGTTGATAAACGTGATGTATTTGACAGAGCAGGTTTTTTCCCATGATCCAATATGTTTGGTTTACTTTGGTTATAAATACCTTTCTCATGCAAGTCTGCTTCTTTTTCTAAGACATACATCTGTAACCCTGACAAAATAATCAAGCTAAGCTGCTAATAAATTTATTTGATGGCTATTCTTTGCCTCTTCTGCCCCTCCTAAATATATAAATTCCAAAATGCAATAAAAGGCTAATTTTTATTGCATTTTAATGGGGTGATTCGACAATTTTTTTTATGCCTGTGCTTTATTTCACTACAGTGAGAGACTTCAGAAAAGATTTTGAGGAAGAGATGTAAGGATATGGGGTCAAGAAGAAAGGTCAAGAGATGGAAAGAGCAGCTTCCCGTGCATTGAGTGCTTTGTGTTGTAGAGTCCTTCCAATTATTTCCAAGTAAAGCAACAGTGTTGTATGAGTAAATCTCTTTGCCCAGAACATCATAATTGAACTTTCGCAGATTTCCTGAGTACATGGAAGCTGATGCTAAATCAGAAAGGTTGTGCCTGCTCCATTCTAACGTGCTCACTCATCTCCAATGCCATGCTGGATTTATATTTTTGACACTAAGAAAAGAACCATGAATTTTTGTCTACTGCAGCCTAGGAATTTACATTTGTTCTATAAAATGCACTGAAAGGACCAGCTTGCTCTTTGAGAATGGGAAATGTAATCTATCCAACTCTCAATAAACTTGAGAATATATATCTGGTTAAACCCATCTCAAATGAGATGCAGTCCTGACAATATGGTGGGCTCTGAAAGACTGGCAGTAAAAGTAGATATACAGTATCTGACATTGGATTGTTTCAAGCTTAATTTCAGTAAAGTAATAACGTCAGGAAAACAAACGCTTGGTGATACACAGATTGATACCATTAGATAGGAAACCTGCAATGCCTTATGAAGACAATCATTTTGACTTGATATTATGTGTAAAGAATAAAGCAATATTCAATATGCCAGCTCCAGATTTGCAGTTATAAAAGACCATGATGGTGGTCAGGGAGAGCGATAAAATATGGCAAAATATATTCTTCTGTAAAGTCAAAAGGAATTACCTTGTTCTAAAATGTGTTCTGTATGAATGCCTTCCATGATTTGCCCTGGGTAACAAGCAACTGCCCACAAGCAATGACACAGAGTCCTCAAACAGAAAGGTGAACAAGGAGCATGCAGCTCAGTCAAACACAGCAAACCCATTCCAGTGGTACTTCTGTCCTCCCCAGCAGAGATGCATGGAATAATTAGGAAGGACAGTAGCTATCTTAAAAAACCCCAAGCAAGAGAGTATCAGTCCCATTTATTTTTTTCTCTTAAATTGCTTTTCCAATCAATAAATAATCATGTAATTGCATCCTGCTTACTGGAGAATATCCCTGGCTACCACCTGGAATAGGGTTCATCTGTGGGCTTACACTCCTCTTCCGGAACCCAAGTGACAGATCTGTCTTTGTCTTTCATAATAAGAAACTTTAAGTATGTTTCTGCTTTCACAAATGGGGATTTCTGGTTTTTATTGTCCTATACTAAAAGGACCATTTCCAATTCTCCTTTCCCTACTGGAAATATATTTAGTTATAGATCAGGTTTATAAAACAAATGTGCACAAAGAAAAAGGTATTCCACACTACCAAATTCTCTCTCTCTCTCTCTCTCTCTCTCTCTCTCTCTCTCTCTCTCTCTCTCTCTCTCACACACACACACACACACACACACACACACACACATGAATTCCCCCAAATATCTCTAGACGCTTTAACAAAGTAGCTTCTTGAACATAGACCCTTCAGAATTGGGAAACATTTAAATGACCCATAAAATAATTATTCTTTATATTTTGGAAAACACTATGCAAAGTTAAACCAATAACTAATGCAACCATGTCTAAAATTTCTAAATTCTTTAATTTAAATATTGCAGTCATTCCAAGTTTTACCATAAAATGAGAAAAAGAAAGATTATGTTTTTTTGCTTTCATCCCCAAATAATATTATTATTACTGAAAAAAATCAATGTTGTTGCTATTAATAGTTACATCTGCACGCCATTTGAAGAAAGTGTTATGTTTTCCTGTATTTGTACACTGTAGCCTGTCACTTGCTTTCTCTTTAATCTTGTTTGAATGTACAGCTCACTCGTCCCTATTTTATTGACTCCATCACAGGCACACTGTCACTTCTTATAAAATGGTCACTGCAGCATCACATCAAGCAAATTTTTGCTTCTGCAGTCAGTAATTTAGTGCCTTTATGGAATTGCAATTTCAGGGCTCACTGCTTGTTTGTCTAAAATGTACTTTAGGAATTAGTTACTCCAGCCACAAATCAGTTGAATTTATACACAGTTGTAATACAGTTTATGGCCTCATGGTACATTGCTTCAAAAACAGCAGATGTGAAATTATGATAAATATAATGAGTGTTTTTTTGCCTGATCTAGTGGAGTAGAGAAGGATCTGGAGCGTGTTTACCTATCCCATACAGTACATTTAATGTCTTAGTCAGGAGCCCTGACAATGGCTGATTAATGTCCTCATCTCCTTTATTAAAGATAAGAGTAGCACTGCAGTCAGGAGATAGAAAGCACACCATAAATCTTCGTAAAATGAGCAGTCAAATAATCACTCATCAGAAATAAAATCTACATACATTAACACTAACACTCAGCCTTCCACACACACTCCCATAAAAAGAGAGGGGAGATGGCGGTCCCGAAGTTTTAATTTGAACCAGTTCTTTAGCCTGACTATCACCAACCCCGTAACCTGAATGCAAAAGCTGGCATTTAAAAGCACATGCGAAAGGAGCAGATGCCTCATCATTACATTAAGAGCATGAAGCAGGCAACAATTAAGCGATTCACTGGGAAGACATAATGCTGATCTATGCTAGCAATTAATCACAGAATACATTAGACAATGATGGGTGACCTACAAATTTTTGACAAAATAATTTTTCATCATGTTGGCGATTTCTTAGCCTAATATGCCTGCAAGGCACAGAGTCAAAACCTGTCATTTATTCCATCTCTCCTTGACAGGCGGCAACCTGTCTTCCAGACAAAATGAACATTATCTGTGCTCACTAGACATTTAGTGCAGGGCTTAGCTTATGACTAATGATAATCGACAGACAGAAATGTTAGAGTCTGGAATAATGTTCTCTTTGTTAAAGAAATTTCTCGAGGTAGAATTTTTTTTTCCCCAGAAAGATGTATATAGATAAAAACTGTTTTTTATCTGGGTGTTAATGCAACTCAAAGAACCAATATTTCCCTTCAACCAAAATAAACAGAATGATGGAACATTCTTTTAAATTAACATCTCATTTGAATACTGACCCTTGCCCGAAAACCCCTTCCATGGTTAGGAACAGTGGTATAAGAGAGCTTTGGAGACAGCGCCTTAAACAAGAAAATCTAGACAGGCTGTCTTATGCTCTTGTGCTTCGGGTTTTATTTTGAACTGTGTGGAAATAACTTGGAAACATCCTGAGCATGTGTGCTGCAAACTGTAAATAAAGAAAGGCTCTGTGGAAGGCTGAACTCCCTCCACTACTGTCTCTTGGTTGCCATTTGTCACTGGGTTCTTCAAAGCCGAGATGACCTAAAGCATACACTAGAGAAGGACCATTCTGAGTAGGCCAAATGCATGAAATTATAAGTTTATTAAATGAATTTAAAATTCCACAAGCAAGGACTTTGTCTTATAATTAATGCAATTATTTCATGGGCTTTGGGTGAAGAGAAATGGATTTTCTTTTAGTTATTTTTCTTCTGCATTCCATGTGCAAAATGCCATCGTGAGGTAGATTTTTCTCTAGATTCAGGCACCAAATTTCGATTAGCCTTAATGGAACTTCCACATGCACACTGATGGGCGAATGGACCCCTTAGGCTGGAAATTTAAGAGAACAAATGGCAGGGACATCTAAATAGTAAAGTCTAATTTAAATGATCCATAAGCCTGTGCAGTTCCTTCCCAGGGAAGAAAACAAATGTTATGCCTTATGATGTTTGGATTGTTTTGATAGCCCCGTAAATACATCCTCTAGACTCATTAGTTAAGGGGAAATGCAGTCTTTGACCACACATTCTTCCATCAATTCTTTTCTACATTGTATAATTCGTTGTTGTATGGTAGCTCCATACCTATTGCAATAGTTTGTATGTTATTTCTTTCCCAAAGATAGATGGAGGAAAACAAAGATTCTTGACCCCAAATTAAAGGTATTTTATTGTAGCTGTTTCAAATTCCTTTTGGAAGGAAAATTATTTTTGCATGAAAGAAGAGATGGAAGAAAGGATGAGGGAGGAAGGAAGGGAGGGAGGGAGGGAGGGAGGGAGGGAGGGAGGGAAGGAAGGAAGGAAGGAAGGAAGGAAGGAAGGAAGGAAGGAAGGAAGGAAGGAAGGAAGGAAAATGAACCACAGATTAATCTGCAATGGGAAATGGTCACTCTTCTTATCCCCAATTCCTGAGACTCAGCCACCTCTACCTTATTTTAATTACTTTCTTGGTGTCTCTCAGCAAGAACTAAGGCCTGAAACACATCTGGAATGCCTCCCAGCAATGCTGCTAGCCACCATCTTACAGCTGTTTTCTTGTCAGGGTAAAGCCAAGTTTATGTTCACTGTTTGCTCCTCTGTTTTGGGAATCTTCAAATTTTCCTTTGTGTTATTCAGAACTGCATTTTGAGCTCAACAAAACTGTGAATGAGAGAGAAAGACCCCAAGACAACAAATAGCCATTTGGTACAGATCACCTATTACGTGTCACAAAAGAATAATCTAAATTCATTAAATGAATGAATGAATGAATGAATCAATAAATGAATGAATGAATGAATGAATGAATGAATGAATGAATGAATGAATGAATGAAATCAGGAAATGCTATTAAAGATACCTGAGCTTGTTCCCAGTATCCATATCCTGGCACTTATTTATTTAAAAAGGGAGGCCATTGGTATATTAAAATTTCAAAGTATGCAACCTGTGTTGGAGCTGAAGAACCAGAGCCGTGTGTCTACTAATTCTAAGTCTGTAAATAACTTCCTTCATGAACTCAGCATCTTGTGGCTTTATTTCACATCTAGCTCATGTTTCCTTGTTTTACTCTCCTTCTCATCTCCTTCCTTGATAACTTCAGCCAATAGGCTCATCATGGACTGCTCTCAAGTGAGGAATGTGGCCCAGATGAGAGATTTCCTACCTAGAATGCCTGAGTTCCTGAGCTCAAGCTGCACACACACAGACTCTTCCTCAATTGTAAAATAGAAATGGGGAGAAACCAAGAAAAGTGTGTCATCTCATGGGACAGGCAGTTGACACTGGTGTGTGTCTGTGTGTGTATGTGTGTGTGTCTCTGTGTGTGTGTGTCTGTGTGTGCGTGTCTGTGTGTGTGTCTGTGTGTGTGTATGTATCTGTGTGTGTGTCTGTGTATGTGTCTGTGTGTGTGTCTGTGTGTGTGTCTGTGTGTGTGTGTGTGTCTGTGTGTGTGTGCACACACGCGCGCATACTTGGCTATGAATGTGTAGAGGACAGAGGCCAACCATTGGTGTCTTCTCCTATCATTCTCTATCTCAGGTTTCAAGATGGCCTCTCCCTAAACTGAGCTCTTTGTTTTGCTGGACTGACTGGCCAGCAAACCCTTAGATTTGCTTGTCTTCTCCAGCAACTCAGGAGTAGAGTCACAGGCTTGGCACCACATGGGGCTTCTTATGTAGATGCTGAGAATCTGAAATCTGTCCTCATGCTTGCCCAGGAATCGGCTTACCCACTGAGCCATATCTCCAGCCTCATTGCTTTGACTAACGTGTCATCTGAGTGATATTTATCACAGAAACCATCCTCTTCTCAAGAACCACGCCTTCCAGAAAACTACATTCATCATCATAAACCAAATCAATTGAAGTTCAGTTCTTTGATGCAAAAATCATAAGACATCATTCTTTTATCTATCACCAGAATCGGTTTTTTGACAACTCGAACATCTTCACCATGCGCATATGCCTCTAGACCTGGAACAAGGGTGCTCTTGAGAATTTTCCTCAGTTTCTTACTTATGCTCATCTCTGGCAGTGCTTTGTAATATTTCACAGAAAAATTAACACAAGAAAAATGTTATTTGGCATCCCCAACAACATCCAGAACAGTGAGCATTGAAAGTAAAAGCCTCTAGTATAGAAAGAGTAACCCCAAAGTTCATGGTAACAAGCACTGTCCTCAAATGTGTGTCAAGACATCTTTGAAGAACTGAGTCATGCAAATAGCTGTAATTAATATTGTGCAATGATTGTATGGAATAGAGTAGATCTAAATTACTGGTGATCCACTCACTCGGTATGATTGAGCTTCAGGAAGTCAAACCATCATTTAATTCATTTCTGTTTAAAAGAGAAAGCATAGCTCATTTCCTCACCCATTTGGTAAATATTTACTGAGTTTTCACCATGAACTAATCATGTCACAGGTGCTAGAGAACAGCAAAGGGTGAAAAAGATGACGACAGCCCTGTCTTTACAGAATTCGCAGAGCTGTTTGCAAAGGCTTTTAAGCTGATAGGTGGTATTCAACAGAAGAACACTGTTATGGTTTGAATGTGAAATGCCACTCACAGGCTCATGTGTCAAAGGATTGCCCCCCCCCCCCAGTTGGTGACCTGTTTTAGGAAGTAGTGAAGATTGCCTGTTTCAAGTGCCATCCATAAGGCAGACTCTTAATATCTTGCTTCCTATTAATGAGTTACATCAAACACAGTACAAATATGACCATTATACTAAGCCTGCTCCTCCTGTTTTTGCCTTGTTCTGGGGGTGAGCAAGGCATCTTTAATTTCTTCATTCTTTTTACCATCAGCTTCCAGGTTTTCTTTCAGCATTGACCGCATGTGTTTTTCATGAAAGCATCATGTCTGCATTTTCCATCCTGGTCTAAACCTCTCAGCCTCAGACAAAAACAATGGCATCCTAAGAAATTCTCTCCTTCCATTCTTCCCTCTGCTGATCCATTCTTCCTGCATCATCAGAGGATAACTACACCAGGCCATCTCCTGCTTCAAACCCTCCAATGGCTTTCTATTGGAATACAATATAGATTTCCTACCCAGAGCTGCATGTTCACCCCTGTACATCTCTGTCACCTTCATGAGCACTTTCCCACGATGATTGAGTCACAATGAAATTGTATTCTTCACTCTGAGTCATCCCTACTTTATTTCTCTCCTGAAATTATTCAGTGACACTCCCGTGTAAACTACTTAGTAGAGCAGCTTACTCAGACACTTGACAAATAGTAGACAAAACAGCTTTAGGGGAGGAAAGACTTATTTTAGCTCATGGTTTCGGAGCTTTGATTTCAGGGTCTGAATTGTTGACTCATAGAGAAAAAACTTCAGTGCCAGTCCAGTCAAGGGGAGGCCTGACATTTTATAATTTATGTTATGTAACATTGTAGACTCTGTTTTAATGTAATGATAGTAAAACAAATATAGTAATACCACAAATAACATTTATATTGTTCCAGTTGATTTTCTCCGCATACAAACTTGCCTATTTCAAGATGCTATGAATTTTTTATGTTTGTTTTTAATGATCTTTTTCTTACCTATGCCCTATGGAAATCTGGATGAAGGTTCTAAAAACTATTGTACCAGACTGTGCATACTGCATTCTTCTGAACCTCCAGCTAACAACAGAGTATGGAGAAGTCATCCCAGCTGGGAATAAAACCATTGTGATGGGCATAGAGATCTGGGTGACTACAATATCTATGTTTTCTATCTGTTTCCTTTTCCCAGCTTACCTAGAGAACTTGAATAGTAGTCGATTGTGTTTTGCAAATTCCTTTCATTTAGTCTTGGCTAGAGCCTTAATATACACATGAATCCTTAATTGTTGAAAAGCTAGGTGGCCTAATTGATTTTGTTGTTTTTTTTTTTTAAATTTCAAAAACATCCTGAGTGAAATAACCCAGACCTAGAAAGACAAACATGATATGTACTCACTCATAAGTGGGTATTAAATGTAAAGCAAAGGCTACAATCCAAACCCCCGAGCAGCTTGATAACAAGGAGCACCCAAAGAGAGGCATCCATGGACCCTCTCGGAAGGGAAAATAGGTAAGATCTCCTGAGTAAATTGGAACCACGGCAGAGGGAGTAAGGGGAGGCAGAGTCGCTGACTCAGTTTCCCATAATGTAGGAAGAGAACATGAGAGAGTGGGATGGTTGAGTTAGAAGAGTGATAGAGAAGGAGAGGAAATAAATATCTTGATAGAGGGGGCCTTTGGGGGGTTATGGAGAAACCTGGTGCTAGGAAAATTCCCAGGAATCCACAAAAATGACTCCAAGCCATAGTGGAGAGAGTGCCTAAGCTAGCCTTCCCCTGTAATCAAATTGAAGATCGCCCTAATTGTCTTCATAGAACCTTCATCCAGCAACTGACGGAAGCAGATGCAGAGATCCACAGCTAAGCTCTGGGCTGATCTCCCAATCCAGTTGAAGAGAGAGAGGAAAAATGATATGAGCAAAGGGGTCAAGATCATGAGGAGGAAACCCACAGAGACAACTGACCAGAGCTACTAGGAGCTCACTGACTCTGGACTGACAGCTGGGAATGTGCAGGGGACTGATCTAGGCCCTCTGAATGACATTTGTGTGGCTTAGGCAGTCTGTGGGCCTCTGGCAATAGGACCAGAATTTATTCCTAGTGCATGAACTGTTCTTTTTTTGGGGGGGGGGGGTTGTTGTGTATTGTTTTGTTTTGAGCCCATTCCCCATAGAAGGATGTTGTACTCAGCTTTGATCAAGGGGAAGGGGCTTGGTCCTGCACAACTTGATATGCTAGACTGTATTGACTCCCCATTGGAGACCTTACTCTCTCTGAGGAGTAGATGGGGGTGAGAGTGGGAGGGGAAGCTGAGAGGTGTGGGAGGAGGAGGAACTGTGGTTGGAGATACATCTCAATGGTAGAGCCCTGGTCTGGTGTTTGTCAAGCCTTGGATTTGACCTATACCACCACACTCAATTAATCGACTTCCATTTAATCTTTCAAATTAAAATTAGTTTTACATTTTATTTGCAAATATAAGAAAAGCATTCCTCTTATGTAGTTGCTTTATACAGTCCAATATATTTTACAACTATTTTTCTCTTATTCTTACTTGGAAATTTATATTCACAGTACCATGCCAAGCAAAGGCTTGAAATGTTTTTTATTTATCATTTAAAAGCCATTTTCCCAGGGTTAAAGTAGTCATCTCCAATCACATGTAGCCTGTGACCTCATTCTGTGTTGATTTCATGTTACTTATATCAGGACAACTTTACCCCAGGGGTCCCACAGGCTTACTAGACGTGACAAGAACACATTACTGTTATCACTTGGTATTTGGTGCTTATGGAGAAAACAAGCAAACAACTCTCCCATTGAGGGGGAGATGCAATCTTTAAGCCACACTCTGCTTATGTACATCAATATTTGTAGAGGTAGGAATCTCACAGTGCCACCCATGTAGTTATTTGCTGATCCTTTTCCCTTGTCCATCAATCTTTTTTCAATCCTGGGTTCACAGCTAGAATGGTGTAGTAGACTATATTGCATCTCTATGATAATTTAATTTAACTGCAGCCAGCTATGGTCTAGATTGCTCCTCTTAGCAGCCAGAGTTGACTACAGGCAGTGCCAGGGCCTAGGTTGTTGTCAGCAATAACCACTGGCTAAAAGGACTATGAAAGAATATGCAATCCTATGTAAATATCTAGAAATAAAAGCCAGAGCACACACAAGGTACATATAGGGGTATTTTAACACAACCATACATTTCTTCGCCAAAACAGTTCATAATTGATTAGATGATAAATTCTCTAACCCCTTTGCATCTTTATATAATTCTGCATGCTAGCTGCCTGCTCCAAGCATAATTCTCTAATGGATTTATGTGTATTTAAAAAGACTCTGAAAATGAAGTAAATGACTGAAAATGTGTATGGGAGTCAAACGGAAAGAGGAAAATTCTGATAGTATATTTTCCTCTTTCTATCCAGAAAAATTAATTCAACTTCAAAAATCAAAGAAAAAAATAAATACCTCTACCCTCTACTTACTACATTTGAAGTGCCTTTTAAGAACGCACACATTTCAGCAAGTGGAAGGACTCTGCCTGAGTGACATCATATGATGGTGAATGGAAGTACCCATACCACAGAGCACTTGCAGTCATGGGTTGGATGTCCCAGCCCATTTATCTACAAAGTAGGAGTCAAAAAGATGAAAATTGCCCCAATTCAACATTGCATAAATGTTCTCCCTCCCTCATTTTCAAGCTAACTTTGCAGAAAAGCAACCACCAAAGAATTACTGAGGAAAAGAAACTATATGGTTAAGTTAAAAAAAAATTCTAGTAGTTATGGAAACAAGTTTATTTTCAGATGAATTTGCATTAGCTCTGAAATAATGATGGAAACATCCTCCCAGTGATACCTATGAACAATGAATGCCTGGTGGAGGATGGGGAAATAGTTAGCAATTCAGGAAGAACACAAAACCTACTAAAATGTTAGCACAAGCTGATGGCAGAAGTGGAAGAATAAGATTAGTCCTGAGCTTACTTTGAACATTCAACATAAAAGGGCGGGCACAGAGGATGTTATCTTGATGTGAAAATTATCTCACACCTTGTGTAAAAATTATCTCCCACCATTGTCTCAAACCAAAAAGAAAGAAAGAAAGAAAGAAAGAAAGAAAGAAAGAAAGAAAGAAAGAAAGAAAGAAAGAAAGAAAGAAAGAAAAAGTCAGAAACTTTTATGACAGTTCATTCACTAGCTTGCTCTCATGTAGGAACCTAACATAGAGTTGGAGGCTTGAGTAAGGGTGTGGCCATGTTCTCCCAAATGCTCAATGTCCATCCTAGTGTGGTGATTGTAAAGGAATCTAACTGCCATCAGGTTAACCAGCCACACTCTCACCATTGCAGCATTAATCAAGTGTTCTTTTATAACTTTATCTGTTCTACAGAAAGGCTTTAATAGCAAAGAGCCTTTTGGAAGAAGATGCTCAAATAATGTCATCATGACTCAGGTGATATTTTTACACATTACTTTCACATTATCAAATAAGTCCAACACACATTCTATGTTTCTTATTAATTTACTGAGTATACAACTTATCTCCCCAGTTAATTTATAAATTTATCAATGATAAAAATCTTTATCAACGATAAAATCTTTGTCAAACACATAAGCTATTTCTTTTTTCAAAATACATGGTTCAGTGAGAAAGAAAGTGAGATTTGTTTATGTATATGACAAGAATATATATATAAGTAATAAGAATTTTACTTGTCCATTTACTAATTCCACAAATTTTATCATGAACAACTTACTATTTTCTGGTTGGTTGGGTGGGTAGTTGATAAGTGGGTCTACTGGTTGATTTCTCTTGAGTGAGGGATCAAACCCAAGGTCTGGAACTTAAACCTGCACATGCTATACTATTGAGTTACATCATTCCCTTTTAACTGGGACAAAGATGGTGATGTGGTGGTTTGGATAAAAGCAGCCTCCACAGACCCATATGTTTGATTGTTTGGTCCCCAGATGGTGGAACTATTTGGGGAGAATAGGGAGATACAGCCTTGATGGAGGAAGTGTGCTGCTGGGAGTGAGCTTTGTGGTGTCAAAAGCCCATGTCAGGCTCAGTCTCTTTCTTTCTGCTTGCTGCTTATTAATAAAGATGTATGCTCTTAGCTACTGCTCCAGTACCATGACTGCCGCCTAGTGCCATGCTCCCCACTATAATGGTCATGGACTCCCCTTCCGAACAATAAGCTTCAAATTACATGTTTTCTTTTAGAAGCTGCCTTGGATGTGGTGTTTTGTCACTGAATAGAAAAGTAACCAAGACATATATGGTAACAATTTTTAAAGTAAAGAAGTAAGGTAAGAATTAGGATTGCTGGGATACAGTTAATAAGTGAGTCATGGAGGAAAAATTGAGGAGATAAATGTGTAGGAATATTAATGTACTCTGCCCACAGATAATACCTCATTGTTCTGGAGGTCTAGGACTAAGAACCATCTCAAAAAGGCATCCTGTCCATAATACTTTGTCTCCATGATTCATTTCTAAAAATCTCCATCTATTCCTGAGTACATCTTCATCTAACACATAAGCATTCAATCCATGTGTTCCTTTACCAAGAATCCTCAGCCAGTACCTAAGATCTTTGCCAAGAAAAGAGTCCTATCCACATAGAGTAACAAAAACCCAGACAGTGAACTCTCTAGGGAACCACTGTAGGTTTTGCTAGTGAGTTTGGTCTTGTATTCTAATGCTGTCATAAAACACCATGACAAAGGCAATTTTATAAAAGAAAATGTTTAACTGTGTTTGAATCCATGATACCAGAGCAAAGGCATGGCAGCCGAAAGAGCTGAGAGCTCACATCTTTATCTTCAAGCACAAGACAAAGAGAGAGCACATTGAAAATATCAGGAAGCATCTGAAACCTCAGATCCCACCCCCATGACACACCCCCTCCAACAAGACCACACTGCATAATCCTCCTAATTCCACCAACTGATTGTGGACCAAGCAGTCACATCATATAATGAAGAAATAGGGGCCTTTCTCATGCAAACCATTGCGGCCACTATCCTCTAGAGTAGGGAAGCATTGTTATTCTTTGTCCAGAAGACCCTAAAAACATGGTAAATGTTTAATGAGATACAAATACAGTAGCATTAAATGTCAATTATGATCTCTTATTTCTGTCATGGTCTTCAGAGA
This sequence comes from Phyllotis vaccarum, assembly GCA_033318265.1. Taxonomy (NCBI): domain Eukaryota; kingdom Metazoa; phylum Chordata; class Mammalia; order Rodentia; family Cricetidae; genus Phyllotis; species Phyllotis vaccarum. Next base: position 144,351,199 of record JARWLC010000001.1, on the reverse strand, counting down.
ATTAATGAAATGATCAACTAAAATTCTTAATCTTGTGGTATGTGTTTCATCCTTTATTGTTTTGGAAAGCAGTGTGTGAATTAAATCTTGAAAATACACGCTGATCCTATTATGCAGTTGTTAGCAGTATATAGATAACCATTTTCTGATATCCATATGCCATTATTCACAGACGAATGACAGTAGATGCATTTTAACATACAGAACATACACAGATTATAAAATGCTAATAACTATGCACTTTAACACAAGATGTATGTTACAGAATTCTGTGTCAAATATCAGGGCTTGTTTTTTCTGGAGATCATCTATTCAGGAAACATTGCTCTTGTTTATCTGTTGTTTTCCTATAAATAAAGGGACACTAAGGGAATACACTTTTCCTCTTAACAGTTGCATCCTGGTTGGTGGTGTAGTATATCTTATCAAGAACAAGAGGAGTTGTAAGTATTCAGCAGTCATAATCTATCTATAAAGATGCTACTTTTAACAAAGGGGTACAGTCATGGTTTGAGCAGAGTGAGTTACAGGTAAAGACTTCCTGTTTCCTGTAAATAATGGAGCAGGTTGGACACTGATCTGCCCTAGTGAGAAAGATTCAAAGTCACAGATTTCTTCATCAGAACTCTTCCTGTAGCAGATAACAGAAGAACTTCTTATGAGAAAAAAAAAAAAAGCCTCTTTCAGCACTAAAAATTATAACATAGAGTTTTGTAGTATTTGTTCACTAATACTTCTTTATTCTGAAAGTCATGTTCACTTTAGAGCTAGGATTGATAAATGGAAATATAAAACCAAATACCAGCTCAGAAGAAAAAAATACTACTCTAGAAATATGATTGCGGGTTTAGGGCCCACAACTGCCTCAAATTAAAAAAAAAAAAAAAAAAAAAAAAAAAAAAAAAAAAAAAAAAAAAAAAAAGTCTGATTTTTCTCTGAATATAACTTTTACTTTAAAAAAAATCAAGATAAGATTGTGAGACATGCAGACCTCCCACTGATGATTGCTTTACAAGTACTCAGAGAAATGCTTTGAGTCATTTATCTGGTCTTGAGACCCAGCCTGGCATGTGGAGACAAGATGAGACACACCTCTGAGCTGTGGTCATTTTAACTCTGGGTACAACAGGGATTACAACAATTTAAAGAAAAACACCTCATAAGTTGCAAAGAAAATGGTGTTCTTTGCATAGTATCAGAAAAAAAAAAAAAAGAGTTGTCAAGATTTTCTTAGTTAAAAGACCTTTCAGGGAAAAGAAATCTTTTTTATTTCTTTTTATTTGTGTTTTTATTTTTTAATTTTTAGAGAAAGCAAATTGGGGGAAAAGTAAAATCACCTTGTTGGAAGGCTGACCTCTATTTTACATAATGTGCAGCTAAAACTCTTATATCCTAAAACATGTAAATATATGCAGATCTGAGCACAAGCCCTCAGAAGGGAAATGGTTTAGCAAGACAGTGGAGACTATGGGGAAATGCTGGGGCTCTTGAAACATGGAACATAAAATGAATTATTATCAGAGTCTTGTGACCTATACTTGGTATCCTGAAAATTTGTTGGCTTAAGTGGAAGTCTGAGGCTATAAATATCTCTTATTTATTTGACCTTGAAGACATAGGAATGGGTAAGACAACTGCTGATTCAGCCCAGTCGCTGATATGGCTCTGGTTTCAGGCCAAGGACAATGCTTTAAGGTGGTTCAGCTATGCTCAGGACAAAGGCGGACAAAAGCCTATCCCTGCTACAAAATAACTCTCTGCTTGGAAGATAATTTAACTAATTTGTAAGCACTCTAGACAATAGCTGTAACAAAAACAAAACTATGCCACTTTTTCCAACTGTACTTTTTTGCTGCTATTGCTGAATCTCAGTGAAAGGAGAAACAGAATGCAATTGCCGTTTGAAGACAGAATTGGTCTGCTCTTTGAATGCCAACCTGTCAAATGAGATGCACCCACTGATGTAATAGTGGTGTATCTGCTATGGAGGTAACCAACTGGTTTTTGGATTTGAGGTTAGCTCCACAACAAAGGATTCATTCCTGGTACTGTAAAACTAGTCAACATTTTTGTAGAGCTAAATTGACATGGCTCCAAACTCCCTTCTAAATATGTATGTTTATACTCATAGGCAAGAGCTACTTTCGGCCTTAATCAGTGAAATTCCTCTCCACACTGAATAACAATGAATGCAAAGATTCATAGCTGCACTAGGTCATGAGAATAAGCGCTTATTGAGTGGTTAGGCTTAAGCAGGACATCTATATCACTCCTGTAGTCAGAAGTTTCTCTGTGTCCTATATCTGATCAGTCCCAAATAAACACACAGAGGTTTATATTAAGTATAAGCTGTTTGGTCTATGGCTCGGGATTATTACTTGCTAACTCATACTTTAAGTTAACCTATGTTTCTATTTATGTTTAGCCATGTGGCTTGGAACCTTTTTGCTCAGTGCAGCATTCTCATCCTGCTTCCTTTGCATCTCACTGCCATCTCTGCTCTTCTGCTTCCCAGAATTCCCCTACTCTGGTTGCCCTGCCTCTGCTTCCTGTCTAGCTACTTGACCAATCAGCCAAATTTTCTTAAGCCAAATACTGACAGTGTACAGGAGTGTAGTCCCATGGCACACTCTCTTTGAACTTATGGGATACTTCAGCTGTAGGAATGGAAAGAAAACTAATTAGCTAGAAGATAATAAGGGGGGGCTGTGAAATGTTGTCTTCTAGGCATAACACAGCCATTTCAGCCATTCTACAGTAGCTGAGGCTGTCTCCAATGGATCTGTACCGACTCTGCTTGTCATTAGTCAATTATGGATCAAGAAAGGTCTCATGTGCCCCATCCTTTCTTGCTGACTATCAGTTCCTGACAGAATCTGTGGTAAGGGTAGTTACTGAGTACTCACAGCTGAGCCTGCCAGGTTGTAACAACAGCTTCAAATCCATGGTAAAACAGTTGGTCCTGCTAAAAAGTCAATAGGGTTACAAAACAAAGCAAAATATATGGATATAATAAGGGGACTTGTAGGAAAAGGGAGTAACAAGGTTAGGAGGATGAGAGTGTAAAATTGAATCACTTGCTTTGAGAAAACAACAATGTATTTTTTCAAAAGTGAATGAGAACACGAGAATGAAAATGGGACAGTCTATCTGTAGTAAGACTGAGAAATCAGAATGATGTGTTCCCAAACCACCTAATTTCTCAACTACAGATTGCGATGCTATTGAAGAGCTGGAGTGATTGGGTAGGAATTACAGGTGAATACCCATTCCAATGCTGCTCAAAGTATGCGATCAGAACTCAACTCTCCATTCCCTCAGACTTCTCCATGTTTGAGCCCCACGTTTACTATAGTAAAAATGCTCTTTCTGAGGCTCCTCGATCGCCATTTTTGTGTGGTTTTTATGTGTCAGTTATGAGCTAGGTGAAACAGGGAAAGTCTAACAGCTTCTCACTGTGTTTTCTTCTGTTGAGGAAGAAGTCATGGAGAAGCCACGTTGTGCCCTCCACTTCAGTCAAGGCAGACATGAGTCATGGTTGAAATTGGACCCTACCTTTAATTTTGCTTGTATATGTTCAGTGTAAAACATGTGTCTCACAAATGAATTCTCTCAGAGTACAAAACCTTGAGAAGCTGTGATTGATGGAAAATTCCAAGAAACCCAATTAACACCCATGAGGAAGTCATCAAATGTGAAAACCTTACGTGAATTAACTGCCAGTCTGAATGTTATGGTGAGATGAATAATGGGCATCTAGGGTTTTATTAATGAGTATCTAATGGGAGACATGGAAGTAGACTCAATGACTTTAATCCCCAATAATGTATAAAACAAGCCTGGGCCAAAGCCAAGAAGAGATCTGTAGGCGCCAAGGCAGATGACCTACAATAGGAAGCATCTTAACTCATAGGTGTGTTCCTGCGAGACACATAGCAACCAGCCCAAGATGCACTCATAGCACAGGGGGCTCAGCTTTATAAAAGTGTTGCCATTACTCTACTGTCTTGAACTAACACAAGATTATCTTACGGACATGATGTTCAAATATCACCAATCAATGAGGGATTCCTGTAGCTAGTAAGGTAACCAGAAATAAAGAGGAAATGCTTCAAGTGATAAATTTACAAACATTACAGAAGCTCTGATACAGATGTTGCCATGATTGGACATACTTTTTTCATAAAGGATTTATATTAAGAATATTTCTCCAGGTGATGGCGATATCTTTAACCCCTGCACTCAGGAGGCAGAGGCAGGTGAATCTCTGGGTTTGGGGCCAGCCTGGACTACATAGTCAGTTCCAGGACAGTCAGACCTTCACAGAAAAACTATGTCTCAAAAAGAAGGAGGGGGAGGGGGGAAGGGGAGAGGAGGAGAAGGAGGGGGGGAGGAGGAGGAAGAGGAGAGGGAAATTATGCTTATTTGTGGCCAGTATGAATGGCTGCCTCTCAAGGGATATCTAAAACAACCCAAGATATCTCCAAAATTTTCTGCTCCTGTCTGAAATGCCGCCATTAAATTTTGTTCCCTAGTCAGAGATCCTCATTTTGGAAAGTGGTTATCTTCAGGAATAGCAACACTTACCACGCTGTAAGCTGATAGTAAATCTTCCCATGAAGGTTTTGGTTTCCTCACAGCTAGCTGTTTTAGAGAAAGCAGCAGAAAAGTTCTGATCCAGCCCTGTTGTTCAATTGGAGCCCACACAGGTTTGGATCTCTGGATCACCACAGCCTAGCGCTAGCAAATTTCATTAAGGGAAATTTAAGCCAACTGTTTTAACCCAACTAAGTCCTGGGAATGCCTCAAAAGTGCCATGCTCTTTTATATATCTCATCTTTGTTCAATGTCTCCTCCCTTTGTGGAAATGTCTAACTCACTCTGCCCCACACATGTCCTGGATGAAGATGTTTCAAGGCCGTGAGTGGGAACTACTTTGTTTTTTCTTTACCATCGCAACAGCTAGAGCATTATTTGTGCTTAACAATTTTTCAAATGATACTTAGAGAAGACATTAATGAGACAGCGAAAAAGCAGCACAAGTCACCTTTGCTCGGGTCCCCTATAAGATGGAATTATTGTCCCAGCAGATCTATGCCAGTAAGATGAAAATGTATTTGATGAGAAAAAAAAGTCAGTAATAAATATGACCATATGTTAGATTACATACATAAAATTTAAATCTGAACCTGGAGGTGGTGGGTCATGTCTTTAATCCAAGCACTCATGAGGCAGAGGTAGGTGATCTCTAGCCTGCAAGTTCTGGGACAACCAGACCTACACAGAGAAACCCCTGTCTCAGAAAAAAAAAAAAAAAGTTTTAAATCTACAAATCTACATTTATGATTAAAATAATTTTAATTTGTAAGAAGCCACTAAAAACAAAGCAACCATCAGTGCTACTGTGCTTATCTGGGAAAACATGGCATTACCAAAAGAATTTTTTTTTTAATTTAGAAACTCATTAATATGATTTTTAAGTCATATAGATATTCCGTGGAGAAAAAATATAAGTATTATTCACATTTTACTAGCCAAAAATTATCCCACATTTTAACTTTGCTATTTGAGAATTACATTTGTCGATTCTTTTTCTAGACATTTTGGTTGCCTTTCAAATCTACGTTTGTGCCTGTTCATAAAGTTTTTATACTTCTGTATATAATTTTCAGAAAATGGTAAAACACATTCCAAAAAACTCAGAGATGCAAAGCTTCAATAAGGCTGAAGCCAGAGTCTGTCCCTCGAAGGGATCTGTGTGTGAGAGGTGGTCAGTAGGAAGCTTTCAGTCATTCAGCTCATGGTGCTGGCTGCCTCTTAGACGGTAACCAAAAGCCTGGGGTGAGGGCACAGTACAGTTCTTTCATTTTGTTCCCTGGAAGTAAAAGGATGCAGCATACACATGGAACTTCGTTATGAAAATATCCTTAAGGTATGTGCTGACAGGGCAAGAGGGAAGTACACAAAGGGCAGTGGAGTCCTAGACTTCTAGAAGTGAGAAGTCTTTCCTAGAGTGAATCCAAGTAATAATCAAGGTAAGAAATTATTTAATGCATCTTGTTATTAAGTAAATTCCTAAAAAAGAGAGACTTCTGTATTTGAAAAAAGTAAAAATATTATTTGTTGCTTATGAGTCTAAAGAAAGAAAGGAATGAAGGATCCAAAAGGAAAGAGAAAAGGAGCCAAGGTTAGGCAACCCAGCAGACTCTCGAGGGATGTTTAAGCCATCATAAACCATGACACTTTCGAGCAGGAATTCCTTCCTGAGATAGGTCTATAGAAGGTGATAAGGCAATAAGAGCCAAAGCCTTCAAACTTTTCAAAAATCTTGCAATAGCACTGCTTCATGGAAAATATTTTAACAAAATCAGCAACCAAGTGTATTTAAAATTCTATGGATGTGTGTTATTTGGTATTTTATTATTATAAATCCAACTAATTTGTGATAAGAAGCATTGAGTAAAACAAATAATAGTATTCTATAATGAAGCAGACATGTGCTTACTGACATGGAAAATGTTTGGTAGCAAATTATGAAGCAGTATCCATATATAATGCATGTATGTGTATATGCATGTTTTCTAACCTAATATTATAATATACTTTTGAGTGGTTTGCTAAGAATGTTTTCTGTGTGTGTATCTGTCACTATCAACCCAAAATGGAACTATAAAAAAATGTGTGTATGTTCATCACTGAAGTCTGTAATTCAATTATTTGTGTGATATTTCACAATCCTATTTTAATAATAGGACCGATACACATGTAAACAATAGGTGCTTCAGGCACCTCTCATAATAGGCCTAAGGATATCTTAAGATAGCTTAGCATTCCCAATACTCTACATTCAATCCATCATTTTCAATAAATTAACATGAGTATAATAAACACTCTTCCTACTATCTGGTATTAAGTGGGGCATGATGGTGCACATGTGTAATCCAAGAGCTCTGGAGGAAGAGACAGAAGAATCACCACAAGTTCAAAGCTAACCTTGGATTCCTGGGACAAGCAGGGCTACATAGTGAGATCTCGTCTCATAAACAAACAAAGATAGAGATTGTAGAGATTGCTCAGTGGTTAGACACACTGGCTGTATTCCAGAGAACCTGGGTTTGATTCCCTACACCTACAGGGAGCCTCACACCCATCAGTAACTGAGTTCCAGGAGATCTAATAGCCTCTTCTGACCTCTGCAAGCACCAGGTACGCACATGGTGTGCAGACATACACACAATCCAAAAATCCATACATATAAAATTAAAATTAAATTAAAACATCAATAAAATCAGTCATAGGCGTTAAAACTAGAATTTTTTTTTTATGTTGATAACACTTTTTACTGGTTCCCATTTCATTCAAAACTAGAAACAAGCACATAATTTAAAGGGATAAAAATAATCAAGCTCCAAAAGTTTTTGGTCCTAGAGTACTTCTTTCAGACTTGTATTTCTTTGCTGTATCTTCTGGGACATGAGTGTAGATTGTTTCCCAACTTGGGAATACACAACCTGAAACTAATATGTAAAACAAATTGTTCAGTCATCTTATCGTTAACAATCAAGAAGAATTATTGGTATTATAAATAATATGCAATTGAAATTTTAGAACAGATATGGTTCTGCCTGAGTAGTTTATTGGAAAATCATTTGTTTCCCATCAGCTTTGGCATCCAGTATTCAATGTGAATTATGTGCTTATGGCCCTGTTTATTACATTCCTTTTTGTTCCACTGTGTATATATGTATCCTGGGCTCTAAAAAGGTAATTTGTGCCCTCAAAATGTATTATGTAACAAACTGCGATTCATGCAAATCACTTTGATTTGTTTTCCAAAAATGTAACCTGCTTCAATTAATCAGTTGCTATTCAGTTTGCCTGTTTCAATTGCACTCAGAACAAAAGCTCCAGTGGGTTATCACTTACATGGGGGGTTGGTTTCCAGAGGGTATGAACAGCACAACAATCAGACGTTATATCAAGCATACAATTACAGTGTGTGTCCCACTAACTCCAGAAAATAACGTGTCCCATTATGCCGGACTCCCGCCTTCAGAAGGTCTCACCACCCAAGCCACCTACCTGCTGTAATCACAGCATTCTGTAGTGCGTGGGTGCACAGCTTTCAACCCGCTGGGACCTCGTCCATGATTCCCAATGGGTAGCAGAAATCAGCCAGGCAGATTGCTATATCTATGTACTGCAGCCTGCCCATCACGGCAAATGAGTGGCTGGAAGTGCTATGCTTCTAGGCCTGGACTTGGTTCAGGAAAGAAAGCACGTAAAAGCATAATGTCATTATCCATTGTGCTTGGAAATTGATGGTGCACAATATTTTCATGCAGCTTTTTTCCACTCAAAATGTAAAAATGGACATAGCAAAACCTTATAAAGCTATAAGCCAAGGGAAGAAAATGTTCTTTTTTATAGAAGTTTTAATTATGGACAACATAAAGTATAATTACCACTCAGGCTTTTACTTAAGTGTCTCTTTGTTTCAACCCTATGCAGAGGATGAACCAGTAATAATGAAGTGGGATTAGCATTTTATATAAAGTTTGTTATTTATTTTCTTTACAATAGCAGGATATTTAGTGTCATCTAAAATAGAGGGCATTATTAAGCCAAAGTACTTTTCTATGCCAGCTATTTATAAATCACATATGAATAGCTCTAAAATACGGGGTACTGAACTGAAATGACTAACTGTAGTGGGTAGATACTCATTATGGACAAAGCTGCCCACAAATGGAAGCTGTGTATGGTGGAATTCTGATATTACTTTGTTTACCATAGCCAAGTTACTTGGATGATGATGACAAATTTTATTTTGGGATATTTCATCTGGGACTAGTTACCATAGAAAAAAGTCACCCCATGAGGTGCTAGAAAAATTTCCACCTCAGAAGAATATAAGATTTGAACTTGTCTGTAGGAAGTCTTGAGGGAGTCAACGGAAAAAATGTCAATTGTGTGTTGGATGACTCCATGTTTACATGTTTGATCATCAATAAAGCAAATCTCAGTTCCATCACGTTCAAGCCCCGATGATACTGAGAAATACCCTGAAGCATATAATCTGATCATTGCATTGTTGGGATTTTGTTAAAGAGCCTTCTAGTGTTTTCTACAGTAGTGATATTAGTTTACATTGCTCATGAGTTTCCCTTTTCCCTCACATCCTTGCCAATACTTGTTACTTTTCCTTCTAAGCATATGTTTTGTTTTGTTTTTGAAGGGTATTGTTATCATTGTTTTTAGAGCTTTTGTTGCTGTTTTCTTGTTGGTAATAGATACTCTTACTGGAGTAACATAGAATTTAATTTGGCTTTGATTTTCCACCCACAGATGCTTAGTCACATTGAGCCTTTTTCATAATGTTTTTGGTCATTTGGGCTTCTTTTGAAAGGTGTCTATCAGGCATGTACTTGTCTGTCTTTTATTTGATTCACTGTTTTGTTGAGGTGTTTGGGGGTTTTTTAAGAGTTGTTGATATACTATGAATATCAGTCATTGTAGTAGGCTGTCTGGAGCACTTGTGCAGATCAGAGAACCACCTGGACAAGTCAGTTCTCCTCTTCCTCCATGTGGGTATCAGGGATCAGGCACATGCTGTCAGACTTGGCAGCAAAGTTCTTTGGCAACCCAGACATCTCATTATCCCTATTGCCTATTCCCTTAACTGTACAGGAGCTTTCAATTCAATGTGATTCTTTCTGTCAACCCTTGACATTGTTTCCTCAGATACTGGAGTCCTGTCCAGAAAATAAATGTCTATGTCAATATCTTGAGTTGTTCTCTTCACGTTTTCTATAGGAAGTCTTGGCACCAAGGTCTTTCATTCATTTTGGGTTGGTTTTTGCTATGAGTGAGAGATAAGAATCTCATGTGAATCTTCTATATGTGGATTTCCAGTTTTCCCAGAACCATTTTTAAAGAGTATACCCTTTCTGCAATCAATAATTTGTCTAACTCTGTTAAAATTGGTTACTTGCAGATTCATGGATTCATCTGTGTTGTCTAGTCTCTTCCATTGGTAATCCCAGACCTCCAGAATTATAAAATAAGACATTTGTGTTTTCCAAGGTGTTATCATTACAGTAATTTCTATACCATCAATCAGTAATTCTTCCAGATATCAAAAAACCAAAGCAAAAGGAGGACTCTAACATACAGCTTTTAAGTATTCTAGGGAACTAACGACTTGGATTAAATCTCCATGTACTTCTAGAAGACACTCATATGTCTGGTTCTACTGTTAAAGAATGATCATGGAGGATGCACATTTCTGCTTATAGAGCATGAGCAAAATCTGACTAGATCTCAACCAATTATGACCATATATCTTCAGATCACAGTCCCAGGGAGCCCGAGTCTCTGTAAAAATCAGTTCTCAAGGGCCAGCTATCTATTATCCACACGACATCTCTGGGTGATGAGGACATGACAAAAACAAGATGCAGGAGAAACTGAGAGCAAACCCCCCCCCCCTCAGAGCTCTAGTCCTTAACCGAAGATCAACACAGAAAATAATACAGGTAGAAGGAAGGAGAAAGATCACCTTGGTATGAGGTAGTCACTGTGTCTTACGTTGAGTCAGTAGCCACAGGGGGCTAAAAGCAGGACAGAGAATTGAGAGCATTGTCCTTGGAAACAGAGAAGCAAGACAGACAGAGACTTTTCTCAGAAGCAGAAAACAAGAGGGTATGATGGTGCTGGAACCAAAGACGACCAACCTGCGGTGACTCGAAGCTAAGAGTTGAGCTTTCAAATGTCCGCGCGTCTCTGGAGAATAAATGTGCTTGCTTCACAAAACCCAAGAATAGAAAAGGGCTGATTCCAGCTGCAAAGTATTTGAAACCAATAAAAAATGAATCTCACTACACCTGCCAAAAAGCCCCTGTGTAGCTCAGCCACGGGAGACACTGGCTCAGCACCTATCCCAGCAGCCTGGCAGAAGAAAGCACATTCTCTTTACTGGAAGTTTCCATTCCTCTTGTCACAAAATGACTTCCATAGATTGAAAATTATAAGATGTGAAAAAGTAGAAAGTGTGATGGATAGGGGAAGTAGCAATCAATAGGAAGGGGCTGACAGATGGCCTAGATATTGGATTTAGCCTGCAAGAACAATAAAATGTCTCTACTAAGTGAGAGCGATTCTAGCGAAACTTGATGTGAGAGGGACTTAGAAGTTTTAGAAGAAATCTGAAAGTATTTTCTAAAACCATGACTGTTCATTAGAAAAATGTAAGAAATGATGCTGCCATCCCGTAGGCAGGAAAGGGCACACTGGGCAGAGCAGAAGAAAAGAGGGGTGAATTAGATGACAGAAGAATAGAAATCACAAAACTCTCAGCTCTATCTTAGTGTGTGTACATGCATGTGCTTATATGTGTGTCTGTGTGTGCGTATTTCAGAAAGAGAATAGGGAAAAAAATAACTCGAAGAGGTGATGGCTGAGAATTTTCAAACATGCATGCAATATGTCAAAATATAAGTAAGCAATCCTTAAACTATTTCAAGTCAAGCAAATAAAAAGAAAGCCACTCTGAGCATACGTGACGGTCCACTGGAAATACAAAAGTCAAACTAAAAACAGCCATAAGCGACCATGTTGCACACAAATGAAAAGAGTAAGAGGAGACGATTGAGTTCTCACCAGGAAACAATGCGAAAGGAGCCAGAAGGCTGTATGATGATTTCTCTGAGGTGAGTGAAAATGAAATGCTATAGGCAGAAAAACCATCCCATGAAAAACAATTTCAAAATGGAGAAACTCTATCTTAGTGATTCCCCAAGAGATGCTTATGAGGTTCTAAGGAATGATCCATGGTAGGAGATAGCATCTGCAAGAAAAGTAATGATGGGCAGTTATCAAACCCTTTATAAAGAAATCTTATCTTACACATAACATGTATGATATACATTTAATGTATGTATATGCCTCTTTTATTCTAAAGAAAAAATACAGCAAAAAACAATGGGGGAATAAGGTTTTCTGTTTGTTTGGTTGGTTAGTTTTGGGGGGGTCTTTTTTGAAGGGGTTTTTGAGATATGATTTCTCTATAAAACAGTCCAGTCTGTCCTGGAACTCATTCTTTAGATCAGGCTGGTCTCGAACTCATAGAGATCTGCCTGGATCTGCCTCTGTAGTGCTAGGATTAAAAGCGTGACCAAGAGTAAAAAGAAACCTACCCAGCCACATAATCTTCAATCTACAGTCTGTCCTGCCTATGCACAGTCGTGCTGGGTAATAGAGAAAGTGGCCATCCAATAACCAGTCCATTCAAAAACCATATCAGGAGAATAAACCCACCTCTGACACATCTGGAGCACCAGACCTCACAGGCTGTATGACCCAGGGACCTAAAATAGAACCAAATACAACTTGGGGGGAAAATGCCAATGTAAAGATGCCTAATGATAATTATAGGTTGGTGCCTACCCCAGTAAACAGCAGGGAGGCTTCATCCAGCAACTGGTGGAAACAGATGCAGAGACCCACAGCCAAACAATAAGCTGAGCTCAGGAAATCCTGCAAAAGAGAGGGAGAAAGGATTGTAGAAGCCAAAATGGTCATGGGCACCACAAGAAAACCCACAGAATCGACTAACCTGGGCTCACAGGGTTCAAACTGCCATTGGACTGACCCAGGCACTCAGCATATATGTTACAGTTGTATAGCTTGGTCCTCTTAGAGAACTCCTAACAGTGGGAGCAGTGGTCACATCTGACACTTTTACTGGATTTTGAAGCCCAACTACTCATATTGGGTCACCTTGCCCAGCCTTGATATATGGAAAGATGCTTCGTCTTACTACTACTTGATATGCCATATTTTGTTGATACCCATGGGACACCTGTCTTTTCCTGAAAAGAAACGGAGCAGGAATGGATTGGGGTGGGAACAAAAGAGAGGTAGGGGAGGGATGAACTAGGAAGAGAGGAGAGAGGAAACATGAGCCAGTATGTAAAATAAATAAATACAATTTTAAAAAGCACAGAAAGAAAGATTGTTGTGGCACCTGAAAATGTGTTTCCCAAAAAGAGAGAGGAGCTGGTGAGATGCCTCAGCAGTTAAGAGCACTTGCTACTCTTGAGAGAACCTGGATTCTGTTCCAGGGCCCATATCATGTGACTTAACCACCTGCAGCTCCAGCTCCAGAAGACACAATATGTTCTTTGCCTTCCTCTGCACCCAGGCATCATACACACCCACAGATACATACGTACACATAAATTAAAATAAAAATCTTTTTTAAAAAGAGAGTTCTAACCAGAAACCAACATTCAGCTTTCTACTGACTTGGCTTTTTTGGGGTTTTGTTTATTTTGGTTTTGGTTTTTTGAGACAGGGTTTCTCTGTGTAGCCCTGGCAGTCCTGAAATTCACTCTGTAGCCCAGAAAGGCTCCCAGCTCACAGAGAGTCACAGCTCTGGAGTTCTGGGATTAAAGGCATGCACCACCACTGCTCTGCTAGCTTTCTACTGTCTTTAGGATAAACACTTTCAGAACAGCATCAGATCAGACGCTGAAAACATAAAACTGATGTGGCTATCATAATAGACAGGAAAATAAAACATCAAATGAGGCATTTTTCAAGGGATAAAAAGTGTGCTTTTAATAAGATGGCTTCAAAATGTTATCGAAAAATTGATGAAGAGAATATGGGTAAATGTGTTCATGGAATATGATTCAGCCCTGAAAAGTGGAAATCTTATAATTTGCAACAGTAGAAATGAATGCAGAGGACTGATACCAAGATACATGAAGAAATCCTGACAGAATGAACAATTCCACCTGACCTCACATAGATAGGGAATTGTTAAAAGTCAAACACAGAAGCAGAGAATACGATGGTGACTGTGAAATGAAGGTTAAAATAGGATGTTCAAAAAATAACAAACAAATTGCTTTGGACAGAAGCGTTAAAGCTCTAGGAATCTAATGGGCAATGCACAGATCGCCAAGAAAAGCAACATGCCGCTTATTTGGGCACTGCCAACAGCAGACAGGCCCAGCACACAGTTAAAAGAACCAAGAAGGGATGGAACTGAAGAGGGGACTGTGAAGCCCCACCACAATATCCTTCTGGTGTCACCATTTTCCCGGTCAATCACTGACAAATCTATGGTCAGCAATACAGAAACTCTGAGTGAGATTCTCAACTCAACTGAACAGAATGGCCCATAGTTCAAAGTCTTTTGATTAGAATACGTAAATGTTTGGCAACATAGATTGTGTTTGGGGTCATAAAATAAATCTGACCCAGAGCATGGCTCATCAGGGGTCAATTCTATGACCAAAACATAAATGAAGAAATCAGCAGTGTGTGTGTGTGTGTGTGTGTGTGTGTGTGTGTCTGTGTGTGTGTGTCTGTGTGTGTGTGTCTGTGTGTCTGTGTGTGTGTCTGTCTGTGTGGAGGGGGAAGAGAGAGACCCTCAAATGTCTAGACAAAAAGCCACACCTGTCTAAGTTACTAAGATCAAGAAGAGTTTGGTAGCTCCTGTCTGTAAGTCCAGCACTCAGGAGGCTAAGGAGGGAAGAGTGTGTATTTGAGGCCAGCCTGTGCTACCTAGTGAGACTCTGCCAGATAAACAAATGGGACAAGGATTAAAGCACGGGAAATTTTAAACATTTTCAATTGTATAAGTAAGAAAATATATATTTGTGATACATACCACATATCATGTTTCAGGAAAATGTATTAATTTGATTTCCTGATAATGGGAGAAATATCTATTAAAAAAAAAAAAAGACTCTGACTCTTACTCCAAGAAATTAGGAAATGCAGAGTGCATTAAGCTGAAATAAATGGAGGGAAGAAGACACAGTTACCTGACAGCAGGAGAAGAGAATCATCCAACTAGGAAAGCCAGATCTTTCTACATATCTGATGCCACCTTCCAAACACTGCGCTGTACATGAATCATCTACCAGCAACAGGTGAGTCCTTACAATACAACAGGATGGCATGTGCAATCCCCCTTAAAAGACTTCACCAAGGATGAAAATGTAGGCAAAGACTATTAATAAAAATAACATGATAAAAATTAAAATGTAGGAGATTCATAAAATAAGTTTCCTAGCAAAAATTTGACAATTATTAAAGCCTGGTAAGTGGAACATACAAATTTGTGAACTATTATTATTTCATGTTGTTTGCATGATGAATGTATAATAATAAATTTTATTGAATTGTACAAAAGAAGTAGGTTCCCCCTACCTTCGGTGAGAGATAATGTGGATGATTAATCAAGATCTTGTTATTCATAATCCTCCAAATTACACATAAATCATTCATTGCTTTTAAATTTTTATGTTGCACTGATCTTTATGTCATTAAATAATTAACACTAATGAGCTAATTAAAGCAAATTCCATAGTTGATAAAAGCAACATCTTTTATTCCTGCAGATAGCACATAATTAAATGACTATTATGCTCATATATAGACATGTGAATATTGCATGCATATGTATACACATGTGTACTTAAATGTGTATTAAAGTATGCGTCTGTGTTTTTTGTATATTTATATAAATCAGATACCATGTCTTATATTAATACCAAATTAAGAAACCTGAACTCTGTGAGGCTTCAAAACTGGACCTTTCATCCCAAGGTTTTCTGGTCATACTTTTTCCAAATGAATAAAGTGAAGAAAATTGCTTTTTTGCCGGCATTGACCTCTGAACCATGGTGTATATTTGGAACTTATTATTGAATATAGACACAGCTAGACGTGGAGGTAGACAGCCTCTTCCAATACATGACAATCTAAATTTGACACACCAAAGACACTTTAATCTTCTATTCGCCGGGTTAAACTTACACTCTTTCTAGTCTCTAAGGACCTCTCTCCTTCCTTTCTTGTTTTTCCCTTTTCTGTAACATCTTGACTTTTTTTTTTCTTTTAAAATATTACTGCTGACTAATGAATTCACAGTACTCATTCCAGGCTGAAGACACACTGCCATTTTTCAGCTGCAAACCCTCCCTTCGCCCGTGGCAGCCCTAAAACCTCTGAATCAACTTCCTAAACTAAATTTGACCTGTCATTTGATTGGGGCCCAAGAAAGGTACAGCATAAACACCAACTCAAACTACAGAGGATGATGCTGGCCTGTGCCTCTGCTTCTAATAACTGTGTGGACTCTAAGAACCATTTATTCTCTGTGGGCTTCAAGCACATCCCAGCAGAACTCAAAGACTGACTACGCTGAATAAGAAAGCTAAGCCCCTGCCCCCTCAAGGTTCAACTAAACTCCACCTACTCTGCAGCATCACCTGTAATTTGCCCACTCTGTCCATCTACATCATCCCTTCTCTTCACCCTCAGACAATATGATCTGCAACACAGTTGTGTGTTAGGCGGTGTGGAGGGCACACATGCCATGGCACATGTATGACATGTAGAGGTCAAAGGGCAAACCACTAGAGTCAGTACTCTCCTACCACCGTGTAGGTCCTGAGAGAATCCTGGTCTCAGCCTTGGCTGCAAGAGCCTTGACTCATTAAGCCCTCTTGCCATCTTTCCATAGATTACATTTAGACTACATACTACCTGTGTCTATTGTACGATTCTGCTCTGGGGAGATTATGCCCCATTGTGCAAATGTTCATTGGTTTTGGCAGCAGAAATCCTAGGTTTTTAGTCAAGCTTAATGTATATTTCCACATTTGTCATAAGTAGACGCAATTTTAATCTGCCTTGGAGAGTTACTCTGAATGAAATTCTCTGTGACCTTAATACAGTGCTAAGCTCATAGTATCTCTCATAATGGTTATTTTGTAGCTATTTTCACACATCTCTGTTTTCCACAGTTCTCTGGAAGTTCCTTAAGGAGAAGAGGCATCGATGATTAATTCTTTTCATGTGCTAAGTTCCTAAGGAACAGAGAGAAATGATGTTATATTTCAACAAATGTTAATTTTTTAAAAAATAGAAAGAAACACAAAGCAAAGAAAGGTGGACACTATAAGTAGACAAGAAACAGACATTTTTAATCAAGTATGTTCATGGAACATGAATGAGTTTACTCACAAAACTACCACAGATTCAAGGACACATTTTCCTACCAAGAAGTCCAGTGCGGTGAGGTTCTGTACCCTGAAATTACTACATTTTACTTCAAATACAATGCCCAGCAAATCATATAGCATTTACTGGACAAAATTCCAACCCCTAAGCTGAGTGATTCCCTCTTCCACGTGAATGTGGTCATTGTGGGAGGACCCTTTTGAGTACCAGGAAGGAGAGAATGGGTCCTTGGGTAAAAGCACGACCTGAGTTTGCTTCCCAGAATGCATTTGGTATGGTATGCATGTGCCATCACACACACACACACACACACACACAAGAGAGAGAGAGAGAATGATAATGATAATAAATGAATTAAACAATGACCTGCAGAAGAACAATATACAGGGAAATCGAAAGGCAATTACTACTAGCCAAGAGTCAGAGCAACTGACTAGAAGGATTAGAAGTTTAAATCTATTGAATAACAATTAAATATTCTCCAACCTAATTCAATGAAAGAACTCTAAAACTGATTCCTTTTCAACTTCCATACTGAAGTATTGTCTATTAGTGATCAGATATTTCCAAGTTCTCTAAGTGATAAATTGTGGTGATGTATTTTATATTTAATAAGATCAGCCTGGAATGTCAGAGAACAGATTCACCCACAGTCAAGCCTTGAGGGCCAGAGAGTGGTAACACGCGCCTTTGATCCCAGTATGGGAATGAGCAAGTGGTGACCTATGCCTTTAAACCCTTTACTCAAGACAGAGATCTTTTTGTGATTCTGTGAGTTCAAAGCCTAACAATCAAACAGTAGTAGCTCACAACTTCAATCCTAACTCTAGGATTATGATACAGAGTTGAACCCAGAAGTGAAACAACTAGGCAAAGAAGATATGTAAGGCAGGCATAGGCAGACATTGTGGGATCCTGTAGGAGCAACGAGCCAGGCTGAGGACTTCAGAAGATAGCTGGGTGAAAATTTACTGTGATCTGTTTCGTCTCTCTGATATTCCAGCTTTTTATCTATACCTGGCTTCAAGTTTTCATTAAATACCAGCTAGAATTCATGCTTTAAAATTCTCTGAGCTGACCCAAGATACACTCACATATGTTGTTGCTATATGGTCTTCATGGTTCTTGACCTTAATTGCAACCAGTATTTTATTTTAATGTCTGAATGCTCTACCTACATATATGCTCTATCTACATATATGCTCTATCTACATATATCTACATATATGCCTGTATGCCAGAAGAGGGCATTAGATCCCATTATAGATGGTTGTGAGCCACCTGTGGTTGCCAGGAATTGAACTCAGAACCTCTGGAAGAGCAGCTGCTGCTCTTAACAGCTGAGCCATCTCTCCAACCCCCAACCCCCAAGGCAATATTCTAAGTCTAGGTAATATCTAAGGATCCCATAAAATAATCGTGGTGGGTGCTTAAGAGCACTAGTTACTCCTCCAAATGACCTGGATTCATTTTCCAGCACCTGCAGAGCAGCTCACAACAGTTTATAATCCTAGTCCCAAGGGAATCTGTCATCTTCTTTCGAGCTCTGCAGGCACTAAACACACATGATACATAGACATGAATGGAAGCAAAGCACTCATACACACTTTAAGGTATCATTGCAAAAAAAGGGGGGGGGCAAAGATCCAAACTAAACAGTGGAGATGTCTAAGCATAATTAGAAAAAGGGAGAAAAATATTTGGATGCAGTCTTTTCAAAATGCCATAAGTGGCCATACTGTAGTCTCAGAGATGGGCAATTTATTTACTATGATTTATGAGCTATGATATAACCACAAACACAAAAGTGTTTTCCTTAATCTTGGAATTCTATAAATATTTCATTTTCAAACTTTCCCCTAAAAATCTTCTTTTCCTACTCTCAATGTCCCATTCTCACTGAGTCTAAGGGAATGTCTATATATAGTCTAGCTTTATGGAATGTAATGGAAATTTATACCAATATCATAAATCTTGATCCCCCAAAAAGAACTGAAATAATAAGGCTACAATTAAAAATAACTCACCTTCAAAGCTATATTTCCAAAAGATACAGAACTCAGATGCCACTAACTGAAGCTGATGTTAGAGTCTAGTTTTCCTTGGCTTGCTTTTGCATGCTGCACTCACTGTAGAACAAACTTATATTGAAATATATTTGCATTATGACCTAAGGCATCCATGGGTAGCCTGGGGTTTCTGGGGCATATCCAATTCTGTATAATTTTATTCCTTTTAATAAATTAAATGTCACTTCATTTGTATACCTTTGTAAAACTTTTTTTTATAATAGATTTATAATTCAGAGGGGAAAATACCTTCAAGAAAAAGGGTTTAATTATAAAGATGCCACAATTATTTTTAAGACCTATTTAAAACTAAATCTCTTTCAACTCAAGCTGCATTCTCAGAAAGTGGCCTGGGAAGTCCGTGGCTCTCAAAGGCAGTCCCAGTCCAGGTGGCCCAGGGTTGACTTTAAATAGTTCTGACCATCATAGTTGACTGGTGACTAGCTATGGCTGCTTGTGATATCCTGGGCTACATTCCAAGCAAATCAGAATGACTCCAAGCCATCTATATTAGTCCTCCAGGTCCCAAAGGAATAGTTTTGCATGTGTCCAACTCCCCAGTGGGGAAGAAGAATAAGAGGCACTCTTACTTGTCAGAAACATGAAGGTATCCTAAACCATGAATCATCCTGCACCAGAAGTAAGCCAAGGAGGGCCTTTGTATCCAAGTTTTGAATTTTATCTCCAACCCATTTCATATCTACTTCTGAGAACAGAAGCATTCTTCTCATGGTCTTCCTGCCATGCCTGCCGTTTTCCTCTGTGGATGTTAGGTCTACTTTCTTTCCTCTTTCCTCACTTCCTTTTTCTTATCTTTGTTCTTAACTCTCACATTATTACTTTCCATTAGCTCCTTTATCTCTGACATTCCACCTTATAATAACATTTTCTTAGTTCAAGGAGGCAATATTTTATCTTCTGAAGACACCAACAGTGTTTGTGAATATTCCTACCCCAACCTGGACTGTTCCCCCTAGGTGATGATTTTAGTTTATATCTCCAGCTGTCAGTGGAGGAGTTTCGTTATAGGTCCAATGAACCCTAATTTCCTACTCAAATAAACTGTACTAAAAATAGTTCTCCATATTGGTGTGAAGTTCCAAGCTCAAGAACTTAGCCTTACTGAAGCAAGACAATGCTTGTTTACCAGAATAACTCTGAGACTTGCATATTTAGAAAGAGTCCCAGGGAGACGACTTACAGGCTCTCAAATAGAGGGTCCATCTGTGCCTGGAAAAGTTCTAGAAATGTGCTCAAAGTTAAGTTAGGTGTGGGATGTCCTTCACATGTGGAAACAGACATATATGTTTCAAGTTGCACTCTCCCCCTTCGACAGACTTTCTACTTGATTACAGTCTGTCTTCTCTACTTTCAGAGACATGTGAGGATGCAAACTGCTGAACCTTCTTGAGCTTCTGTGATAATCAAGTTCAAGTCACCATACAGCATTTGTTCTCCAAGGTCGGAAGTGTATCTCCCTTGGCCCTGCCAGTACCTTCATCTTCCAAGCTTTTTATTCATGTGTATCTCAAGGCAGAAGTGCTGTGCCAAGAGATACATGGAAAACTTGGAGAGCTGGGTTAGGCTGTTTAGTTTCCGCCATCACAATGATGCTTCTTAGCATTGGGCAGGTGCAGGACAACTTCACTCTATTCATTTCATCAACATTGGACTCCTAAAATCATATCACAGTCCAGTCCCAGATTAAAAAACACTGCATTTTAAAGTTTAATCTAATATTATTACTGATTCTTTGAAACTTCCATACATTGTATTTTGCTCATATTCACCCATTGTCCCTCCCTAACTCTTTTCAGATCCAATCCTATCTCCCTACTTGTGTCCAAATTCATGGGGTTTTGTTGTTGTTGTCTTTAAGGGGGCATTTAAGAAAATGTGTGCTGCTCATATACTCTTGGGTGTATGCCCATCCAGTGGGAAATAGTCAGCCCACCATAGACTTCAGTAACTTTAAGGGAAACTGAGTCTTCCTCTCCCAGAAGCCACTGGTTCTCATTTAGGGTTGGGTATGAGCCCCTTACCAATCCATACTGTAAAGTTGACTGACTTGAACTTGTACAGCTCTTGGACAATCATAGCTGCTGTGATCTCATGAGCAAAGTAGTCCTTCCTATCATGTCCAAAAGATGCTATTGCACTCAGCTACTCCTGGCCTCTGACTCCTATAATCCTTCCTTACCCTCTTCTGGAATGGTCCCTGAGGTTGGGGGCGCCCGATACAGGTGTCTCATTGTAGATGAGTACATCACAGACACTTATTCTCCTCATTTTGGCCAATTGTGCATTTCCATGGTAACCACTATTTACTATACAATATTTTTGTTTTTAGAAAATATTTATTTGGGGTTTTTTTTTACAAGTGTGTGTGTGTGTGTGTGTGTGTGTGTGTGTGTGTGTGTGTGTGTGTGTGTGTGTGTGTGTGTGTGGTATGTATGTCTGTATACATAAATTTGTAGGCATTGTTGTACCCTTGAAGCTGAAATTACAGGTGATTGTGAGCCACCAGACATGAGTGCCAGGAACTGAACTGAAGTCCTCTGCATGAACAGAAAAGCCATCTTTCCAGCTCTTAACCACTGGATCATCTCTCATCTCCATCATGAGATTTTTTTTAATGTACATTTTAAAGGGCCCTTTTGCTTTTTTATTTCATTTTGCTCTGATTAGAAGAAAATATTTTCTCTTTCTAATTTACCCACTTAAAATGCAAATTGGTTATGTTGATTTTATTAATAGCATTTTGAAAATTTTTGCAAGCTGAGTTTGCAAAAGTGGTAGCTGATGTTTTTGTTGCCTTCTATATTTATAATTTTGTATTCTCTAAGAGAATACATAACTCATCCTTGAGTCTAATTTGCAATAAATACAGTTAACACAAATACTTAAAAGAAATTAATGATACAACCCTAAAGAACAAAATTACTGAAATCTACAAAACAGCTAAACAAACATGAATTTATTGCCTTATTTTCCTTACTGACTCCAAAATATGAGTCTTCACTAGAAAGAAATGAGGGGAAAAAGATATAATGAAGGAATAGAAACACTCAGCACCATCCTGTGTCTCCATGGCTCTGAAACAAAGCATTCAGTGTGTGGTGTCTGCAGAGGAAGGAGGGTAGCCTGCAAAGCCACAATAGCACAACAGTAAACAGCAGACAGAAACCAAGTGAAATCCAGAGATACTGGATTGTCAGTTTAGAAAAGAAACAACAGACGTTAATATCAGGTCCCGGGAAAAGCAGTAAGGAAGGCTGGATCCTATGGCTTTGAGCAAAGCAGAACAGAAAGCAACAGAATAGAATGAATCTGGAACTCTGCAAAAGCTTAGTCAAGATCTGAGGTGTGTGCAGTGAGCAGATGTGGAGGAGTCCATTGCTCTTCCCTTTTTTCTGCTCATTGGTGCCATGGTGGAGAACATCTCAAGACAGGCTTTAGAGTCCAGGAAAACAGAAGTTGGCATTGTTATATTTACCAGTCCCAAAGCTCCTCACATTGCCTGGATAAGGGACCAACTTTTCCAAGAATCATTATGGACAAAAGACACAGGTCTACTTCTATGGGATATGTGAGCCGTGCTACAGAGGGGTTTTCAGCCTTGTTGCATTTGCCCAGCATCTTAAGGACCAGAGGAAACAGGTGTTGGGTTAGGGGGAAAGGAAAAGGTACTAGGACAAAGATGACCCTGGATAGGGCTGGCAGGAACCATGTCCTTTGTCTCTTTCTACATTGCTTTGATTTAACTGCTTTCTCCACACTCGGAGCCTCAGTAAAACTTGGTGGGATTGCAACATAGTTAGAGAGCCCTACATTTAGAACTATACTGATAAAACTCATCTGCTATGAGAAGACACCCAAATGGGAGAGGGAGGCTTTAAGCTCACTGGTAGGAGCAATTTGAGAGTGGATACCGTAGCCTCCCTTGTAGAGCATGGGTACAGAAAACATTCAGTTCATACACAAAGAAATACATAGCCAGAGCTCAGTTTGCAAACGGTCCTTTCTGGTCTGACTTGTTTAAACCACGAACAAAAATGTATAACACCCGGACACTAAGTAAAGCAAAAAATGATGAGTTTAAGGAAACTGTGAAATTTCTTTATCCTGTGTCCCCTCAAAGAGGAAGCAACACTGTCTAGGCTTGTTAGTTTTGGTGGGGCGTGGGGGTGTTATTGTTTTACTCAGCTGGCAGTTAGGTTAGATGTCTTTATCTTACAGGAATGAATGTTTTGTCTGTATGTAAGTAAAGATGTCTTCATTTTCTCTTATGTGAATGAGTGTTTTGTCTGTATGTAACTATGTGAACCACATGCATAACCTCTGGTGCCCGTGAAGCTCAAAAGAGGACATTGAATCCCCTGGAGCTGTTCTTAGGGATGATTATGAACCATCATATGGTTACCGGGAACTGAACTCAGGTCCTCTACAAGAGCAACAAGTGCTGTTAACCATTGTCGAGCAGTCTCTCCGTGTGTGGGGGGGAGGGGGGGAGGGTAATGTGGGGTGTGTGTGTGTGTGGTGTGTGTGGTATTTGTAGGAGCAGAGGGAAGTACATGCCATTCCCATAGACAGAGGCCAAATGAGAACTTGCCAGGATCTTTCCACCATGTGGCTCACTGGGATGGAGCTCAGGTTGTCTGGCTTTGTAGCAGACATTTTCCTCACTAAGCCATCTTGCCAACCCTGGTCTTTCCATCTATTTGGTCTCATCTGTGCTGGGTTCGCCGTGCTGTGCCCTTCACTCCCTTTCCTTATCTTGTTTCCTTCCTCCTTCATCCAACCTTTCTTTCTTTTAACAAATGATCAATAATTTTATGTTTCATAACTTTGAAATTCCTCTTTTAAACCTACAGGGTCCTATCCCCTTTCTTATCTCACTGGAGTTTAGTTGATATCTCTATTTTTTTAAAACTAATTTTAACTATCTGGTTTGGGTTTTGGTTGCTGCTCTTAGTACTGTTGGCTGCTTTCTCTGCTCTGCAGGGTGATAACACTAAGACTCTAAGATAGAACTACCCACTGTAAAGATCCAGATTTAAAACTCAAAGAGGTGCCTGTCCAACCGATATACAGATACGTCAATGTCAATGTAGAAATAAAAGACTATAAAAGAAGGTGGCTGTAGTTCACCTTCTTCAAAGCTTCAAAAGCCTCAATAACTGAACTCAGGGGCACTTAAGTGATTGAAATGCTGAACACAACATTCAAAGGTATACTTTTTTAAATTATCAGTGACCTCAAGAAAAATCCAAATAAACCGATAAAGTGAGAGAGTCAATAGTATGTACGAGCAATTCGGTAAAGAAACTAAGATTCTAAAAAAGCAAATGTTTGAAAGAGAAGTCAACAAATTCAGTTTTAAAATTTATCCATTGACTATCTCAAGCAGAAAAAAAAGAAAGAATAAGAAAAAAAGAACATGAAGGCTGGAAGGGCTAGTCAAGGAAATATATATTAGAAACATCAATTTTAAAATGCACAATTAATCATCACCACACATGATCAAGTAACCAAATGTAAGAACTCAAGGGTGAAGAAAGGGGCTAAGAAACAGATTAATAACATAGATGACATGTTCAGGGATTTTATACCAGCTATCTCCCCAAATGAAAAGATATGAGTATCCAAGGATATGAGACATTCAGAACAACATACAGACAGGACCTAAAAGGACCCATCTATATTACATTATAGCTAACATATCAAAAATACAGAAAACAAAACTATATGTGAAATTATTTAATAAGAATAATAATTAAATCAGACCGTTCAGCAGAAACTCTAAAAACAGAATGATGTGTTTCAAGTTCTGAGATCAAATAATTGTAAACCAAAATTACTATATCTAGCGAAGAAATTATTTAAAATTGATAGACAAATAATTACTTTTCAATATACTCACAGTCTTTAATAACCACTAAGCCTTTACTACAGAAATTACTCAAAGGACTATGACATACAGATAAGAAAAAAATATGCTTCTGATCATGAAAGTTTAGAAAAGAATAGATTTTGCTAGATAAAACTAGGAAATAGTCAAACATGCTCAGCTCAGTAAACCATCAAAGAACTCAGACAAATGAGCAAAAATAATCACGAAGAGTTTAAACTAACAAAGTATAGGAATTGGTACATGCTTCTCAATAGTAGCCCTAAGATGGAAATGGTCTTAACTCCTCAAAAGACATAGTCTGGCTGATAAGATTCAAAAGCAAGAACCAACTATTTGTTGTCTGCAAGAAACACAACTTCCTGGTAAAGAAACATAGAAACTTGAAAGAATAAAGATATACACAGAAAAAGAGAGAGAGAGAGACACCATACATGTTGGTAAGCGTCTTTAATCCCAGAATTTAGGAAACAGAGGTAGGTAGTCTGTGAGCTCAATGCCAGTTGTCAGCCTGGTCTGCAGAATGAGTTAGAGACCAACAAGGGTAATGGGATCCTGTCTTTAAATAACAATAATAATAATAATAATAATTTTAAAGTAAATATTTATTTCTTTTTTTTATAAAACCTAAAACTGTCAGAATAATTTAATCTGTTCATTCCTTGCAGAGGTAGATAAATATGCATTTGTGATAGTAAACTGATAATCTGACAGGAAAACTTTAATAAATAACACATACAATATCTTGTTTTCTGGTCTATTACAAATTTTAAATATAATAATGCCTGTTAGATAACTTAGAAGAAATTGTTGATATTTTAGAGAACATTACCATTAATGAAATACCATATTTAAATTACTGCTTGCAATCCTATCGACTGAAGAGCAACTGTATGCCACATATACTGTGGCTACTTCCTGAGAGTGAGTACTGGTTGCTATTTCTCCAGGTATCTTCACAGGCTACTTCTCCTGGGGGTCCTTAGTAAACATCTTTGTTTTCTAGGTTAGTTTAATGTAAACGTAAGATGCATCAGCACTTCAGCCCCAATGACACAATTTGTATCAAATTTTGAAATAGAATTTTAATACCAAGACATTTGTAAACAAACAAAAACACCCACTTTCCCCCAAATATCTGCTGTTACTGTGCCTGTGAATTACTCTTCTGGTAATTTATCACATGCCGTCAGCTTACCACAGCTATTTGAAAAGTGGCTTGGAAAGAGTTCCCCATTCCTTTCATCCCAAACCACTCATACATTAATCATGGAGTATCATGGACTTCCTTCCCATGAAAAGGATTCAGAGAAGTCCGTTGAACTGAGTCAAAGGGCTATGCATACCAAATATTTTATCTTTAAAGAAACAGTAAAATGTAATTCTTTAAATATAACTATGGAAGTACATTTTAAAAAATATAGGCTCTGAAAGAACATCTATCCTGACTTAGAAATAATAAAAAGCTACATACAACACAAAACGTTCATCACAAACCAAGAAAGTAGTCCAACATGTAAAGAAAAGCAGAGCTCTCTGGAAAGAAAGGATTGCTCACTGCTTCAGTTATGGAAAACATGTGACAAACAGATGCAAATATCATAGAAACAAATAGTGACCTCGGCTAAAATCTTTTAGCAATTTCAAAGTTTTTAGTGGAGACTCGCATAAGACTTTAAAATCCTGGGCCAATGAAATGGTTTAGTTGGTGGTTTGGTTTCATTTCTGTTGCTATAATCAATGACAGAAAGCAAGTTAGGTGAGAAGGAGTTTGTTTTAGCTTATAATTACTCCATCACTGCAAGAAACAGTGGTAGGGAGTTGAAGCAGTCAGCCACACTACAGGCATAGCCAACAGCAGAGAGCAATGCATTAGTATATGCATACTGATCCCTACTCGGCTCGCTTTATGTACTCTTCTAACCTCCAAGATCCGGGGATGGTGCCACCTACAGTAGATGGATCTTACTATCTCAATAATGTAATCAAGATAATCTCTTACATTCATACCCACAGGACATCTTGATCTATTCCATCTCTCACTGAGATTTGCCTGCCTGATGATAGATCCTACACTGTATCAAACCAACTATCAAAACTGTTCATCATGTGTCGGGAACATTGATGAAAGGAGAAGCCTGAACACACACACACATGCACACACACACCCACACACTTTAATAATAACAATAAATATGAATGGTGTATTTTTAATGTAGGGTTGGAAAGACGGCTCTACCATTAAGAAAGTACACTGGTCTTCCACAGGACCTGAGTCTGGGTCCCAGCAAACAAATTAAGAGACTCTAAACTGTCTGTAACTGCAACTCCACAGATCTCACAGCTTCATCTAGCTTCCACAGACATCTAAACTCATGTGCCTATACCCCACACAGAAACATAACTCAAAGTAAACTAAATACTTTTAAAATAATGAAATAATTTGAAATCTCTGAGAACTGCATACCAGGTTCTGTGCCTATCCACCAGCATGAATTTTTATGGACAGTTGATGTGGGAATGTCTTTCTGTAGGCTGTGAATAAAGGACTGTTTGGGCCCATGACAAGCACCATAGTAGGTAGGAAAATCGGAGCATAGGTAACATAGGAGTTGAATGAGACTCAATCCAGCCGCCCAAGAAAGCAACATGTAATGAAATAGGCAAGCCACAGGCCACATGGCAGGAAAAAAATAATTGAAATGGGTTGAACTGAGATGAAAGAGTTAGCTAGTAATGTGCCTAAGCCATAAGCCAAACAGCATAAAATTAATATAAGCATCTGAGTCATTTTGAGGGGCCTAAGCAGCGATGGGCAGCCAGACACTTGGGATTGCAAGTCTGTGGGTCTGGACCTCTGGCTGGACAGGGCCAGAAACCTCATGTAACAGATGGTGTCCCAACGTGGGCCAAACACCCACATAAATCTGGAGAATGCTTAAAAAGGGTTCAGA
Organism: Phyllotis vaccarum; assembly: GCA_033318265.1. NCBI lineage: Eukaryota > Metazoa > Chordata > Mammalia > Rodentia > Cricetidae > Phyllotis > Phyllotis vaccarum. The sequence goes on along the minus strand of JARWLC010000001.1, from coordinate 144,323,219 downwards.
AATGGAGCCAAAAGTAGCTTCTGAGTTGTGTTTCTGAAGTAGGTCATGGTACAGAGATACTGTGGTATTCTGTATTGAATTTCAAAACTGGCAGGTCCACTGCAGGCAACTTAAACCAAGGCCAGTTCCTGAAGTCTCACAGAAGACTCTGTATGAGCAACAAGTTGCATATGATTGATTTAAGATTTCTGTTTATATTGAATAAAAAGGGAATAGAGTCAAAGGCAACTTCTTAGAGGCAGCATTTTCTTGTGTCTGCTCTGTTTGCTGGCAGCGAGCAGAGACACGGTCCCTCTAAGAGAAACTTACTGACTCAGCTTTATTGGCAAAACTTGTGTGGCTCTATAAGAGACCCTGCTGCCAAACACTTAAGAACTGTTAGACCTAACTGCAGACAGGCATTTGACTACAAAAGCTTCTAAGTTAAACCATTATTATATATTTTAAAGGTATCTTGACTTTGAAATCTGGGTCTAAGGATGTGTTGCTTTGGAAAAGAAGTTCTGCTTCTGTTTCCACAGAAGATGATACCCTGTGGATTACTTCCAGGTTATTATGGTTTGGTCAACCAAGACCCCCTGAAAAAAAACTTTTATGGGAAGAGATGGCCACATCAGCTTCAAGGCTGCAACTAAGATGATCCAGTCTCAAGAACCCATAAGACTGCCAGAGCCCTTCAATCAGCCAGAAATAGTAATGGAAAGCTACGCCCAAATTCTAAAAATATTGTTTATAATGTTTGTTTTTATTACAAATGGTTAATGGACACAGTCAATCTCTTTCTAAGGAAAAAATAGGAATATGGTATAGAAATGATTTTAAAAGGATAGATTATTGAATTTACTTTAATCTAAAAATCAGCTGTTAATCTAAAAATATTTTACATTGGTATGAATTTTGGTTTATTGATACAAATTTAAGGTCAATTTTTGTTATACTGTATGTATTTTTCTACTCTTCTTTGGTATGATGTTTATGCAACTCATTTAAAATCATAATGTATAACTAAGAAATGCAGATTAATAATCATCTATGATAACCAAGCTTATAGTCATGTTAATTAGATTTTAGGTATACAAAGATATATTTCAAATAGTTAATTTTCAAACACTTCAAAGCCTGCAGAATATGGCATTTAAAATATTTTAAGAACTTAAACTTTTTTGGATAGTGAGACAGGTCTGCTCCTGGCAGCACCAATCTATGTCAAGAGAATAATGGGCATTCAAGAAACTTCATGTGGAGTTTACTTCCTTTGCGGCAATGGTTAGGTTATCCACTGGACAAGAACCTGTTTTTATATTGACTGTTTAACAGTATGATGTTTAAACTGGACATGCAGGACTCATAGGAAAGTGATCTCTGAACTTTGGCAGAATAAGCCTAGACGGTCCTTCAGGTTCCTGCTTTGCAGAGAAAACTGCCAGACATCCTTCAGGACTGAAGAAGTGACTGATGAACTATGCCAGAATAGGCAGATCAGTCCTTTGAATTTCCTGCTTCACTGAAAGGTATGCCAGAGACTCTGAGCATGTAAGCTGAAGATGGACACCCCAATGTTACTAAGGAACTTAGAGTGACCATCCAGGCAGACAAGGTGTCATATCTATCATTTCTACATTTTGGAAATTGTTTGCACTTCCTGTTTATGGGGATAATATTATATCCTTATGTGGTCTTTGATGTAGTTGAAGATTATATAGTTATAGTTATTAGCTTTGTTAGTTATTTTAAAAGGTATATTGAATATGAAACTTTAGACTCACAAAGATAAGGTATATGATAGAATATTTTCTTTAATTTTGCTAAATGCAAACAGACTAGATATTGTAACCATAATTCTTGCTTGATAGCTGTTTTGTTATATGTAGTTTTGCTATGTTGAAATTATGGAAGTGATGTGGGAATGTCTTTCTGTATGCTGTGAATAAATGACTGTTTTGACCCATGACAGGCACCGTAGCAGTAGGCAGGAAAACTGGAGCACAGATAGGAATAGGAGGGTGGAGTCGAATGAGACATGATCCAACCACTCATGATGCAAGATGTAACAAAATAGGTAAGCTGCAGGCCACGTGGCAAGACAAGATAAGGGAAATGGGTTGAATTAAGATGAAAGAACTAGCTAGCAATGTGCCTGAGCCAGAGGCCAAACAGCATAAAATTAATTAAGTGTCCGAGTCATTTGGGGGTGGGGGGAGTGGCTGCAGGCAGGTCCAAATTATGGAGCTAGTCAAGGCCAGAAACCTCTTGTTACAAACATCCTCTGGCCACTAGATAGGAAAAGAGTATAGTCAAGAGTAAAGTCGTGTAGTAGCATGAATATACTTTGGGAAGGAAGCTACCACTGCCACGGAGAGATTCAAATTTTCCTCTCGTGCTATGAAATAAAACTGTAAGATAATGGACCAAGGGATGAAGGACACAGGAGAAATCCTATTGACTTTGAAGAGTAAGAAAAGATAAAGACCCAGTGGAGAGCATTGATAAAGGGACGCCTGGATTATAGTGCTTCACTGAGAGGCAGAAAGCCTATCAACACTAAGTTTAGTAGGAACACGGAAGAGGAACAAGATGTCTGGGAAAGTTCATTGCTGAGCCGGAACATGCAGAATTGCTCCTGTCGCCACCTTCCTAGGCTCTGGCTAACAAGCACTGGTAATCTTCCACTTCGAGAAGGTCGAGAAGATGGAGTCAAAAAGCCTCTCTTGGACACAGGCACTAAGTGAATGAAAACAGAAGATGAGAAGAAATATCATAGAAACCTCCCAGAAGCCAGCTCACGCCACTGCTAGGCATAGGCATAAGCTAGAGGAATCTGCAGTTGTGCACAGAACAAGCTACAGGAACAATGGCAGAACACAAACAACTATTGTTGCTAGCTCCAGTATTGACACTCTAGCTGTAGTGGGATTCAAGTGCATCACCTTGACCTAGAGGCACGGCCTCTTGGACAGTGTAGGTGTGGAATTCACCAACAACCTTCAAAGCTGTAGCTAGAGGCGTGGCTGGGAACAGCTTAAATCAAGATCAAGGTACATGTCCACAGCTCTCTCTGCTTTCCCATCACTTGGAAGGAAGACTTGTTTTGTTCAAATGAGTGAATCGTTCCAATCTTCCCGCCTCTTATTCATATTGCAAGTTGTTCTTGACTCCTTTAATAAATATTAACCTATCAACCAATTGCCTGTGATTAATATCCGGCTACATCAGATTAGGTTTGCACATTTTTGCACATCACTCCTGTTTCCCTCAGTCTCTATAATTTCGCAGTTAACATCAATCTTCAAAAGCAACCTTCTATCAAACAGCTGGCCAACCAAAAGCAACCTTCTATCAAACAGCTGGCCAACCAGTGCAGAAAGTCAAGGACAAACCAGTTCGAGAAATTGCCAGACCCTTAAAGTCATATTTTTAACATTTTAATGGCTCCAAAGGTAGAGAAAAGTTCCAAAAGATGAAAAATTTCAACCAATATATCAAAACTTTTAATGGATTTACTAGGGGGAAAAAACTTGACAAAGTAAAGAAAAATGCATCTGACGGGCCCATAGATGAGCACTGAACTTAGCAGGGAAATTAATAATACTTAAACTAGGACCAGGGGATTTCAAAAACCAAGGCAGCAACACAAAAAGGAGAAAAATCAAAACAAAACCCTCCAGAGAACAATCAAATAGTATCAAATTTGGGTGATCATAAGCCCAGAGGAGAAATAAAAAGGAAAATGGCCAATTGTGAAATACATTTTTAAAAAATGAAGTACATTTAAGAAAACTAATAAAAAAAATGAAAAAACTCAGAAAAAAATGAAAATTTTAATCCAGTCACATCTGCAAACTGGTGAAAAAAAAAAGAAGGAACAAAATCTAAATGATAAGAAAAAAATATTAGCTACAAATGGATTAAGATATGGATCCTTTAATTTTTAGTTAATTGTAATTAGTTCTTCTAATTCATTGTAAACAAGAATGCAATCCAGTGATATGCCCATGCATGCCCACCGTGGGCAACACTATCCCTAGACAGGTATTCCTGACTGTATAAGAAAGCCTGGCAGCCTCCCCCATAGTTTCTGCTCCATGTTCCTGCTTGAGTCTCTGCTTTGCCTTCCCTTGATGACTGTGACCTGGAACTGTCAGCCAAGAACTAATTTCCTCCCCTCAGGCTGCTTTTAGTCATGGAATTTGTCAGCAGCAAGAAATGAAACTAGAATAAATCACTCCTTACTCACTCAATTCCCGGTTCCTTGATGTGAAATTATACTTCACAGCCATGGTGTTAAAAACAATGTAACTGACCCAAAAGACCCATGTGTCAATGACATAAAATAAAGACTCCAAATGCTAATCTATAAAAATACAGCTGCCTGATTTTTTTTTTTTTGTAAAGACTCCAAAAATATACACTGGATAAAATAGCATCATCAACAAGTGATCTTGAGATTTCAACCTGTGGAAAATGAAATTGGATCCCTATCTTTTACTGTGCACAAAAATCAAGACAGGAACCAGGAGGTAAGAATTGAAGCAGAGGTCATAGGGGAGCACTCTTTACTGGCTTGCTTCCCCTGGCTTGCTCAACTTGGTGTTTTGTACAGCCCAGGTCCACCTGCTGAGCAGTGGCACATCTCACTCTGGACTGGGCTCCTCGCTTCCATGGAAATGCCCCATAGACCTTTCTACAGGCCAATCTGATGGAGCAATTCCTTAGTGTCGCTTCCATCTTCCAAAGGAACTCTACTCGGTGTCAAGTTGACAAAAACTTACCAGCACATAAGGTTTAGGAAAAAATACCAATAATTGATAAGTGGGATTTAATAAAATTAAAAGTGTCTGTACAACAAAAGACACTCAATTATTGAGTGCAGAGAAAGCCTGCAGAATGGGAAAAGTCTTTGCCAGTCTTACATTTGCAAGACAGATTGCTTGTAAAACTGGCTATGTCTGTGCAAAAGCTTGGATTTAGACAGGTATCTCTCAGCTAGGATTCAGTCTTTTCCTTTTAGAGGGAAGACTCTCTCCCCAGCTGCAAATCCAAAACAGCACACAGCTGTTGGAATAGTTTATTTCTTTGCTATTGTTATGGGTTCCTGAATCTTTAAGATCTACCTCTCTCTCTTGTTAATTTCATGTTCTCCCATAACCGTTCATCTCAAGGCACAACTGTGTACCTGTTGATAGGGGAGAGGGTTGTTTATTTTCCCTGTTGTCTTGTGTTACAATGTGTTTTCTTGGTCCCGGGCGGCCAGAGGTCCAGACCCACAGACCCTGCAGCCCCAGACCTCTTAGCCGTCCGCCGCTGCTCAGGCCCCCAGAAATGACTCAGACTCTTATATTAAGTTCATGCTGTTTGGCCTATGGCTCAGGCACATTGCTAGCTAGCTCTTACATCTTAACTCAACCCATTTCCATTAATCTGTCTGCCACGTTGCCCGTGTCTCACCTGTGCTCCTTACATGTTGCTCCTTGGGCTTCAAGCCTGGACTGTCTCTCCTTACAAGTTAATCCTTTGGGCTTCTGGCTCCTTCTCTCTCTGACTCCGCCCTGCTCCTCCTACCTATTCTGATTCCTCCTCCTACTTTTTCTATGGTGCCTGTCATGCGCCAAAACAGCTCCTTTATTTAAAGATTGCTATTCACAGCATACAGAAAGGCATTCCCACATCAGTCTTGTAGGAGCCAGATGAGTGCTGGGCCTCTATTCAGCCAATAGAATACAGTAGATTCTGCTTACAGTAGATTTATTGTGTTAAAGTATGCAAGCCAGAAAAAGAAAATGGTAAAAGCCAATAAAGTGATAAAATTACAAAAGTCATGTTTGTTAATTTTCAAAGTCAGCCTTCAATTTAAAATAGTTGTTGACTGCTGTAACAAGCAGCAAATTAAATATGCACAAAATTGAGTAACAGGATGTACACCAAAATACAAGCTGAATTGTGTAGCTGTGGGCTTGTGTTCTCTACAACATATTAGCACCTGCCCTAGTTAGCCTTTGTTGTGTGGGAAAGGGTTGGCTTGAGTTCCATGTCCTAACGCAATCATCAATCACTGGGAAAAGTCAGGGATGAAATTCAAGAAGGAGCAAAGGCAGGGATCCTGAGGAACACAGAGTGGGCTGTTCTTCCTACATCTATAATCAACAACACCAAAAATTATTCAACAGACAGGCTCACGTGTCAGTCTTGGGAAACAACTTGCCTATTGAGATTTCCTCCTCCCACTTAAAACTAGGTTTGCATCAAGTTGACAATAACTAAACACTAGATTACAACATTTCTGTAATTGTGTAAAATTACTTCTGTTTGAGCATAAATTAAAAGATGTGTTAAAATGTTCCAATATGTGGTGCTACATGGGGCCACAGTGTCATCTTGGCCCAAGCTGCCTCAGAGGGCCATGTTTGGATCCACAGCCCTACCACAACCAGGGTCTGCCACTTGGGGCTATGGTGACATCTGAGCCCAAGCTGCTGCCAAAGGTCAGGTCTGGGTCTATGATCCCACTGCAGCTTGGAACTGTGTTGATGTCCAAGGCCCATGTTACCACAGGGACCCATAGGAACCATGTGTTTTGAACCTGCTCATTGGCCCTGGAATGGCTGACTGTACCCCTTCCTGGTGATTGCAATAGAAGAGCTAGTCCTCCCCATGGCAGAGCTGGCCTGCAGGAGAGATGACCCTGCCTCTCACTAAGGGTATGGGAGGGCCGGCATGGGCCTAGTAGAGTTCTGTCCCTTGCCTGAGGGGCGTGGTCTCAGAGCCCAGACTGGCAGGCTCAGCTACCAACCAGACCTACATCCTGGACCCATCCTAACATCTACCCCATCTGTGAACTGCTGAGTCGTGTGATAGCAACAGGAGTTTCGGTAAGTGCCCAGTGTTTTGTTTCTAATTAATTCAGAGGAGGGCTTTCTTTTGGGGGGACACTGAAGGGGCAGGGTCTGGGAAGTGAACAGGATAGAGGTGTATGATCTGAAATGCTCAAAAACAAATCACTAAAAAAATTATGTTTTATATATAAAATAAACTAAGTAATTTTAAAACATGAGGGGACTTTAATTGCCAGGGAAGGAGGGTAATATAGAAAAGAAGGAGGATAAACAGCCCTAAAGGTGTTTTTTAAAGCCTGACATGGTGGCACGTGCCTTTAATCTCAGCATTTGAGTGGGAAGCAAAACAAGATGAGTGTGAGTTCCAGGACAGCCAGGCTTAGGTAGAGAGATCCTGTATTTTTTAAAAGATGTTTGTAACTCCACAAGAAATTATATTTTTCTTATTACCCGTGTGTGTGTGTGTGTGTGTGTGTGTGTGTGTGTGTGTGTGTGTTTATGTGTGTTTACATATACATGTATATGAAATGGAGTTGGAGTTATACCACTTTGGCTGACAATGCTCCTTCAAAGAGCCATAGACTAACAAATGCTCCAGTACCAAATGGGAGAAAGCCCCTTTTGCGTTATTGGTCAGGGACGTCCAAGAGACTCCCAAAACAACATGGACTCTCGCAATGGCACTTCATCTCCTCCCAGAGATTGAAGTATGTCCCTGTTGCTGAAGACACCAGTCGCTAGGAAGTCTTCTATAAGAGTGTGTCTCCTAGAAATATTCTGGAAACATCAACCATGCTACCTCAACAGTATGTGTGCCTAAACAAGACCTCAACAAGTCCAACTCCAATGCACGAGGGAGGAGGGAACCTCAGGGTGGACATAAAGTATTGTGGAATTAATATGAACTAAGTTCCTAAGAAATGAAAGAGTAAGCAAAATGTAGAAAGATGACAGCATGCTTCTAATATGGTATGTATAATAGCAAAACTCAAAATCATATAGATCATTCTTCTAACTGGGTGTTTAAGGTGTACCAAGAAAAAAAAAAGCAACTTGAAATTTTTATGCTGAATAAAAGAATCGTCTAATTTTATGTTAACTCAAATATTTATTTAGTATTGCCACAAACATAACAAAGTCTCAGGGATTTGGAAGATAGCAGTGAATAAAACAAAACACAGTACCAGCCCCTATGAATCTTCCATTCTTGCCTGTGCTTTAATGTAGATCGTATACCTAACTCTATATTTAATGGAAATATAGTTCTGAAATAAAGTATTGTTCACGTTCAATTGTTAGTATCACTGGGGACCTATTAACATTGAATATTTTTTCTTTCAGTGTAAGATTTGAATATAAAAATGGAAGATGTTATAAATTATTTATATATTATCTTACTTTTGTGCCTAATATAATATTCACATGAATGAAAAAATTATCTTCAATTTTCCCTTGCTACAAGATGAAGCAAAATCCCTTCAACAGAGGACATGAAGGTGATTTTTATCTCTCAAAATGTTTTTTGTTTGTTTTATCTAATTTGAGTTCCCCTAGGGAGCATGTGTGTATTTGTGGGTATGTGTGGATGTAAATATATGTGCTCTTGTAGATATGTGTGAGGGTATGTGTGTATGTGTGCTATGTGTGTACATATGTATGTCAGCATGTGTGTCTGTGTGTGGGGGGATGTATAGGGGTATGAGTGGATTGTGAGTATATGTGTACATATACATATACACTCCTTACAATTCTCAGTTGATAGACCAGTCTGTTTTCATATAGTTTTTCTAAACATAACATAAAATGAAAAAATCTCAAGTGTTCTGCTTGAAGGATTATTTTAATGCATGCTATCATCTAAAATAAAAGCCTAGAATAAACTGCAGGATATACTTCTACATCTGAAGTCTATTGCTCAAAATTTCAGCCTGAGTTTTCATGCACTGTAAGGTGCTGTCTTCTCTTTGTGCAATGTCTTTAAATAAAATATCCTAATTTATATCTCCCAGCCTGATGGTTGGTGGGTAGGGGAATTTGAATCTTTTTCAATTTAGGGCTACTGGAAATAATATGGTAAATATTCTTGTGTCTTTTGTCAGGTCTTTTGCTCATTTCTCTCTGGTAAATGCCCAGAAGTAGAATTCTTGGGACAGGGTGATATATAAATTGAGATAAGTACAGCTAAGTAATTTCTGAAAATGTTCTCACCCGTTTGTTCTCTGACCAGCATCATATGTTAGCATCATTACTTATCCTTATCATCCAGTAACATTATTTATCTTATATTTTATCCATTCTTGTAGCGCATATTTATTTTTTTGTTTTAATTTTTTTTAAGTTGTATTTTAAACAATTTGTCGAATTACTGGTTTTCCGAGAACCTTCACTAAGGATGTTTAAATCCTGAAAATGTTTTCACTAGACTATCTCTTGTTTCCTTGAATTGTAGGATTCACTTACAGGATTTTTTCTTCCTATTTATACTTAGCTTTCATGGCCCATTCCACTTAATTAAATTTAAAAAAAAAAACTCAAAATTGGTGAATAACAATAAATATATATTTCTTGCTCAGTTTCCATTTTGTGATGGGTCAGTTGCAGCCCTTCTGGATCCTATTTGGACTTAGTATTTCTTGCCTTAGCATGGCCTCATTCTAGGGATCCAGCTGAAGACAGAGCCAAGAGCTAAGAGACTATTTTCATGACTACAAGTCACAGCAAACTAGCAAGACTTTTGACAGCATTGATTCAGTCAAGGAAAATACCCTATGTCCTTACATGCCATGGGCCAACGGCAATCCCAGGACCAATCCCAGAGGCAGTAGGACAGACCAGTTCTATTCTCTTTCAAAGGAAAATTAGGTGGAGAGCAGTAAGAGTTTAAAAAAAAAATCCTACAACATGTAACAAATTACTTTCTCCCACACTCCCTCAGTAATGTCTTCCAGATGAAGAAAATAAAATATAACAATAAAGTAAAATATGAAAATATTTTCTGTTATTGTTTGCAAGTTTCTGCACCCAATTAAAGATATCTTCCCTAAGCTGGAAGAATAGCTTGGTGGCTAAGTTGAGAAACATTTGCCCAGCATGAGTAAGATCCTGGGTTTGATCCTCAGTTCTGGGGGGGGGGGGGAACTATTTTTGATTTGAATATGAAAGAAAAGAGTTTAAACACCATTAATATATTATCGTTTATATGCTTTCTTCCTGTCATCCATAGATAACTTTGACATAATGGAAACTCATTTTCAATATTCTCATGTCCTTCTACATTGAAAGTTGACAACTTTTTCTGAAAAGGGCCAGTGAACTCTGCTACTTGTTGGACTGTCCTGTCTGCTGCTCTCACTCACCTCTCCCACGGCCACATGGAAGCAGCAGAGGTGACATACAAGGCATCGAGTGTAACTGCACCCCTGTTCTGTCAAAGATGGTGACACATGCCTGCAACCCAGCAATTGAACGGCAAAGCCACAAGCTGAGCTATACATTAGTTTCTGGGATACATGGCACAACCCTATTCAAAAACATGCATTCAACTGTATTATTTAATCATTCACAATTACATCAGAAATCTGTATGAAATGGGTGCCTGGTACTTAGTTTTAAGATGAGAAACAAGATAGAAGATAGATAGATAGATAGATAGATAGATAGATAGATAGATAGATAGATAGATAGATAGATAGATAGATAGATAATTATACACTGTAACACTGGCTTTCTCATAAATTCAGTGCTCATAAGTATAAGTGAGTTCAGCAACTTTGATCTTTTTTCAAAATTTAAGTTGCCATCCTTGGCCCTTTGCAATTTTATATAAATGTTAAAGTCAACGTTTCCATTTTCAAGACACACAATACATCCTCCACTGGAATTTGTATTGGGACTGCATTTTATTTTTGTGTCATTTATGTGTATGTGTTTGTGTGTCTGTGAGTGTCCACAGAGGCCAGAAGAGGGAGCTGGGGTAACAGGTGGTTGTGAGCCTCCTGATGTGGATGTCGAAAGCGGAACAAAAGTCTTTTGGAAAAGCAGTTCTTAACCCCTGAGCTACCACTTTAGGCAAGGATTGCATGTTTATACACACGCATACTTGCATGTACACACCATTTTGAAAGGATTAACATCTTTCCATTGTTAAATTTTCCAATTCATAAACATGATGGAATTTTCCACTCATTTTGTTTGTTCTCATTTTACGCAGTATTAGCTTATAATTGCCTCTATAAGAAGCACACATACTTAATAGAAACACAAGGACATTAAATCGTGATGAATAATCTTGCCTGTAGAAAACACAATCATCTTATATTTATATACGTCTAAGCATATAACCTCACTCATACACTTAGGCATGTGTTTGCATTGACATCATGCACACACACATGAATAATAAATAGGTAGCTAATTTAAGAAGGGAGGGGCCACCACAGCATGATGACTTGAGTTCAATCATCAGAAATCCTGTAAAGGAGAAGAGAAGGAACTAACTTGATAAGCTCTCCTTTGACTTACACACATGCACTCCACACATCACAGTTATACAATAAAAACGTGATTTTAATTTATTTAAGAAATAGTATGGCCTCAAATAATAATATAGAGCAAAACGTGAGAGAATCCCAGTTTGGCTCATACCTGTAAGCCCAGCATTTGAGAAGCTAAGGCAGGAAGATCATCATAAACTCAGGGCAAACCTGAGCTACAGAGAAAATTTCAAGCCATCCTGGGTTAGGTGTATGACTCATGTTCAAAAAACGGACAGAAAAAGGTAGAAATCAAAATGAGTTTGAAGCCCGTGGCTGCATTCTGAGTGAGGTAGCTGGGTCATATGGTTCTATCTCAAGTTTGAGAAACCACCACTATATGTTTAAAAATATTGTGATGAGTTTCTTCATCTGCTGTTTAAAAGTTAATGTAAAAGGGAAATTTGACCTAATATATTTTTAAGTATTCTGACCTCTTTTTGTGTGGGGAGCATGGCTGGATTTGAATTCAGGGCCTTAAGCATGATGGGAAAGTGTTGTCACCAAGTCACTTGAAAGCCTCCTGTCCCATTTTCATCTCATTTTGGAGCTCTAACTACACACGCACATATGCATACACATACAAAATCATACATGCACACAAACGCATGCATACATGATGTGCCTATAAACACACACACACATGTAAACAGAGAGAGATACTTTCTTTACCAAATCTTTTTTTAAGGATTTATTTATTAATTATGTATAGGGTGTTCTGCCTGCATGTATGTCTGCATACCAGAAGAGGGCACCAGATCTCATTATCATTATAGATAGTTGTGAGCCACCATGTGGTTTCTGGGAATTGAACTCAGAACCTCCTGAAGAGCAGTCAGTGCTCTTAACCTCTGAGCCATCTCTCCAGTCTTCCAAATCTTGTATCTTAAAAAAAAAAGAAAGCCACTCTACATTTCACACTTCCACACAAACTTTTTCTGCTTGCATTTTCTTTTTTCCTTCTTCTTAATTAGATTTCTCATGTCAACTTTAGTATTAATATTCGAATTTCCTCTTGATTTTTCCTTACAGTAAAATTTCCATCTTTTAATTTTTTTGAACTTAAGACTCATAGTTGCTTCAACATTAATCTGATCCTTCTAATATCTTCATGTTCTACGCCTCTGATTCTAGCTTATGATTTTATACTTTATTCTGTGTCATATGAAGCTGCTTCCAGCACATCTGCTAGCTTTGACTGAACGTCAGGCATATAATATTCTTCCAACACGCAGAGTATTTGATTGACACAGCAAAACTGATTGTCTACAACCCAGACCTTCATGGAAACTGAAGCGTTGGGGGTTTAATAGTTGCCTCTACCCACACTGTTTCCCCCACATCTTGGGGATCCCCAGATTTTATCTTGACTGCTTTCCTTTCTGCTGTTTTTTCTTCTTCTTCTGGGTTTTTTGATGTTTGCTTTCAAGTACAATTAAAGAGTTACAATTGTTTGTTTGGGTTTTTTAAAGTTAAAACTATCTCTAAGTTCCACATAAATCAGTGGGCATAAGTCTTTGCAGTTTCGTATTCTTCAAGATCTTGTTCCCTCAATTCCCTTCTGGATTGAGAATTCTCCACCCCCAACTAAAGCCCACTGAAACTACCTCCTCTAGTAAACACCTTCCATTCAGACTGTGGGCTCTGTGCTTGCAGTCACTAGGCTGCCACTAAAACAATGGCAACACTGTCACTAGCCTCAAGAGTAGAAGGGCAGGCGGGTCTGGCTCCTCTAAAAAGGCTTTCCTTTGTTCTTAACACTTTCTTTGGATGCAGTTCAAATGGATGCTTTTATATGTGCAGGAACTATTTTAATTTTTGGCCATTTATATTTTGTATTTGTTGTGTGAGTGGGGCATTCTACCATGGACAGAAGCAAAATTCCATTTCGAATATCAGGGGTGTTCCCTCCCATTTTCTACCTGGCCAAATGTATGCATTTCTGTGTTACTATTGTACCCCTTGGCATGCTGATCCCTGATCTTTTCAGAACGCAAAAAGCCAGAATTATATATCTTTGTATAATAAGATGCCAAGCACTCTGCCCTGGGACCCTTCGACATTCCTCAACATGCCTACACACCTCCCAAAAGGTGTATCTTAGAATCTGTAAGGTGATGATCTCAATCACCTTTTCTGGTTTTATTTATTTCTCTTGTTTCTATGGAAACTGCACTGGCTATGGTAATGAGCCTTGAACACAACAATGAGATTAACACCCCTACAGTAACATTATTTTAGGCTGAAGCTGGGGGTGGGGGTTGCAAAATGAGCAAGAACTACAACAAAGATTGCTCTTTATGCATAAACTAAAATCTAAATGGACCGAATTTCCCATCACTTACTTGTCTTGACTGCTATATATCTAGTCAAGGCTTATCTTTATCCCTCTGACCAGTCTGACCCAATTCTTCATTTCTCTCCTGCTTTCCTATGCCAACAATGGCAGGCTTCCTCCGTCCCTTGTCGACTTAATGTGTGTGAGGGCTAGAATCAGAAGCTAAGTCATCCTGGCACACTAAAGAAGTGTAGGAGGCAGTGCTGAACAGCCAGAGGACACGGGAGTTCCACCATATTACACTGTTTGTCACTTTGATGTGAAGAATGGCCATGAGGTTATTAAATAGTCTGTCCTGGCTTTTTTTTTCTTAGTATTTTAGCATTCGCTCCCATGCCATTGTTCCAGGTTGTTTTCCATGGTAACCTCCTAATTATCTTATGGAGAGGGATTTGCCCACTGGAAACTGAGCAGGCTTAGGTTGTTGAAATCCACAGGGCTACTCATTCATGTGTTCCTATGTTTACAATTTAGCTGTGTTAACTCATGGAAACTGCTCTGGGACAGATTTAAATCAGAACAGACAGCTTCCATTTTTGCTCTGAAAATCAAATGAGAAGACTTATTTTAAATGGGTCATTGGTGGCTTGCCCCAACATGTGTGGCATGCATGTTCACTTAGATGCAGTGGAATGTAATTTTTAACAAGTCCAAGAGTCTTTGTCAAATCAGACTTAAAAACAAAAACACTTCATTTGGAGTGTGGACCATGGCGGGCATCTAAGGAACACTGCTTTCTTTCTATAATACCTGTATCTAACATAATAAGCAAAAAATTATGTAAGTATTTATAATTCTTACAGTTTCATAGAGGATCTCTCTCTTTGTCAATAATAGATGACAGATTGATGGATGGATAGATAGAGAGATCATATGGATGATTGATTGCTCTCTCACTACTATTAATATTTCAACAAACAAAAAGATATATTTAAAATTGGATGGGGGTTTTAGCTCCGTTGCTAAAAACTGAGTATGACTGTAAGTGATGTTCAAGAGTTTAGCCTTCTGTTTGTTAACTATGGTTTACTGAACAAGTACTACGTGCCAATACTATAAAAAGTGGTTCTAAACGTCTAGAGATGAATAATTAAGTAATTCTGGGCTGTAGAGATGTCTCAGTGGTTAAGAACTCTTGCTGTTCTTCCAGAAGATCAGAGTTCAGTTTGATTCCCAACACACACACCAGGAATCTCCCACCCTCAGTTCCAGGGAATCTGACACCCTCTTCTGGCTTCCAAGGACACATGCACACACACACAGATAGATAGATAGATAGATAGATAGATAGATAGATAGATAGATAGATAGATAGATAGATAGATAGATGGATGGATGGATGGATGGATGGATGGATGGATGGATGGATGGATGGATGGATGGATGGATGGACGGATAGATAGATAGGTCTCTGATACTGTTTATGGTAAATATTCCACGTTCCAAAGTGGAAGTAACTGTGGAGATGACAAACATACTAAATTTTTTTTTACTCTAAAGATCTCTTCACTGCTGATATCAAAACAGTATGTTTTTAGACTAGAGAGATGGCTCAGAGATTAAGAGCACTGGCTGCCCTTCCAGAGAGTGGTCCTAAGTTCAATTTCCAACAACCACGCGGTGGCTCATAGCCATCTATAATTTTATCTGGTGCCCTCTTCTGGAGTGCAGGCATGCATGCAGGCAGAACACTGTATTCACAACAAATAAATATATCTTTTTAAAACAACTAAATTATTTACACCTTAGCTCTATATAGTTTTATAATAAAAGAGGGAAGTCCTTAGATTAAAGTCAAAATATCAATCATACTATTTAAAAGAACTGGACTAAGCAATCATAACAGCCACAGTGTGAGTTAAACCGTATTCGTTATCCAGTGAATCATTCCCTCCATATCAAAGAACATACACAAGCATTTACACGTGTAAAACATACACTGAATCTCTTTACCTGAATTAATAAATTAGTTAATAATTACTAAATTTAGCCTTTACATGACCCAGAGTGGTAAGTGTAACAAAACTTTACTTCTAGGATTAAAACTATTTAAAATTGTACAGAGTATCTTATACATGTTAAATAAAATGAATAACACGATTCTCAACCTCTATCAATGTCTCAGAAAGCACACAGCCTTACTTCCTAAGACTCCACACAGATATCCCAGTGTCTTTCCTCATTTCTCTGTGTTGTCCTGTCTTCTGCACAGAGCAGCTCCCATTGCACCAGAAATGAAAGCATCTGAAAGATTTGCACTTATTAGGTCTCAAGTTCAACCCACAGAGAATTCCCTTCCCAGGATGTTCTTATAAAAGCTTGTAAGGTAGCTGACTGTGAGGTGAAGTGTCTAGTCTGCAGGCCATGGATACAATGGTGATTGGTGCAACCTGATTTAAGCAGAGCACTTCAGCCAGGCAGAGTGAGTCAACCATGGCACTAGGGAGGCAGACATGTGGATCTGTGTGCCTGAAGCCAGCCTGGTCTACAAAGTGAGTTCCAGGATGGCCAGAGTCACATAAAGAAACACTATATCAGGAAAAAAAAATATGCCAGGTAGTTGTGGTGTATCTTCTCAGATTCTACAGAATGACAGCCTTCCTGCCTTCTCAAAGTCGGCCTGCTGTGATGAAGAAATTCAGTGCTCTGCTCAGGCTCCTCCCTGTCATTCTGTTCTCGGCCTTGAAGCTGCCTGTGCTTTATTCACCTGAGTGGCTACTCATCAAACAGAGAGGCAGAGACCAAGAAAGGTGAAGACAGAGGAATCAAGCAAAAGTAGAGACTCTTCTACAAAACTACTCTAGTGGGAATCAGCCTTACTTCAGGAAAGTAGCAAAAGCAAACAAGAAAGTACATCACTGCAGCTGCTCCGGGAACATGCAAACTGCTGACCCAAGGTGGCCATCTGGGGATTTTCCCTTCATTCTGATGCTACTAAGACAGCCTGACGTGGAAACTGATATGGAAATCAGTTTTGGTCAGTAGATTTCAAATGGTACCTTTAGCCCAGTCTAGAGCAGGTACCACTGTTCACATAGTTTCTAGGCTCTGGGTGTTTGTCATGGAGTGTCCTTACAAAGGTTTCTTTCAGGTGAGTCCTTTCCTCAATAGACATCCTTTATAATAATTCACTAAGAATAAATACCAATTATTAATGCTTACAAATTACTTATAAACATAAATCTGTTTGTAAGTATATTAAAATACATTCACATACATTTAAATATATAAAACATATTTGTGGGTATATTTATATTTCCAAATATAAATAAAATGTTTATGATAAATAAACATAGAAATGTCAGTATGGTTTTAAATTCTGGTGACTTACATTTTAAGTAGCCATTTCAAGCCTCCCATAGTCCAGTAGCACTAATGGTCAACTGTCACTCAGCTCCCTCAGCACAATGCCAGGAAGAAAGGTGCCTCTTGATGAGATTTGGAGTATATTTTATTTCCTCCATTTTCCTGCTCTCTCCTTTCTTCCATTGTGATTTCTTATGCTTTTTACTGAACTTTAGACGATATGATTTGCTTTATATTTTTTATTAAATAGTTAGATCATAAGTATATGTTTTCTGAAGAAAGCTATGGGAGTGCAGGGAAAAATGGAAAGCCATATGGAAACCTGCTATTTATCTACTGTTTTCTTCATATGAAATAGTTTGGCTGGAGTTACCCTACACAGGAGATAATGATCCTTCCAAAAGTCATAGGTTGCCAAATAAAATGTACAGTGCCAAGAATAGAATAGATATCGCCCTTGAGTGGTTGGTCAAAGACGTCCCAGAGAACTTCAAAAGAATACAGACTAATGCCGTCGCTCTTGGGAACCCACAAGAACTTAATGATAAGACCCTATAGTTAAATGCACCATCTACTTTGGCCAAAACGCATGAAGATATCAAGGTAATCAGGAAACTTCCTTCTTGCTGGCTAACATTCATGGTACCGAAAGATGCTATGCGGGCTTGTGGGGGTGAAGGAGTCCGTGGACTCATTCATCTGTGAACACGATGAACTGCAACTATGACCAAGTGGCAAGCTGTGCTCATAGATGCGATAGTGGTCGGAATGCCATGGGGGTAACCAGCCGCTTTCTGGTTAGATTTAAGATGTGTTCCTCAAGAGAAAATGGATTTCTAGTACTGTAAATCTGTCCAAGAGCCCATAGTTGGGAAACTCACAGAACACAAGGGTGAACTTAATAATACCATTCTAGTATATCAGACCGTTTTCTTAGCCCTTATCTGTATGGGTATAGACTGGTGCAGCTCTCAGATCTCACCAAAGAAATTTCTTTGTGCGGTGGACTATGGCTCACACATAAACTCACAACTGGTCAAGGTGCAAAGATGGAGTGCTCATGGAGAAGCTAGTCATAAATTAGATATCTATATGACCTCCATCTAGAAGGAGGAGAAGAAATACTTTAAGATTTGAGATCATGGGAGAACATGAACAAAACAGTGTCTTCTGGACATGACAGGCCAGTTGCACTGAGGGACTCACAGCAGTTTTTGTTGCCGGCACAAGGCCAAGCCAGTCAAAATTCTAGCATAGAAATGAAAAGGCTCTCAAACCTCATCCCTAACTGAAGGGCAAGTAACAGTTGATGGCTTCTGGAGGATGGAGAATCAGTTTCTTTAAGAATGTGTTCCCTGATAGATCAATCATGCTGTAAGGCGTAGTCTCCCATCCATAACTCTATAGAAAGTACAAATGGGACTTAATGGGTTAATTTTTACCTATTGATAGAAAGGAAAGGGGGCAAGAACATAAAACTCTCCAAGGTTTATGTTGTGATTATAGGAATTTCAAGCAAAGAGTTTGAGATTAACAATTTTACTTCATAGACTATGATTCTTAAATTTATAAAATACTCACAGATTTTTTTTTCTACACTAAAAAGTTAATGAAACAAAGTATTGTTAACTTCTCTTATTTGGTCAGGAAAGAAAAGTTCTGGAAACCAAATATCTAGATATCGATCATCAAAACTAATCTCATAAGTATGTGGCCAGTGCGATCCTACATGAGCCCATGGTAGGAGACTCACCATATAGGCAATCAGACCTACCATGGCAGGTCTATTCCCTGCTGTCACCATTCTGAAATTCTTAATACATTTTGAGCTGTGTGTTGGACCATTTTGCACCAGGCTCCTTAGTTTTGCAGGCAGTCCTGGAAATGAACTTCCTGTCCCCTGACATGTAAAGTAACTGTGTCCCTTGGTGCTTAGAACAGTCGTTCCCTTTGCCTCCTTCCAAAGGATATTATTTCATGTCACTCTGTCCTCTATCCCAGAAGTTTAAAGGATAAAATATATAATCCCAATGCTGAAGTGAATAGCGGAATAAAAACTAAAGGCCAGCTGTGATTTTATGTTCAAGGGTACATACAGGTACTGTCGTGATCTGTTTTTATTGTCAACTTAATGCAACCTGGAGTCTCCTGGCAAAAGGGCACATCAAATGTAGAGTTGCCTGGGTCTGATTGGCCTACAGACATGTCTGTGGATGTACTTTCTTAGCTGCTAATTGATATGGAAAGCCCATCCCACTGTGGGCTGTGGGTAGTATCATCCCTAGGCAGGTTGTCCTTGTATGTAAGAAAGCTAGATGAACATAAGCCTGAGGAAAAAGCCAGTAAACAGTGTTCCTCCAAGGTTTCTGCTTCAATTTCTGCTTGTATTCCTGTTGTGACTTTTCTCAGTAATGGTCTGTGAAATAGAAGTATAAATTGAAATAAATCCTTTCTTCCCCAGGTTGCTGTGGTCAGAATGCCTTATCACAGCAACAGAGAATAAAACTTGCACAGGGGCTAAAACTGCTTGCTCAGCACTTCTAATACTTCCAGAAGTACCAATGTGAGTGAAACGCTTGGTTCTTTGATGCAAAATAAAATACAGTCCCAGCTCTAGACTAAAGTCCTCTGTAAGTTCAACAAAGCTCAGTGATTGTTTCCAGAACATACGGTGTCCCCACTCAACCTATACAACCTTGGAGAACAATATCAAAACTGTGTGGATGCAGTGCACTCAGTAACCAGGAAACATGGTGCTACGATGCCCTCTGAATCCTCTTGCATCCTCTCAGGCTCTGCCTCCAGCTAAATAAAAGTCCGTATGAAAAGCTTACACTCAAATAGGAGGGAAACCCAAGAAATGGCTTCTGACTCACATGCATATCCACAGAGAAAGAAAGCTGTGATCCCACTGTGAAGTCCTTGCTCCAGCAAAGCACATTGAACTTCAGGGGAAATCCTGCCAAAAGCAAGCTGGGGCTCAGTGGTGTCAAGTCACATTAGTTCTGTCTTCCTTTACCTAGCTGGGTGTCAAACAGGATACGACTCTCTTATTGTATATAACTACTTGTAGCTCAATATGTTTCTATCTCTGTATAGCTAGATGCGCAAAATGTGGTGCAATTGCCTTTTATGGGGGTAATAAATTTCATTTACAGCATGTACATAATATTCATGTTTGCAGAAAACATATTGATCAAAGCAGCTTCCTTTACTATACTTAAAATGCAGAGAAAATGTAACATTTTCAACATTAGCATATGTTCACACAGCCAAAAATGAGAAGGAAAACATTAATAATATTCTGTTTAAAAATATATGTATACCCTAAAATGTCGTGGGTGATTCTGCCAGTACTATCACGGGGAACTTCTTTCCAGAATGTGTCCTTGAGGTCTCAGAACAGTAACCAGTCAAATAAGAAAAGAAAAAGTAAAATGCCTGGGCTTGCTTTTTTTTTTTTTTTTTTTTTTTTTTTGCCCTGAACAATCCAATTCATTCCATCAAAAACTGTCACTCAGTAGAATGTGGTGCCAACATCATGTACTCAGTACATGGAGCCTCAAATAGGAGAATGTTTAGTCTGAAGCCAGGACTGACATGCAAAAAGATCTTGTCTCAAATAATATAATAATAATAATAATAATAATAATAATAATAATAATAATAATAATAATAGTCACCTTTGGAATCCAGCATTGATGGATGCCAGACTGTTCTGCAGGAAAAAAAATTGTACCAAGAACTTTGTAAGATATTACTCTCCACTCTCCAATAAGACAGCCGTCAGGGAGGGAAGGGAAGGCAATGGAGGAGATGTGAGTCATGGTGAGATATCATTGATGACACCTCAGAAATACCCAGGCTGTGTCCAGGGGACCAGGTCATTGCACCCTTGCACTCACCAGTTCTTGAATGGAACTTCTCTCAGGAAGAAGACACTTCCTAGGACAGAGCGACTGTTTTATCAGAAAATGAATGTCTTAGCTGTGAGTCATCAGCCTGCGGCTCCCCTGGCTGCTGGAGCATTCATGTCTTATCCTGAAATGGTATAAGCAGCTGGCACCATCTGCACTAGTTCAAATCCTGCACCAGTCAGATTCACTTTCTTCAGATAAAACTACCACTCCTTGGCACATGCTATCCTCCTGGCCTGGGGACCAGGCAACCATATCCTAGAGCTTAATAGATGTGTTAGTTACTGCTGCTGTAATAAAACACTAGGGGAAAAGCAGCTTATGGAAGAAAGTTTATTTTGGTTTGTAGTTTCAGAGAGTTGAGTCCATCATGGTGGGTGGGAAGTCTGGCAGCAAGTGGCAGGTATGGTGGCAGAGATGGGAAGCTGAAACATCACATATTTGTACACAGATAGAAAGTAGAGAGACTAGGAAATAGTCTAAGGCTATGGACTTCCAATGCCTGCCCCTTGATATGTCTTTCCTCCACTAAGGCTACATCACCTCTCCAAAATGCATCACCAACTGAGGACCGAGTGTTCAAATTCCTGAATTTATGGTGAACATTTTCATCCAGACCATTACAATGAGACTTTTGCTTCTGACCCTAGTGACTGTGCTTCCACTCTGTGTCAACCTTTGGGACTCACAGAGATGGGCAGACAAGAAACACTCATGAGTTGAGTAGGTTCTTGAGACTGCTGATTTTTTTAAAATTTGCTTCTATTTTTATCATTAGTTTTAGAGAAATTTATTCTAACTTGGGATATGCAGTATCATAAAATGGTTATTGATTGGCATATATATGAAGAGCTGGAGCCTCTCAGATTACCATCTCCACTTCAAAAATGAACTCATTACTTCATGAGTCCCCATCTTCTACCTGATATGGGATGAGAGGACAAGTGGATACCACTGCATACAAATTTCAGTCTCATAATGTGTGATAGAGGAGCCTACATTAGAGAACTACATTGTACAGGCTTCAGGTAGTAGAGCTGGTTGTAAATGGTTGCTTCCTCAGTCAAGCCTCTGATGACATCACAGTGCTGATTGGCACCTATAGTCCAGTTTGGTGAGCCATAGACCATAAAATCAAGTTAAACCATGCCTCCCCTTCTGGCCTCAAACACTTTGATATTAATAAATGTGTGATATTCAAAAGTGCTAAATTTATGATATTTGTAATAAAGCATAGAAAATTGTTACAGGTCCTGTGCGCAAAGAAGCCAGCTACCTAGCTGGAGTACTGGTAGTAGATACCTTGATGAATGAGAACCTGTGTTTCTGAACTCATGTACAGCTGTCTCTGCTAACAATATGTCTGTTCTGCTCACGTATTCATTCTGTCATAGCTGATAACATGAGGTCTTGTTTAATTATTTGGCCAGCTGGGACTATTTTTGTGATGGCTGCTGTCTAGCGTCAATATGAGATATCAAAGTTTTCACACTTCCTGACCAGAAGCTTTCTGAATTTTACTGAGCCCAAACTTCTAATTTTCTTCTTTCTAGAAACAATACTCAATCCTTTTACCACTGCCTATGAACTCATCCTTATTCTAAAATGGGGTTCTTCTGTTTCTACACAAACTAAAGGACCTTTACAGCTCACTCGTTAAGATTTTCATCATCCCTGGCTTACAGGCAACCCAAGAGGAGTGGTGTAGAACAGTAGGTATCTACCTTAATTGTGGAAATCTCTTTCTCAATCGTCTAGTTTCCATGTGGCCTTCAACATGTGCTGATACCATGGTGCCCTCATGGGGACATGTTCTACCTTCTCATTCATTGTCCTTGGTCGTGTCCTCTTGGGCTACCAGGTCCCCTGCACTAATTAGTAGCCTCCATCGTGTACTGGGTTGCTTCTGGGCCTTGGGGAATCTGACAGTCTCAAACTCATGATGAGATATACAAGTAAGACGTTTTCCATTTGGTTTAGAAGAGATGCCCTGACATGCTGCTAGGCCACTAAATCCTGAGTACCTATTTCTCCATCTAGAGCACATGTAACTTATCAATAACAGGAAAGTTAACATGACACCAAAAAAAAAAAAAAAAAAAAAAAAACGTGTAGATGCGTGCTGTGGTCCATCCCATATGGGAGAAAACTGTTTCAGTTTATCTTCGTGGTATGTATTTTAAAAATTATAAGATCAATCTCTAACTTCATGCACTGGTTGCCACATATATGTATACATCTGACCTAACAAAGCTACTCTATTAAGTGCAGTCCTGCAGTTACTTTTCTGGTGGTGTTTCCATTGGCCCATTGTCTTCTTCCATGATTAGTTTGGTGCTTGTAAAGGTGAGAATATTAAGTCAAATAAGACTGCAACAAGCGAATGGATATAGATGGCTCAGCACTTAAGCACTTGCTTCTCTTCAAAACTTTGCTTTCCAGGACCCACATCGGGCAATTTACAACTATCTATAATTCCGGCTCCAGAGGATACAGTGCCCTCTTCCAGCCTCCACAGGCAATGATACACATGTGGCATTCACTCACTGACATATAGGCACATATGCAAATAAAAATAATTTTTAAAAATCTTATGAACACTATACAAGATGCCAGGTGGTGGTAGCTCACTCCTTTAATCCCAGCGCTCAGGAAGCAGAAGCAGGCAGATCTCTGAATTTGAAGCCAGACTGATCTGCAGAATAAGTTCCAATATAGCTGGGACCATACAGAAAAAACAGTCTTAAAGAGATCACAAGAAAACCCACAGAAACAAGTAACCTGGCTCATAGGCACCCACAGAGTCTGAACTAACAACCACGGAGCCAGCACAGGACTGACCTAAGTCCTCTACAAATGTTTGTCAGTTGTGAAACTTTGTCCGTTTGTGAGACATCTAACAGTGGGAGCAGAGCCTGTCCCTAATGCTTTGGCTGGCCCTTAGGAACCTACTCCTCATACTGATTTACTTTACCCAGTCTAAACATATGATGAGGTGCTTGTTATTACTGCAACTTGGTATGACATGTCTTGGTAATACCTTTGGGAGGCCTGGCCCGCCCTTTCTAAGCAGAAAAGTGAATTGGGGAGGGGCAAGCGGGAGGAAGGAAAAAAAATGGGAGGGGAGAGATGGAAACTGTAGTTGATATGCAAAATAAAGTAATTAATTGAATGAGAACTTTTAAAAAGTTTGAGGAAGAGGAAAAAGTTATTAACAGTATGAGTAGTTTTATTTAGAGAAAAAACAAGCATAAAATGTGAAGGTAACAAAGTTAAATTCATGGCAGTTAAATTGGAAACCATGAACCCCATTCTTAGCATCACACCATTGCAAAGAGGAAGTAAAAGGCGGGGTACACATGTACTTTACCCAGATCACACAGTTCAAGGTGATCATTTAGTGTGTACATTGCTTGAAATCTGTCCTTTCCATGCAATTACTGAGTCAAGGATACTAAAAACTGAAAAGCAGGAAGCAAGTATCTTAACACGCATGTGGATGAGCAAGAGGCTGTTTGCAGTTGGCTGACATTGTTTTTATAATTTTTTGATAGTTATTTATGGATTGAGTGTTTTATCTTCTGTAAACATAGGTATCTTGAAAAAAACGTTAGCTTCATCACAAAACCATTTATGTTTGTACAATCTTATAATAGCCCTGTGATAATTATTAATTATCTGATTATTAATATTCCATGCCTGCTATTTTTCAAAGAGATTTATTTATGTAATATAACCTTCATCACAAATTTATGGCTTATGCACTGTTCGTAATCGTATCTTACAAATGTATAATACAAAGGTCAACAAACTTGTTGAAGGTCATATTTCTTTCTAAACATTTGTATGTAAGTCTGTAAACAACAATTGTCTTGGAACATGTAAAGTTTGATAGACACTCTGGGTTAGAAGGATAAATAAATACAGATTAGTAATATGTTTAACTTTGCTTGCTATTGTCAATATTAAATACATGTACAGAATGTAAATTTTTTTTAAAATCTGAGAAATAAACAAATATAAATAAATAAACAAATGACTATAGAAGACCTTTCATCCCTCAAATTTTCATGCCTTATACATGGCATAAGTTTTACTCATTCACTGTAATACCTAATGTTGCTTCCTGTTTGCAGTTTCAGAGATCTGTCTCATGATAATGGGTCTAATCCTACAGACCAAGGAACACATGTAGGGGTTCTACCAAAATTTCTAAAATCTATTCATTCTAAGTATACATTCTAATAATACTGGGAAAATGACCCCAGAGTTCGTTCATGGACCCAGTGGACCCATTCTGAGCTGGGACTGCAGCCAGGATTTATTTTCAGACCTTAGATACCCTCATGCTAAGGGGTCATTAAAAAAAAAGTTTTGGGTCTCCAAATCAGGAGTCCTTAAAATATCTGGTTGTTCCCCTTCCCCAGTGAACAGTGATCATAGTAAATGAGCCAAGGGTCTCTTTGGGAACAAAATTAGAGAATCAACACTGTGGTGTGTGGGTGTAGCAGGATCCTTTCTTGGGAATTATGAGTCTAAAACCTGGCTCCAGACCAAAAACTGAGCAAGAGGTAAATATTTTTCATTAGCAAAGTTGCTCTAAGCATTATACATTCCTAAACTCCTTTGCTTTGTAAAGTAATGTCATTGGCAACTGCTCATCTATCTTGACCCTAGGGTTCTGGGTTCTAGTCACTAGCCCGGCAGCACTCGACAGGTAAGGACTCTGCAACTCCAACCTTGTCACCCCTGGTGCTTCTGCATTCTTGGTGTGGCTGTTGTTGCAATTACTGGGCCATCTGCTAGTCTCTGTGATTTCTGTGTCTCATCATCTTTGTCGTCACTATTAAGAAGCTCTTCTTTGTTTTAAAATGTAACATTTATTTGCTTATTTTGTTTTTGTTTGTGTGTTGTGGGGATGGATGGATGCTCTTGCAATGCAATTATGTGTATGTAATATTCAGAGGACAGCTTACTGAAGTCAGTTCTCTCCTTTAATGAGGCATTTCTGGGACCGAACTCTGGACATTAGGCTTAGTGACAAGTACTTTTTCTTCCATCTCATCAGCCCCTAAGGAGCTATCTCTAAAAGAATACTTCAACATGTACTTTAGACTACACTGGGAAGCCATGAAGGAATTCAATTCACACTCCAATCTATTTCCTGTGGTTTTGATAAAGTTAACTCTAGGATGACTACATGAATATATTTGGGCAGATGGCTTTCTGTCTATATATCCAGCATATCAAGGCTTCTTAAATACTTTCCACTCATGACCCCTTTTCACATAAGAAATCTTATGTGACAACCCCAGTACATAAACATATTTATATGGATATCTATTTATAGATATTGAAAATCAAATATTTTTGAGTAATAAATTATAAATAAATTTAAAACAATTCATTGATGTATATATAATTTTAAAGATGATAAGTTAGAGAAACAGCTCTTCCAGAGGACCTGGGTTCAGTTCTCCAGACCTGTGCAGTACCCATACATATATGAAGACAAAACACTCAAACATTTTTAAAAATCTTAAAAAAAAAAAAAAAATGAAAGCAAATTTTCAGACCCATGGGTGGATGCACTTGTTTGCTCTCTATAAAGATTTACATCTTGGCCAAGCGTGATGGTGTAACCCTTAATGGCATCATGTAGAGGCAGAGACAGGACAAACTCTGAGTTAGGCGTAAGTCCAGTTTACACAGTGAGTTCCAGGCCAGCCAGAGTAATACCACGAGACCCTGTCTCAAAAATAAATTATATTTTGGTTGAAAATTTGATACTATATTTCTTTATATCTTTATATAAATATCTTTAACATTTTTCAGAGATAGTCAATATTTGTAATTTGTAATTATTTATGCTGGGGCCATCATTTGGCCTAAATATATAATTTTAAATAGCAGAGGTCATTTCAAATACTGTTCAGCATTCTGCCCCAATCTTAAATAGTAATTCATTGAATAAATTTTGTAAAAAGTTCAAGTCAGCAATTCAAACAGCACATTTTAAAGCCAAATATTCTTATATAATACAGTCCAAAGACAGACTTACATTCTGAGGGATGATGACTGGAAAATAATAAGTCTTTGTGTTCTGTAATTAATCATTATGCCCCTTTACTGCAGAAAATCATATATATATATATATATATATATATATATATATGAAAGAATGCAATTCATAGCATATTGCAGTCTCATATCTCAGTGGGGGTGTGTATTCAGAACTCATTGGCCATGAAGGCAATGGCAGACACTACCAAGTGTGCATACCATGTGCTCAGATCCAAGGCCTCAAGGAAGTCAACTGCAGTACCATAAACTGATTACCTTCATTATGTGGTTAATTTTGAGCTAATGCTATTGATGCCATCAGAACCTTTTCACTGTTGCCAATTTTTTTATAACTTACACACTTGATGACTGAATTCCATTTTGCTTTGAGACCTCCTGCCAGGTGTAATGAATGGCACATGCCTTTAATCCCCAGCACACAGGATGCAGAGGCAAGGAGGTCTCTGTGAGTCGAAGGCTAACCTGGTCTACATAGTAAGTTCCAGGACAGCCAGAGCTACAAAGTGAGACTTTATTTTTATTTAAAAAAAAAAAAAAAAAAAAAAAAAAAAAGCTGTACACTGTGTTATCCCACTTGTCCGGATTTGGAATCCCTCGTCATCGTCGGCTGTGCACACTGATGTGTGTTGTTCTTCCTCCTCTGCCTTCTCCTTCCTCCCATCCTTTATATTTCTCTGAGATCCTGCTGTACAGGTAGCCTGACCTTGACTTTGACCTTGAATTCACTATGTTGCTCACACTTGGAATCCTTCTGCCTCACCCTCTTGAGAACTAAGATTATAGGCATGTTCTACCAGCAGCTATCACTTCCGTCATATTTAAAATAACCATCATAACCACATGCTAACTACTAGCTACTTCTGCTGGGGTCTTTGATAAAATATTATGTACTGATCACACAACAGAGTTCCCATGTCAGTCAAATTTCTCTAGTTTATGTTCTTTCTCTTGTCTCAGCACCTTAGAGTCCAGTTTCCTTATATGTTCACTTGGACTTTACATAGACACACCAACTAGATTCTTCAACTCCTAAGATCCAACACTTTCCCAGCTGAAATATATTATGAATTACTACTCTGAAGAGTTATATATATCTAATATCCAGAAAAAGAGTTGGTAGTATATTTTGAGGGGAAAGCAAGGGGCCTCTCCTTTTCTTCAAGTAAGAAAAAGCATTGACTTCTAAAAAGAAAAAGTACTAAAGCAGACATCTTTGTCAACCACAGCCACCACTACCATCAGTTCTCAGGGAGCATCCTGAAAGAAGAAGTGGAGAGAATGGAGGAGCCAGAGGATGGGAAAGGATGTTGTGAAATGCTGCCTTCTAGACATGATGCAGCTAGTGTACGGATGTGCTCACAGCAGTTCTGGTTACCTGCCCCAGGTAAAGCCGCACAAAATTCCAGTATGAATGGGAAGAATCTCACCAGAGCCCCCCTAAATGAGGAGCTATGAAAAGTTGGTAATTGGGAGGCAGACATGTGCAGGAAGATGCAGAAGTAGTTATGGGGGAGACATAGAGGTAGATATAATCATATTTTATTAAATTACATATTATAAAATTCTCAGATAATAAAAAATAAAAGAGAGGGCTAAGATACTTCTGTAGACATGGAAAGTTCAGGGAAATCAGATTTGAACTTTTAAAGCTTGTTGACCCAGGTTCCATTCCTTCCCATTCAAAGCCCAGGGCTCGGCAGTCAGAATTGAAATTAAAAAATAAAGACTGTAGAGATATTGCACTCAGTACTAAACTCTGAATCACACCCTTGGCTCTTTTCCTCTCTGGTTGCAGTGGGTGACAGTCTCTTTCTTTTCTGCCACTGGTGCCCACTGGCTTTTCTACCTAACCTCTATGGCATAATTAATCATCCTGAGCCTTCTCCACTATCTCCAGTTCCTACATAGCTTGCTATCCCAGCACCCAATTCTGTAGTCTCCTATTATCATTTACTGCTAGAGTTCTAGATTACTGAGATATGGCATCTTGAACAATATTTCATTTTGTAGATAATCCATCACAAAGCTACTGTCAGTGAAAATTTTGACAGTGACATTACTGGGTATCAGCATTCTTCTAATCACCGGGGCATATGAGTCCTCATTTATACCACTCAGCAGATTTGATGACCTTGACTACTACATTCCTGCCTCATAAGACCATGTCCCCATGACCAATTTCATAAGTTGGCTCTCTTATAACACAAACTGGTTCTAAAATTGGTACGTAAGTGGGTTTTTAGGGGAATATTCCAAGACACATGTATAAGGAACGAGAGAACCAGGGATTGTGGGAATCGTGCTGACTTCTAATGTAGACACCACAGAGGCCTCAACCCATTCCCTGTTAGAACTCCAGAGCCAGGAAGACCCATCACAAACATCTCACTGATGCAGAGTCCGCTCAGCAGATTCATCCCTGCCTTAACTGGAAAAGGACTCTAACTTTGAACAAGATATAGACAAGTCCTGTAGGAAGACATGACAATCAGCTGTTGGAGGAGATATACCTATCTCTGAAAAAAGAAAGCTCCCATCCCAGTAAGGATCTGGGTAGCATACCATGCTATCTCGGGTAAGGCGAGGGTCAACACAGTAAATAAGTAATAAACAACTGAGTCTTTGTTAGCTTTTCTAATGTTAAAAAAAGGTAAGCTCAAATCATTGTAAGCAGTGAGTGATTCCAGATCCCAAATGCCTCTAATTTCAGAAAGCAAGACCAGTAGTCAGAGACAGAAAGCACTCCTCAAAACTCTTTCCTTCCCAACCTTTATGTAGCACCCACAGCCCCCTTCAGCCACCCAAGCTAGCAAGGAATTCAGGAAGACTAAAATCCCAGAGAAATATCTAAGGAAGAAAGATGGATTTTCACATGCAAATAATCAGGCCGGCTATTTTCACACATCTATGCCTTTTGTGACACTTTTATTCATCCCAGGGAACTTCTTTCAGCCCTGAGAGTATAATTTAGAAACAAAACTTATTTGAAATAAATCATGAAGCCTAAAACATAAGGGGTGGGGGGAATCAGTAACAATGCCTACTGGCACACACCCTGCATTGAAAGGAAGTCCTACTGCTCACTCTGCAATGGACTCTTACCAATCAGTTCTGGGCTTCCTAAAACAATGAGAACAGGATGGCAATGCTGTCATTTGTATACCCTCCCTCAGTTCTCTAATGGAAAGCGTCCTTCCTCTCCGGGAGTCACTCCTGACAATGTTAATGACTCACTTTAAAGCAGTATCTAGGCTATGATACGTGACATTCAGACTGGTTAGATGGGAGGGTTCGGCAGGTTTCTGGGGAGTATCTTGGATGCAGAAATGCCTTGAAGACAGCACTTTATTATATTTAGGACAAGTATGACATCCCACTTCAAGGGAGAGGCTCCCACACATATTGAGAAGGGATTTCTGCGGTTTAAGTGGGGAGGAGAACTTGGTTGAAAAGAATGTCTCCGTGTTTTTCTTTTCTTTTTTTTCTTTTTATTTTATTTTTTTTATTTTTTTGAGGTGATATAAAGATGGGAAGCAGAGAAGTGGAGGCAGGAGGCAGTAGGATTATGGGTAACGGAAGAATTCTGCCTGAGGGTATATGCCTGCTTTGCCTATTCCTGTATAACTAGAATATTTATAATTCAAATACTTATCTTTAATAATTAAAAACCAAGGAACATTAAAGACGAAAGGTAGAGAATATTATGTACACATGTGTAGGCGCCATGCATTAAATTCCCACTCTAGCAAAATACAGCAAGAGATGGCTTTTAAAGGGGGTTTAAAAAGTGAATATTTTAAATGTCTTGAAAACAGAATTTCTAATTCACTCCAGTTCTGCCAGGAGTGATACCTTGACTTCTGATTCCTACACACATCATCAGTCAAGGGGTTAGGAACTAAAAATATCCAGCATGGTGGTTTGACATGGGAGCATCAACAATTAAAAGGATACAAATATTTCAGATTTTCAAAACCATAAGACTCCCCCCAACCCAAGATTTATGAAAACATTAGGTTTGTGTAAGAAAAGGAAAAGTCATTTTCAATTGTTTTCACTGAGTACTCAGGAGCATTGTCTACATAAACCACTTCTCACAATGGAATGTAATATTCTCCACAGCCAGGAACGCTCTCTGATCTTCTGCTTCTCTTCAGACAGCAGAGACACAAAGAGAAACAGCCATTGCTGTGAGTCGGAAAGAGTGTTTGAAAGGGGAAAGAGACCCCAACTGTGCCCCCTGGTATTCTAAAGCTGTCAATTATAACTATGATTACATTGAAAATACTGAAATGAAAAGTATTTATTGTGAAGGAGAAGTAACTGTATTTAAAACAAAAAAAAAAAAAGAAATAATGAGCAAAATAAGATGACGTGACTGAACTGTTGAATTAATAACTATATGCATATAGTTATTATATATATGTAAAACTATAGAGAGTTATTATTTCAATCAATGTTAACAATGACGATTTAAAAAAAAAACTTTAAAGCAAAATAAAATAATGAACTAACAGAGCTTAATTTTTATGATACAGAAAACAGAATACTTAGTAACCAAAATATGAAAAAATGAAGATTGTGGGTGCGATGATCCGGAGTCATTGTTTTTGAGAAATGTGATTTCCATGGCAGTGAATTTACACATGGTAGTTTCAACCTGTGTCTAAAAGCAGAGGTGTTAATATTTACACCTTTGCTAATTACAGTAAGGAAGAGATTAATGAAGAATTAAATGTTCCTATCATTTTACCCTCCTATCATACCACTTAATTCCTAGTAGAACATTAACCCAACCTGACAACGATGTGCTGAGATGGAGAAGTCGGAAAGAAGGCACTCGGAGCCCTCTGCTCTAGATGGATGGGTGATGATCAGAGATGGCTCGGTGATTACAGGCAGTGAAAAACCAAGTGTTTATATTAAGACTCGTTTTTTTAGAAGCTGCTCAGTTTTCTAACAGGAACCACGTTTGGGTTGCTATAATGATCCCACAAGAAACATCTTTTGTCCACTCAAGAAGCTACTATTTCTATTCTATTAAAAATAGACAGGTGTTATTGTTGACCAGTAACACCATCATTAAAGCCAATTTGCCAGGGCTCGTGTCTGTGGGGTACCAGCTAAACCACAAGAAATTAAGAACCTACTGACTGCATTATTGGGATGAAGAGAATAGCAAAATTACCCTTTTGCAAATATGTCTTATTAACTGAAAGGAATTCTAATTTTGCAAATGCTGTGGTTTGGATCTGGAATGTGCCCACAAAGGCCAATGTGTAAAAGGATTGGTCCACTTCCTGTTGCACTGTTGGAAGCTGGTAAGTCCTTTCAGGGGGAGGGCTTAGTGAGTGTGCTTCCTGACATTGGATACAAACTAGAGAGCTCTGCTGCTCTCTAGTTGGTTCCCAACTGTGTTCTGTCATGTGCTACCACCATGAAGTGCTGCCTCATCACAGTGGGTCCAAACACAAGGCCAGGCATGTACCGCCACCTCCCAAACTAGGAGCCAAAGGTAGACCTTTCCCAAAATAATGATTGCAGTAATAAGAATGCTGCATATTGTGTTGTTCAAAGACAGCATATTTGAAAGAACCAGCACCTCTCCATGTTCCAATCCCTGGCGCGTCTGGAGAGTCTTGAAATTCCACAATTGCCATTGTCATGTAATACTTTTCTTGTCTGGAAGATGAAGTGTAAGCTCACAGAGAGGGGCTCTTATCTACTTCCACTCTTGCTGTTTGTCTTATATCCTTATTAGCTTTCAACAAAGGGCAATCATAATTAAATCCTAAAGCAATGGATGAAGTCACCCACACCATCATCTGACCAGCTGCAGATGATGACGGTGCCAATGACAATGTAACCCTGCTTTTCTTTGATTCTGGCTCGACAGCATTAACTCCCTGACCCCCTGCAGCTGTCAGTGCCAAGGGCTGCTTAAGTGCTGTGCAAAAGCATTTCTGTTTTATTTGTTCTAAATTTACTGGCTATTAATTTCACAGTGTGACCTCCTAGTCTCTCATTAGCTGACAGATTTCACTGTAGCCTTTAAAAAGCTAAAGATTCCCATAAGTTTGTTCCTTTCTCTGTGGTTATCTGGCCATCTTCCATGGCGTATGAAAAATCTCCTGTATTTAAACGTCCATCTTACCCTTATCTGAAACTCCTGTTGCATGCATATTCATTATACTTAGAAATTTATTCCATTCTTTAAATTTAATAAAGGCTTGCGTTCCTTACCCTCCTTCTCATTTTCTGACAAAGTCTAATGGAAACTACTTATATTGTATAATGAATAGTTTTCATAGTACTGAAAGGCTCTTACTTGGTGGTGTTCTCATAAAAGCTGAGGAACAGGGGATAATTTCTATTGTGTTAAGGTAGCAGGTGAATTCATTGAGCCTGGACATCATTGTCATCTTCTCCAGATACCTTTCAACCTCCAGTTCCTGGCCTAGATCTTCAATTTCAGAAGAAAAATAATTCATCTGTTGTTGTTCCAGTGGGTACTAGGAATGATAACATTTTTCTGCTTGTGAATGTATGAGTCTTTAAACTATGTGAAACTGAGGTTTCAGGGGTTTCGTGGTATCCAGGGTTCTTTCTTGAGCAGCTGTACTCACCTATCTTGCAGAAATATCACATTTACTCCAGCTAAGAGCTTGAGGACAGCATTTTTCCGTACTGTCAGCCCATTCTTAAGAGCCCACCATTACAGATAACATTTCAAAATCTCAACTCTGTGGCATATTTCTCACTGCACTCTGTTCATAAAAGCCACAGGGTATTTGTAGAAACAGTAATGATTAGGAACAAGATAAAAGCTTGTAGGATTCAGTGACAGTGTCTCTAGATCAGCTATGCAAAATTCTTCATTTGAGCTTGGCAAGAGGGTGTACCCATTTAATAGAAGCACCTAGCAGAGACATCTTTGTGAGTTCAAGGCCAGCCTAGTCTATATAGTAAGTTATAGGCTATCCAGGGTCCTCCATAATAGTGTCAAGCAATCCTAAACCCCTAGTCATCTCTCCAGCCCCTTGTTTTTATTCTTTGATCTATCTTTTGCTTTCTATTGAGCACTCTGAACACTGTAATTTTGCACTCAATAAATTATAATAGCACAAATGTGCCATCTTTTCTTTTTAAAAAATATATTATAAAAAATCTATTTAATAAAGCTCCCTCCAGTTCCCAGAATCTTTGTTGCAAACAAATAAAAATAGAGACATTGGTAAGATTATGTCACATTAGGAATTATCCTCAAGTTGGGTGATGGGCTAGAAATAATAAGTATCTATTAATAATGCATCATTAAATTGGGAACAGTAAGGCTCTGTAGATTAGGGACTAGGAATGGGGCAAAATGAAACACCCATACTCATGCCCTGGTGGAGAAAGTAAATAGCTGTGAGCCTTCTAAAAGAGAAAGAACTCTACACAATGGGTGATCTTAGGTGGAAAATTTAAATGGAAGGAGATTTAATTTAGATAAATCTATAATCATTTGCTCATGATAAAGCAACTCCTACCAAGTAAGAGCTAGTAAAAGTCAGAAGCAATGGCTGTGCTTGTTGAGCGCAAATGAACAAATCACAGGGAAAAGGTTTCCAGCTTAGCCTTTTCTATCATTCCATAGTCACCCGTTTGCTGAAAACACATGTCTGCCTAGCGTCTGCATCCGCGACTTCCTGTCACCTAACCAGGGATTCCACCTTTAATTGATGCCTGAGCCTCAGATATGAAAACTCCCGAAGGCTGATGAAATAAGTTCTCTCTAAAGTTTAAACAAGTACACTGCACATATTCCTCTGAACTTTAAAATGGGCAAAAACAAGAATCTGGAAATGTCTCAAATAAACAGCCGAGGCAAGACTGTAAAACTGGACGTAGATGATATTGCTTAGTTTTTATTTTGAAAACATCCAACACATAAAGATCATAAATGATAATCAATAACTGCTTTACATTGAGATCACAGTTAAGAACATTATCTATGTGATTACTTAACAATTTTGATAAGAACTGAAAGTAAACATTGAGTAACATACCATGAACACATATGCCAACAAACATATTTTTCTATGTGTGTGTGTGTGTGTGTATGTGTGTGTGTGGAGGGAGAGAGAGATAGACAGAGAGAGAGATGTGTGTGTACAATTAACGAACATACTACAGGACATTTCTAGATGTCCTGTAACCAACTATGTAAGATAAATAGATGGACAGACTGACTGACAGATAGATAGACAGCTGCTATTTGTCTCCATGTGAGCACAGCTTAATTTTTACCCAGAGTGAAAACAAACTTTGAAATAAAACAGTGCCTAAAAAACAACAATGAACTGGAGATTAAAGAGAGTATTTTACAAATTTAACAGGACCTAAAACCAGCAGTAAGCTTATACACTGTAAGTATATCCTTAAGAATAATGTATTTGCCCAATTTTAGGTTATTTTGTTACTCAGCTGATCTATGAGTAGTAAAATCATGTATGGCAAGAGGGGTTTTTTTCATCAATTTTTTAAAATTTTTTTTCTCTCTTTTCTATGAATTGTATAAATGTTTAGTAAGTGCTGCAATTTCATGGTTAACTAAATATAAACTCACAAGGACAGGGGAAAGCCATGGGATTGAGTTAGTGCTACAGCGGATGCACAGAAGAGCCAGCAGGTACTACTAGTCAGAAAGCCTGAAATAATCCAGAGACTGTCGAGAAACAGTAGAATTATTTCTAGCTGTATTTGTTTCAAGTTGGCACAGAACTGACATAAGGAAAACCTCAAGGTCTTGGAAGATAGTTCAGTTGGTAAAGTACCTGCCAGGCACCCATAAGAACCTGAGTTTAGGGCTGGAGGGATGGCTCACATGTTAAATGCTAGGCTCACAAACAAAAATATAAGAACCTGAATTTATATCCTGGGACCTACATTAGAGCCAAGCACAGCAGCACACATATATAAATTCACAACTAAAGAGGAAGAGAGCTGTGCGTTCCTAGAGTCGGGCTAAACTGGTGAGCTCTAAATTAACTGGTGAGCTCCAAGTTCAGTGAGGGACCCTATCTCAAAACATAAGGTAAAGCAGAGTAGAGGAAGACAGCCAATGTTGACTTCTACCCTCCACATCCATACACACACATGCATTGGCACACATATAAACACATACCCACATGAACATGTATATATACCATAAGTACACAAAGTACATACGCACACAAAAGGAAAATTCAAAATACCCTATACATTATGTATATGATATATACACATATATCCTACATAATTTTGGAATATCTAAGTTAATAATAAGTGGTTACTTTCCAGTATTTGAAGATTCAAAGAAAATTGACTTAAACATGTCACTTAAAAAATTTATGAAAATCTACAGATAATAATTTTGTAAATTAGTTTTGCAAATGCAATCCCCAAATTTAGCACCCCTTGTATGGTAATTTAAAAAAAATGTATCATCTAGCCTCTCAAGGGTTTCCTGAGCAATAAATGCCTTTAATTTTTATGAGGGTGAACATGGTACAGATACTGCATTATTTTGAGTGACTTCCACCCACTACAGTGAAGCAGCATGCAAAAAGTTTCAACTGATCAAGTTCAGTATCTGATGTTTCACTGGTAAAGTTTTTGAAGTACTGCTCATGCATATTTAACTATTCAAATCTTTTACTTTTCTTCCCAGAGAGCTAGTCATTGATTAAATCCATTGGCATTGTGTGTAGGTAGCCCTAAATTAGTATGAAAGTTATCTTAAAGAAAATACACTTGCAAAACAGGTCTTTCAAAGTTACTTTCTTCTTCCAGATGTGGTGGCTCAAGCCTTCACTGGAAGACAGGAGTGGGTGGATCTCTTGATGGGCAAGGCTAGTCTGCATAGGGAGTTCCGGGACAGGCCTACAAAGAGACTCTCTAAAGCAGAACAAAATTACTTCCTTCTTTAAAAAAAAAAAAAAAGAAAGAAAATGGGGGTATTCAGTTCCCATTACCAACATCAGGCAGCTTACAGCATCATTTTCTGGTCTCTGAGGGCACAAGTACATGTGTGCATGAACACATATACATATAATAAAGAGTCAAGAATTTTGGTTTTTTATGTTCCATTGTAATGTATGAAATGTGCTATGCTGCAGGCACATGAAACACGGATTTCAGATAAAGTAGCTAAGTGTGGCTATTTCCTTCCAGTGTGACTATCCAAGTGTGGATAGTCAGTCAGCACACCCTTGACTTTTGTGTCAGGCACTGTGAGAGAGGATGCTCTCAGGAGGGTGCACCAAACTGAAAGGGGTTCATCTCTGCCTTTCCCGCACCATGTTTCACTCTGTAAATTCAACAGATAAAGACAAAAGTAGTTTTCAAAGGACCACAGGTTACCTGATTTAAGAATCACGGATTTCAAACGCCTCCTATTTAATCAGTTCTCACCTGTTTGTAGATTCAGTCATTTTGAGTTATGCGTCCTTGTAGTGCTCACTAATGATTCCACCTGTGCGGTCTGAAAAAAAGGGGGGAGGCGGTTCATAGGAAGTGTCACTATTAAGGGGTGTGGCCTTGTTAAAGGAAGTGTATCTCAATCTCTTCATGCTGCTTTTGGATGCAGAATTCTTAGCTCCTTCTCCAGCACTGTGTACCTGAATGCCACTATGCTTCCCACCATAATAACGGACTAAACTTCTGATCTATAAGTCAGCCCCAGTTAAATGTTTTCCTTTGTAAGAGTAGCCATGATCATGGTGTCTCTTCACAGCAATAAAACCCTAACTGTGATACTACCTATCATTTCCATGATGATGTTCAGACTAGATTTTTACCAAAGCAAAGACATCGAATTTTAATGATACTCAAAACTACTTTTCAAAAAGAAGAATTTTATAATGAAGTCATCAAATAATATTGGAAAGCAACTTACCCATAATGTAGAAATGGCAATTTCCAGATCGCTCCCAAAGAAAGCCACATTAGGAAGTAGTGACTTGGAATGTGGGCAATGGTTTAATATAATTCAAACCCATTTATTTATAGATGCAAAGTAAGAGTGTACTCAGAGTTCCAGGGCTATCTCCTCAAAGTTTCTGGGTGCTCCTTTACACTCAGGATGTCATCTGCAAACAGGGATAACAGTCTAGTTCAAAACTTTCTGGAAAGAAAGGTTACACCTACAGAGGCAGCCTATAAATAAAATTATGGCTCCTCCCAGAAGTGAGGGACTTCAGAATCCTAAGTATAAATAGCAGTGTAAGAAATTCATTTGTACTTTTCAGTATTCAGTGTTGAGTTCAAAAACATCTTAATTCTGCCAGAGAAATGGGTCAGTGATTAAGAGCATATGCTGCTCTTGCAGAAGACCCAAGTTCAAGTCTCAGCACCCATCTTAGGCAACTTACCCCCTCCTATAACTCTAGTGCCAAAGAAATCCAATATTTCCGGCCTGTATTGACATCTGTGCTCATATGCACACACACACACATACAATTAAAAATATAAGTTTAATAAGAAGAAAAGAATCAAGGAACATGAGTCCCCAGCTTCTTCTCACTGCTATGGTGAATCATATCACATTTCTACAACGTGTAAAAAAAAAAAAAGAACTATTTTCGTTAAACCAAGATCATGGATCATATACCACTACTGATAGGTAATGTTTCCCCAGAGTAAGAGTATTTGTGATCTCAAGGAAAATGTCTCTGTAGCATGATTTGATGAGTTTTTGTTTTTATTTCTTTGCTTTATGGTTGTGTATCTGTGAATGTTCTGACTGTGACAGCAGACTCCTCTTTCCCTATTGGATTATAAGCATTACAGACAGATCTGAGGAAGCCATAAAATCAGTCAGTAGAATGTAATGCACTAAGGAGTGGGGATTGGGGGTTGGTGTGTAAACTCCTTTAATCCCAGCACTGAGGGGGCAGAGGCAGGCAGATCTCTCTGAGTTCAAGGCCAGCCTGGTCTACGAAGCCATGTCCAGGTCAGCCAGGGTAGTTACACAGAAATCCTATCTTGAAAAAGCAAAGCAAAACAAAGAAAGAAAGAATATAATGCACCATAGATCTTTTTTCATTTATTTCAGACTTTTGAAGATTCATCAGCCTTAGTGAATGATCATGTGAGAATGAGCAGTAGCGTCCTGGGGAAAAGGAGGTTACTCCTGTGAAGGCTAATTTGTTTCCTTCACCTCTTCCAAGACTTCTGCTCTCTCTTACCATGATCATATTTATCCATGAAGGTGATCATGATTCCTGCCATAGAAGTTTGGATATATAACACAAGATCTGTTTGTACTCTATTTTCTGTAGTTGGAAAATATTTGATCTGTTGCTTGCCAAGAGACACTGTGAGACTCAATAATATAACCTTCTTTTGTATAACAAGGCTAATGAAAGTGTTTTCATTTGTATAAATTGTATTATTAATTGTATAAAATAATGCGTGTCACAATATACATATATATATCACTGCTAACTCTCTTGTTTCCCAAACCTCAATCTCACTGTATCCTTTTCTCTTCAAATTGTGGGGACTTGCACATTTTGTCTTTTTTTTCCAACATTTTATACATATGAAAGAAAACATCAAACACTGTCTGGATCTGGCTTATTTTACTTAACACGATGATCTCCAGTTACATCCATTTCTCTTCAAATGACAGAGTTTGTTTTTCTTTCTAGGTGAAAAAAATTCCATTGTGTTCGTACACTACATTTTCTTTACTCATCCATTAGTTGATGGGCACCTAGACTTATAGCACATCACACCTATTATGAATACTGCCATGATGTATATAAGTACAATATGAACATGCTGCTGTCTTAACTATATGCTGGCTTTCATTTCTATATTTCCAGAAGTGATATGCTTGCATCAGAAGATAGTCATATTTTCAGTTTTAAATTATGTTTTGCTATTAATATTCATGACTTGAAAAGGTCTCTTCTCCTTTTTCTTGTTCAACAATGATTCTGATGTGGTGTCAACTCTATCAGGACCAGGTGTTAAAATGATTAAAGCAAAATGCCTCACATTAAGGATCCACACAAAAATGACTTCAGGGGCTAAGGAGATGGTTCAGTAGCAAATTGACTTTCATAAAGTATAAAGACCTGAATTCAAATCTCCAGAACCTGCACAAAATGCTTAGCACTTCCCTGGAACCTCAGATTAGTAGGAGCTAAAACAAGCAGATCCCTCAAGCTTATTAGCCAGCCAGCCAAGCCAATTCAGTGAGCTTCAGGTCCAATATTTCAAAATAAAGATGGAGAGAGATAAGGAAAAGCACCTGATACAGATCTTGGGTTTCTATGTGTGGACTAACCCCATATATATACAGACTCACTATATATTGTATGTGTGTATGTGTGCATATATATATATGATATATGTATAAAGCAATGCCCATACTCAGTCAAAACCAAAAATAATTTAAAGGAAGTGATGACTTTACATGATCATGCCAACCACCTTTGGTCCTGTTACATATTGCATTTGGAAATTCTTAGCTTTTACATGAGTCACATCAGAAATAAGCACAACCTTGGGACTGGAGGCAGGGTTTCTTTGTGTAGCTCTAGCTATCCTGGAACTCACTTTGTAGACCAGGCTGGCCTTGAACTCACGGAGTTCAGCCTGCCTCTGCCTCCCAAGTGCTAGGATTAAAGTTGTGGGCCATCACCACCTGGATAAAACCAATATATTTTACTCTGTACTTGTTTAAGATTTGGCCAAGACCCCATGGGAGCTGTTGGAATGGATCATGATGATGCCTCAGTAATGGAACAGGAAAGTAACTCACTAAGTCCCAACCAAGTTTATGGCCGAATGAATGATCCCTCCAACAAAATATCAAAAAATGTCTTCCCAACATTGCCTAGCTTAAAAGAGAAGTCAGAACAGACTCAGAGAGCAATCAAAATGAACTGTGGTTAAAAGGGCTTAATTTCATCAACATTTAAAAGATATCTCCCTAGGAACTGATCATCTGAGTACTGCCCATGGAAAGGGAACACTCAGGCGTAGGACCTGGGAGGGGAACAGCATTAACCCCATGATGGGTCTATGAGCATCAGTTATGTGGGGTAAGGAACATTAAGGCTCCAATCCCTTCCTAGCTTTACCACACTATGAAACAAGGTAAGCCATGCCTATAAAACAAATATGATAAAACCTGCCTTGTGTGATAGCATTCGGCTTAAGTGGGATTTTATGCACATAAAATTTAGACTTTGAACACTTAATAATTAGTAACTATGTTTGCCAGACTAAATTTGGATTAAATGTTCAGAAATTTTTTAAAGAGACCTGAATAAGTACATTGTTGTCTAAAATAAAGAACATTAGGTTTCCAGTACATGCTCCTTTACCCTAATTTTCTGTGGAATATTTCATTATACTATGTGAATATATATCACTGTGGTTGGCTTAATAAAGAAATTGATTCTTCAATAGCTGGTCAGGAAGAAATTAGGCAGGAGAGCCAAAGTGAAGAGCCTGGGAAGAAAAAGGGCAGAGTTTCAGGAGTCAAAAGCAGACTCAAAAGCAAGATGGGAATGCCATACTGAGGAAAGGTACTAAGCCATGTGGCAAAACATAAATAAGAAATATGGGTTAATATAAATGTAAGAGTTATCTACTAACAAGTCTGAGCTATTGACCAAACATTTATAATTAATATTAAGCTTCTGTGTGGTTACTTGGGAGTGGCTTGAGGGGCTTCTGCCTGCAATTTCCTAATGAAGGACACAGGCGATGGATGTATGGACGTTTTCTTATTTTGAGAGAAGCATGTTCTTCCAGACTCACCTTCCTGTTACCTGTACTTTTCTTCTTTTTCCTGACTGTTAGTACGGTCACTGAGTTCACTTTTGTGAAGGTCTGTAGCAAAAAAATTCTGTGAAGGTCTGAAGTTAAAAAAAAAAAAATCTGTAATGTGTGCCATACTTGTCATTTTAAACTTAATAAAGTCAGGTAGAAGCTAAAAACTTAAAACCACGTGAATCATATTGTGCTAATATTTTTATTTAACCCTTTATATAGAAAATAGTTTCATCATGTGATCAATATTTTTATATTGGGGAAATGACTTGCATATTCTGAGGACTGATTGGGAGTCTTGTCCATGCTAAGCACTGGCATTATCACTGATACTTTTAATTATTGATGCCATATTTTGCATTCCTTCTGCCATGCTGTCTTCCAACACCCGTGTATATTTTGTACTTCCAAGACTTTCAGTTCTGCACATGCTCAGTAGCCACACATGTGAGGGCCCCCTATTTACGTACACTGTCTTCTGGAGTGTGAGTAATTTGTGCCATGCTATTTAGCATGAAAATATAAAATGCAATTATGTTTACTTTTTTTTCTGCATGGTAGACTTTCCATAGCTAGTTTCTAGGTTCTTTGAAGAAGGGACTTTCTCTTAAGAGTTGTTTCTCTGAGATGTGGTACCCCACCTCAGTAAACCTTTTCTGATGGATGGCTTAAATTCTAGATGAAAAAATAAATAAATAAAAATAAAAGCAAACAAAGAGAAAAACCTCTCAGCAATGTGGCTTCTAGTTGCACTATACTCATCCTGCAAAGAGTATTATTTATTACAGAATGTGAATTCTCAGAGTGTGTACAATAATGCCAAGTACAGCTAGTATCAGTAACTCTACTGTAGCATATGTATGAATAATGTAAGTGACAAGAGATGGGAAGAGAAGGAGAGAAAGAGAGAGAAGAAAAGACTAAAGTACTCAGAGTAAGATGTGAAGCAATATAATGCCAGCACCACATCTTAAAGTGCAGGGCCAATTTTTAAAATATTTACTGAGCAGTAGTCAAAAAAATAATAATAATGTGACACTTTAGTTTTTTTTTTAAAAAAAAAAAAAAAAGATTCTTTGGATGAAAGGTGCCTCAACTCTTAAAGGCTAGACACACAAACAAAAATATATAAAGCTATACTTATTTTATTTTTACTAATGTTCATGTGTATACACGGGTATGCATATATCGATACAGATGCCACAAAAGCCAAAGACTTCAGATCCCCCTTGAGAGGGTGTTGCAGCCAGCTATGAGTTTTTAGTTACATACACTGGGAATTGAACTTAGATCTTCAACAAGACTAGCATATGCTCATAGCCACCAAGCCATTTATCCAGCTCAAAGCTAGAATATTTTTTTTTATTTTTTTTCCCTGATACAGGTTCTCAGTGTATAGTCTAGCTGGTGTAGAATTCACTATATAGACCAGGTTGGCCTGGGACTCACAGAGCTCCTCCTGCCTCTGTTTCCCAAGTGCTAGGATTAAACACAAGTACCACGATGCCTAGCATGAAACATTGTTAACTTGTAACTCTGTGGTTAAAGTAGAGATTTCTTTTAAGTCACAACAAGGGATGCCACACTCAGTGACATACTGCACTCAGGATATTATAAAATGTTATATGATTCATGAACCTTCAAAAATGCGACTTTGTAAGAGAAAAAAGTCAAATTTCTAACCTGAATGTTTTTAAATTTAAATAAAGAATCATCAAGACATACAATACAAATGCAAAGGACTCAAACTTCACAACCCACATTGCAATAGGACTAAAGATTTTGCTACCAGCTAGGTTTCCAAACAGGGGTATGGTTATTCATGGCATCTAGAAACTGAAATTTGTGATATGGAAATTCTCTAAGGCTCAGAGAAAGAAGCTAAAACAAAAGATGTGACTGGTGAAGCGCTAACTTTCCTTTGGGGAAAAGGGTATCTTTGGCATTTTGTGGTTATTCTTATTTTTTGCAACGTATTCTGATTATGAACTTGACAACAAGAATACTTTCCACATTCTGCTACATTTGACCGAAACTGTCTTTGTCCTTTGCAACTTTTTTTGTGTGTATCAAAGGCAATGAAAAGTTCAACAAATTCCATGTCGGTTCAGTAGTGAAAAACCACCTCCTGGAACTAAAGAGAGGGCTCAGTGCTTAAGAGCATACACTGCTCTTACAGAAAACTATAGAGTTCAGTTTCCAGCACCCATATCGGATGGCTCACAACCACCTGAAACCCCAGCTCCACAGGACCTGACACCCTCTTCTGGTTCTGTTGGCACCAGCATCCACATATACACATACACAGGGGTACACTCGTGAATAATAAAATAAATAAGAAAACCTTCCTCCCAAACATAACTCATAGATCAGTGCATCACTTAACTTTCCTCTGAGAAGCTTCTATTTGCATATAGATAGTAATTGACACACTGTTAAAATGCAGAAAATAAAACAATGTCCCATGGAGATCCCCACACAACTCAAGTTGATACTAGGACAGAGGGATGC
Source organism: Phyllotis vaccarum (assembly GCA_033318265.1). Classification (NCBI taxonomy): domain Eukaryota; kingdom Metazoa; phylum Chordata; class Mammalia; order Rodentia; family Cricetidae; genus Phyllotis; species Phyllotis vaccarum. The sequence goes on along the minus strand of JARWLC010000001.1, from coordinate 144,278,884 downwards.
TCTCAAAAACTGACAGTGGGGCCCCATTTCTGAGGACAACATCCATACAGCTCACTTAATATAGAGAGGTTCATACAGCCAGTATCTACGTGGACCCTTCATCCCTATGTTCTAGTCTCTCTCTCTGGTGCAGAGAGATGCTCTGTAGGCTACCAAAAGAGAAATATGGTAACCAACCAAGCCACAAAACCTTTGACCTACTGCCTACAAGATGCACTGGGGCAATGGTTGCTCAGAACTTGTGTGAGGGGCCAACAAACATCCAATTTAACTTGAGGCCCACTTCATGAGAGGGAACCCATACCTGACTCAGACAGCCAGCAACCAAAAACTGGATAGCCCAGAGACCTAGGATAGAACCAAACAGGATGTGTCTTTTTAAGAAATCAATGAATGACTCTTGTTGTAGAATACTAAGATATATTATATTCGTTTATGCTATGGAATATTTGTTTATTGATGCAAAGACGTGTTGTATTCTTTTATGTTGCATTTGTCTAACTCTTTGAAGCTGTGCTCCTTTGCCTCTCTAAAACGCCTAATTGGTCTAATAAAGAATTGAACAACTAGTAGCAAGGAAGAGGAAAAGATATTGAGCTGGCAGACAGAGAGAAAAAATAGAAGAGCATGAGAAGGAAATCAAGGAACAAGAAAAGAAGGAGAAAAAGATGCTAGGGGCCAGTTGCCCAAACACCCAGCTGCACAGCCAGCCACACAGCCATGCAACCACAAAGCCACACAGCCACAAAACCACACAGCCACACAGCCAGCCATGGAGTAAGAGTGAAACTAAGATTACAGAAGTGAAAAAAAGATAAAAGCCCAGAGACAAAATACAAATGAGATAATTAAAGTTAAAGAAAGTTAGATAGAAACAAGCCAAGCTAAGGCCGAACATTTATAACTAAGAATAAGCCTCTGTGTGTTATTTATTTGGGAGTTCCATAAAAGGCTCCCCAAGATATCAAAAGGTCCCAAAGAGTAAAAGCAGACAACTACAGATTCCTAATGATATTTTGCTATATTCTTCATCAGTGCCTTATCCAGTCATCATCAGAGAGGCTTCCTCCAGCAGCAGATGAGAGTGAATGCAGAGACCCACAACCAAACATAAGGCAGAGAGAATATAAATTGGACATCTCCATTGGTCCCTCCCCTGGGAGATTGGGAGAATCTGGTGGAAGAGGGGCAAAAGAATTCTAGGAGTCAGAAGGATGAGGACACCAGGAAAACCTGACCCACTGAATCAAATAAGCAGGGAGCGTATGAGCTCACAGAGAGGGAAGTGTCAAGTGTAAGGTCTGCATGGGTCTGCATCATGTATATGTTGTAGCTGTTAGCTTAGTGTTTTTGCAGAACTTCTAACTGTGGAAATGGGTGTATCTTTGACTCTTTTGCCTGCCCTTGGGACTCATTTCCTCCTATCGAGTTGCCTTGTCCAGCCTCAGTGGAAGGGTTTTTACCTTGTCTGATTGTATTTTGTTTTAATGTGTTTGGTTGTTGTCTCTTGGAGGACTTCCTTTTATAAAGGTTTGGAGTGGGTGTGGGTCAGGAGAGAGGTGAAGTGGGGAGGTAGATGAGAGGGGGAAGAACTTGGAGGAATGAATGAAGGAGAAACTGTGAGTGAGATGCACAGCATGAGAAAAGAAATCTATTTTCAATTAAAAAAAGAAAGTTCAGCCCTAAAGAGACAATATATACCCCACTCTACCTCCAAAGCCTCAGGGATCCTTGCATGAGAGTGAGCAGAAAAAATACAAGGGCTAGAGAAAGCTGATGACTGGGAGGAACATATTTGAACACCACAGAGCAGTTGCACATATGAACTCACAGTGGTCATAACAGTGTGTACAAATCCTGTGCAAGTACAAACCAAACCAAATCCCAGCATGGAGAGGGGATCTGAACACACAGTCCTACCCTAGCCATTGAGTGAATAGCAGTAGTTAGTTGTTTGGGGCTAGGGGTTATTCTCTAAGAGTGTAGTCCCAGGTAAGCTGACCGCTCACTCTCTAATGGGAGACCAGACATCCAAGAATATTTGCGTAGTACAAATTGGTCTTGAAGAGGGAGGGCACAAAGATTGAGTGGGGAATGAGGGAATTATCTGGGAAGAAACTGGTGGATATGATCAAAATACATTGTATAAGATGTGAAACTGTCTAAGGAAAAAAACGGTAACATTAACAAACATATAATTCAGAGGCAAGGCACTTGCCCAGCATGAGTACCTTTCCCTAACCAAAAAAAAAAAAAAAACAGTAGTCCTTGGGCATGATGATGCACATCTGTAATCCTAGTACTCTGGAGTGTGTGGAGACTGAGGCAGAGGGCTCAAGAGTTCAAGAATAGCCTGGGATAAAAAATGAGATGCTCTTTCAAAACTATTTTTTAAGAAGAAAAAGGTAACATTGGTTCCTTCAGTGTTGGAATATTCCACTTTATTTTTTTTATTTTATTAGTTTTTTTTTAGCTTTCTTATCAGATACTAAGCAGAGTTTGAGGAAATGCCACGTCTCCACCAAGCATTCCTGAGTGCATTTCTCTTCCCTCAGTAATTTCCACTCATTGCTGTTTTCCCACACACATAAAGCATAGATCAACCACCAACTCTAAGATTCTCAAAGCCCTACACCATATCTTTCTCACCTCCTGTGGTTCTTTGCAGAGCCTTGAATAGGATCGGCACTCAATGTTGATCATGATTATGGACCATCCTTAAGCAGACCATCCAAAGGACTAGTGTAGTGTCAGCTTTCATGGAGACACAGGAGTATTCTGGACTTTCTATTAATTCAAATCTTCAAGTATCTATTGAAATTAAAAAAAAAAAAAGACTGATGGGTCATAAACATTATTGTTCCAAAATTTTCAAGTTTATTTTAAATCAAAAACTTTTTTTAAAAATCTAATTATGATCTAGTATTCAACAAAGCTTTTCCTACACACCGTCTTTTTGAATTTGTGTGTGTATGTGTGTGTGCATGTGTGTGTGTGTCCATAGTAAAAACTTTTAACTTATAAATATATACCTACCACAGATGCTTTCCAAATTTGACGCCCTAAAATTAATTCTGTGTACTGGATCCGTTTAAAATGTGGTTGCTACTCAACAATTTCAGAAGAAAGGAAATTGCATCATATGTAACATTTAAAGAAAACCTAGAAGCCAAATTCTCTATAACAAGGAAAAAAAACAGCCTCGGAAATAAGCAGCAGGAAGCCCGCAGGGCTTCAGCGCAAAGTCTTCTGGCACCATGAGCCACATGCCCAATGGATGCGCAGCAAGAAATGTCACATGTGACCTGCGGGGGGCGGGGGTGCAAGTGCGTGGGCTTTGGATACCAACTAGGGAAGTGGTTCAAGAGTAAGAGGCCATTGAGGAGAAGGGGGTTGGTTGAGCTGTGGCCTTGGTGTTACCCCCGGAAAGCGAGTAGTAACACTTAGTTGTGAGAGGTGCATTAACCTCTTCAGACCACTAGGGTTCAAAGTGTTTCATAAGGGGTAATTTATTAAATGGCTCCTAATTGCTTGGTAATGTACCTTCCAAAAGTCATTTCTCTGAGCTGTGATTAGGCCTGGGCTTTGCCAAGAGCTGTCACTCTCTTTGCAACTCTATAAGGGGAGTCTAAGATGTGGGAGTGAGGCACTGGGCAGCTCTGTCTCTAACCGGAGAATTCCGCCATCAAAGCCAAACAACTTTCCATTTAACCTCTAAGGTTATAAATATTCAATACAAAATTGGTGCACCAAATCTTTATGCATCTTATAAGTTATACATATATTTGAATAGAACATGAGTAACCAGATCTACTGTTTGAGGAAGAGAGAGAGAATGACTTTTTTTTTTTTTTGAGAAGTGTGAATTGGTACATTTCATGACATTCTTTCTTCAAGATACAAAAACAATTATGGTATATATTTGCTTTTATCAACTAAGAGCAAATTTTGTTTGGTTAGTTATCTTTGCTTCATCTGGAAGCCAAGCAACACGAATTCCTGACACAGAGCTGGCCATCCTTTAGTAATCCTACTCAGCAGTCATCTTCAAGAGATTTTTCAGTAATGCACCTTGAGAGTCCTCCTCAGCAATCCTCCCCAAGAGTCCTCCTCGTGAGTCCTCCTCAGAGTTCCTTCAGGTGTCCTCCAGCATTACTTTTTCTAGACTTTTCAGAGGCTGATTCTGTTAATTAGCAAGACCAGCAGAGGGAGTATGAGAACACTGTTAAAGAGAGAGAGAGAGAGAGAGAGAGAGAGAGAGAGAGAGAGAGAGAGAGAGAGAGAGAGAGAGAGAGAGAGAGAGAGAGAGAAGAAATCAAATTTAGAAAACTTATTGCCCAGCAGGAGTTGGAAAGCTACTGTTGAACTGCAGAGACATAATGTCAATGAGGAGACAGCCTGAGAAATGCCTTTCACGTACCAGACCACAACAGAGGGAAGAGCACTTTCCTGCTATGCTGAAGTCTACACCTCATTGAGTAGCAGAATGCATCCAACCTGCCTTTTTCAAGCCTGCAAGATAACTATACCAATAACATATTAAGATTATGTGGACTTTAGGCCATAGTAGAAGGTGATTACACAAATGGAGAATGTCTCAAGAGTGAAAGTGATATCATTTATGTCTTTCAATGTCTAAGTCACTTTGTAGACCTAACAACAAAAGGAAAATGTCTGGGTAGTATTTCCCAACTCACTGGAACAAGATGTCACGCTAGGTCCTGAAGTTAGATACACATATGATTAGCATAAGTGGATGAAAATGAATAGACTACAAAGTAACTTGAGAGGGATCCATTACAGAAAAACCATATATTCAAATCCCAAATGTGGTTTTACAACTCCCTTTTCCAGACCACTTAGAGAAGTTACACATTTCCTAAACACCTTTTGAGACTAATTACTAGAAAGGGCTCTTGTTCAAATCTACTCACTGAGTTATCTAAAATGTCAACTTCCCCAAAGGAGCTGTTCCCTAGCTGTGTTTGCCAGACTTCAGTAGAACTTCTTAGGAGATAATTGTGCAAGCCCCTAACTACTATTTCCCAATAGATGTCCCTGAGAAGATGATAACACAGTCAATCCAGGCTTTACCACATTGAGCCAAATAGGAGTCTGTTTTACAAGTTTTGAATAACCCCAGGATAGTACAACTTGTCTGAAAGTTTGGCAGGAAAAAAAAAGTTTGCAAAGTAAATATTCAGTTCTGCTTTCTCCAGTAGATGTCACTTTCTGTACATGGGATATGATACCAAGATCTAGAAGAGTTTCTTGTGAGAATGGTAATAATTAAGATTGGGTTCCAGACATATGCAACCACTGTTAAGCTTTCAATGATCTTTTCTTGTATTTGAAAACTTAAGGAATAGTTAAGGCAAAGTAAGATCAGTTAACTGTCTTCCATGTCTTTAAGTAGCTCAGGTCATTAGGCAAAGCATGTATAAGGCACAACTCATACCTGCTCAATGGTTATTTTTAAAAGTTAAGCATTATTCTAAACTGCAGTATAAAATGAGTTGGTTTTAAAAAGACACTGTTTTGGAGAGAATAAGCTATCAATAATATACCCCATGCTTGCCAGGAATCTAGTTAAGAATGAGGTTCACTAGCATATGACTCTTTTGAACCTTGTCTTCCTGAGTTATCTATATCATTTCAATATTCACATCAGTTTTGCATGTCTGAGGTGGGAGAAGGGGCAATCCAGTTCCCTGAAATGTCTCACTCTGCAGCAAAGGATGACGGCACCAAAATGAAAAAGAGAGAGGAAGGAAAGGAGGGAGGGAGGGTAAGAAAGCATCATAAATTTTAATATCATTTTTATAGCATCCACATGTTCAAGAATGAAAATCAAAAAAATTAATAGCTGGAATTAGATTAATACTTTCTAAAAAAAATTTCAAAGATGCTTTTTTCATTTCTAAACATAAGCCTCATTACGCAGCTCTATTTATATTCCAGTACAGTTGAATTTTATATTTGAGTTGCTGTAATGAATGACTTTGAAATGACAGAGGAGACTGCATTATGTTTCTTATTAATCCAATCAAGGCTTTTGCTTGTAGCTACTATACATTGAAATAATAGAAAAGGCTACAGAATCTTTTTCAAGTGTTGTCTTCTGGGTCACATTTAATTCAGTAGTTGTATTGACAAATGTGATTTGATAATTGCCAAATTAAGCTCATGAGAAAATTAGTTAAACAACTACTTTTATTTTTAGATGGTTCAAACAAAAGATATGAAGTTTTGGAGCAAATAATGATAGGCTACTAGAACAAAAATTTCCCCAAGAAGGCAAAAACTGGGCACGCAGCATTTTACAAAACAAAGAAATCTGTCGGGCCATCAAAATAAACAACATCTAAATGGTTGCTTTGGGTTTTAAATATTTTTGCTCAGAGTAGGCCTAAGAGATTCTTATCTGAGGTGGAGATTTCTTGACACGTTAACTGGGCGGCTCTGCTACCATTCTTGTGGATACTGGATTAAAACAAAGCGATTATAGGGCTTGGGGTAATAAAGGGGCCCAGAGGCATCACCTTTGGGCTCCTGGTAAGTGCTTTGCGTTTAATTCAGAGTTAGAAACCAATGCCATGATAAAGCCAAGAGTGTTTTCAACCATTCTGAAAAATGGAATTACCAAAAGAAAGGCCAAAATTAACAGTACAGAACCCAGGCAACCCAACTTCTAGAGAATCAGCTCTACCCTCCACCTCACCCACCCCCGACCTCTGCGCGTGCGCCCCAATCTTTTACTCGACTTTATCTTCAAGTAAATATTGATCTGTCGTTTTTATGATAGAAAAGAATGACACAAAAAGTGCCTTGAAATTGAAGTCAACTGCTTAATATCACGAGGCTGGAATCCTATGGTTTGATCTGAACTCTAGACAGAGCCAAGCATAGTGCTCCAGGGCTGTAGATGCCTATGCAAAGCAGGCGCCAGCCTGCCTGTTAGTGACCTCACCAGCCAGAAACCAGAAGGGTTGCCACTCCCTAGAATTGCTCTCTCTCTCTCTCTCTCTCTCTCTCTCTCTCTCTCTCTCTCTCTCTCTCGGGAAAACATAATAAAACTAAAAGAATTAATGCTCAAGTAATTTTGATTAGTTAAAAGATTATGTTATTATTTTTACCCATCAATTTATCAAAAGTTCATGAAAAGTAAGAATGCTGTCACCTGCAGGTGTCTGCCAAATTCTACACAGCGCCCTGAACATTCTAGCACTTCAAGTAGATGGTGTTTTGTGAAGCATACAAGTTTCGCATTCCAGAAAGTATTTCTCCTTCCCCTCCTCCCCCTCCTTCCTCTCCTTCCTCCTCCCCTGCCTTCCCCTTCCCACCCAACTCCTGCCGCAGGCTGCTGCTTTTAGAAAATGCCTCACTCTGGAGTCCAGGCTGTCCATAAACTCACAGCAGTCCTCCTGTCTCAGCTTCCAAAGTGCTGGGGTTACACTACTGTTACCATCCCTCTCTCCAAAAAGCATTTCTAAGCATAGATACTGTATTTCTTTTCTGAAGGATTTTGTTTTTAATCTATAAAGCTTATAAAAACCCTTTACCTCACCCAAAGTTAGGAACAGAATCGAGATAATTGATTAGTAAATGTCTAGGTACATTATTAAGGGAAAGACTCCCCAAATGACTAACCACATCTCAAATATTTGAAAGATCCCAGAAGGGAGGGTAAGATGTGTCCCAAGATACTTGGTAAAGAGGGCCTGGGAAATGAGAATGAAAGCAGAGAACCCCAGTGACATCTTATCTCCCCATACATTCATCTCCTTCTCTTCTCCCTTCCAAAGGGAGTTCCAAGCAGTCATCATGCAAATCCAGCAAAGCAGTTCTGAGGTCTCTCAGCAGCTAAGTCCACAAAAACATGTACCTGCTTCTGCTTTTTTTCCTCATCAGAATATCTTTCTATGACACAACCATAGGTTCAGTCCTTGCATCTTGAGCCAGCACTGTTGACTTGGAGGTAATTTTCTGTAACTCAGGATGTGGACATTAATTTAGCATGGACAAATGTCTATGAGAAACATTACCAACCAGCTCCAGCTGTGGTTTTTAGATAGAACTCAGTTGTAGGTTAAAGTTGGACTCTGCTAAATTCACACAGGCTATTAATACTAGTGTTTTTAAATTTTGCTTAAAGTTTCTAAAAAGGGCCTGAGGGATGGCTTAGCAGTTAAGAACATAGACTACTCTTCCAGAGGACTAGAATCCTGTTCCCAGCACCCACAGAAAGTAGATCACAGCAATCTGTATCTCCAGAGCTTCTAATGACCTATTCTGGTTGCCTCAGATATCTGCACTCCTGTGCACATACCTATATGGACATATACACAATTTTTAAAATGAGAAAAAAAAATCTTCAAAGTTACTTTCTAAAAATTGTAATAATCCCCAAGAAAGTGGGATATAGGGCAACAATTATTAGAATTATGAATAAGAGCCCCTTGATAGATTTATTAGCTGATGGCACATGTGATGAGTGTGCCAAGAGATTAGGAGTGTTCAATATTCCACATAGTTTTGAAAAATTCAAATGAATACTACCAGATAGCAACACTGTATAAAAATATCTGTCACAATACCACTTATATACTTTTCATTCCATGAATGGCAGAAATGCTTCCCTTTTAAGATTTATTTTCTTTTTATTTATATGTACATGTGAGGAAGGGCTATGTGCATCTGAGTGCAGGACCCAAGGAGGCCAGAAAAGGGCATAAGATCTGAGGAGCTTGAGTTACTAGTAATTGTGAATCTCTAGACATGAAGACTGTGAAGGGAACTCTTGTTCTCTACAAAAGCAGCAAGCTACCACCTGGCCTCTCCAGTCCCACATCCAGCATCTTACTCTGATATATTGTCACATTCATTTTGTTTTCCCACAACTATACCCCACCTTAGGTCCTCTAATTAATGTTTATTGGGACTAGTTCCCTCATCTCCAAAGTTCACCTTTCAGTTATTTTACATGCTACTACCAGACTAAACTTTAGAGAGTAGATACTCCAACTCACCTTGCTTTGGGGTCTTTTTTTTTTTTTTTTTTTTTTTTTTTTTTTTTTTTTTTTTGATGAATGCCCTTTTTAAAAAAGAAATAATTCTAAGCCAGGTGGTGGTGACTCACACTTTTAATCCCGGCACTTGGTAGGCAGAGGTAGGCAGATCTCTAAGTAGAGATCTCCGAGTTCGGAGACAGTCTGTTCTACAGAATAAGTTCCATGACAGCCAGGGCTACAAAGAAAAAGAACGGAATGAAGGCAGGGAGGGAGGGAGGGAGGGAGGGAGGGAGGGAGGGAGGGAGGGAGGGAGGGAGGGAGGGAGGGAGGGAGGGAGGGAGGGAGGGAGGGAGGGAGGGAGGGAGGGAAGAGATAATTGAGGCACTGTGATTTTTTCAGCTTCTCTGCAACTCTTAGAAACTGGATACAATTTATCTAAAATGTGGCCATTTTCTCACACAGTGAACCCTTTCAGTTATAGTACACTGTCTCACCCCTTCCCTAATCTGTGTTTTCACAAGCTGAAACCCTACTAGTTTCTTGAATGAGAGTCCTAGTTACATGGACGAATCTTGAATCCATGCTAAGCCAAGAGTATCCAATTAATTTGGTCATGGTTATAGAATAGCATGTCTCATTCACTGCTTTATATTTTCATTATGAAAGGTGTATGTTTTAACTCTACTAATCTTTCAATGAGGCTTGTGCCTCATACCTCTTTACATATAGAATCAGCCTAGTATTTGTCACACTGGACGTTTGAACATATGTAGTAAAATAGATAAACACTGTCATCTTTCATCAAGATATTGACGGAAAACTACTCTTCTCTCTATCTATCTATCATCTATCTATACATATATATATATATAGTAATAAATAGCCTTATTCATGCTAAACCAAGAAAATTAGTCAAGTGTTGTTTGTTTAGTTAATTTCTTATAAATTTACTAGGCTTTTTCTCAAGGAACTTTTACCTTTTGTGTTTAAAAATACTAGCAGTCATGCTGTGATCAACAACACAGAAAATTAAGAGCCTTCCAAAAGATAGACAGTTGCTCAAATACTACTTAGTACTAATACAGTGTGATGAGGAGTCAGAAAGGTTCAAACACAATGCCCTGAAACCACAGAGAGCTATTTGTCTTTGAAAAATGACATTGGAATGGAATATGGACCACTCTAGCATCTCTGAAACATGCCTTTGAAGACAAGTAGCTATTGGCCAAGTAACAAAGAAGAAAAGACTATATATTAATACATTGTTTCCTATAATTCAAGGTCATTATTCAGTTAAACTACAACAAAATGGCACCATGAATTGTGTTGATTTAGGCCAAGGAGAAAAGCGAGGGTGACCTAGAAGGGTATAAAAGATGTGAAATAATTGTGCAGCTTATCAGCTTACTTATACTTACTTAATTTTCATATTCTCTCTTCTAGACTCTCTTTATATAAGGTTTTAGGAATTCTTTGCACAGCCTCAACCTACACAGAGGAGCCACTGCCTCAGTATTCAATAAAATAGTTATGGACAAAAGGGGTACCCTGATTAGAATTAACAAACTGTTAGAAACTTTTATGCACATTGGCCTGCTGGTACCTTGCAGCCACAAGGATGGAGCCACACTTCAAATACTCTGCTCTCTAAACCAACTTCCTCTTTCATAATTGGGAAAATAAAGATTCAAAGAACTTGAAGTACCTTGTGCAAAGGTCATCACACGAGTTAGTGGCAGGATAACAATTGCAAGTTCCTTAGCTGCCATTCCTCAGTTCTTTCACGATAAAATTAATTCTATTTGCATAGCAAAATGAGCATGAGGTCCAAGGATCTCTCCAAAGTGACATTTAGGATAGAGACTGCTTCTTTTTTATGATAAGAAAAGTCTTTATTAGAATTCGGTAATTTATTGTTAAATAATTCAAAATCGTTGCTAAGTGTTTTATTCTGTTCTAACTTTCATTCATTTTGATAGTAAATTACCAGAAATGACAGCTCTTAGATTTTCTAAGTTCTTGCTTCTGAGAAGAGGGGGAATGTGCCAAAGACTTTCTCAGGGCTAGCATCAGCTGACCAGACAGACACACCCAATGTAAAGATAGAAGTGTCAGAGAGAGTCCCTCCGATTTTAAAAAAGAAACACATAGCTAGATGCTGTGCTCACCTAAACACAGCTCCTAGGAAAGGAGGCAGGAGAAATGTAAGTTCAACCGAGGCTGCATGGCCAGAAACAGTCTCACAATAAAAACGAAAAAGAACTAAGGGTGTGTCCCCATAACGGAGCACTTGCCTAGCATGCACAAAACCCTGGGTTCAATCCACAGCACAGCCAACAACAAACAATAAAATAATGGAAAAGCAGAAAAAAAATAAAACTGAACTTCTCCTCACTTAATACCCTGTGAGGTAAACAATATTTGCGTTCTCTGGTCAGCAAAAAATGGTATGTTTGAACTTAAATGTTATATGATTTAAAATACACACGCGCGCACACACACACAAAGCACTTATTGAAAATTATCAAAGGTACAAGTATTGCAAATCACCTTTGTCTAACTGAATATGTTTAGTCTTTCTCCCTTGTTATTATTTCCCAAACAACAGAGTATAACAAGTATCTACAAAGCACTCACATTGTGTTAGGCTTTATAGGCAATCTAGAGCTGATTTAAAACATGTAGAAGGCATCTGAGATGCTGAAGCAGGTGGATCCAAAGGTGTAAACTGGCCTAAGTTACAAAGTAAGTTTGAGATAAGCCTGAGCTTTGTAACAATACCAAAAATACATAGAAGGATGTGTAAGGGTTTTATAAAAATATTGAAGCATATTTTGAATTTTTATTATTTATTTATTTATTTTAGGTGGGATGTGCATTATATCAAGCATGTTGAAATCAGAGAAAAATCTTTGGAAGTCAAAGAAAAACTGTTCTCTTTCTCCTATGTCGGTCCTGGGGAATCAAACTCAGGTCTTTAGCCTTGACAGCAAGCACCATTAACTGCTGAGCCAGCTTACTGGCCCTGCAGTGTGTTTTACAGAAGATGTGAGCACCTGTGCATTTTTAACATCTACAAGGAATCCTGAAGTCAGTTAAATGTCCATGAATACTAAAGATGGTTGTATTTGCATTACATTATAGTCCTAAATAATATACGGATTTTTTTGGCTTTTATTTTTAAAGAACATCTCACTTAGATTAGTCTTTCTACACTTTGTTTTTCATTCAAGATTGTATTTTTAAGATTAAATTTGTATTTGTATGTAGATGTAATTAATTATTTTTGGTTTCTTCTTGGCATTTCATTTTGGAAAAATAACTCAATTTATCTATCTTTTCCCATTTGGTCTGTTACCATTTTATTATTGATACTATTATAGATTTCTGCTGTAAGTATTGAGTTCATGTGTAAAGACTTTCATAAACCTAGGGTATAAACCCAGATTTACACTCTGATTCTTGATATTCAAATACGCCCTTTCCAAGATAAAGTACGTTCTTTTCCAGATGATTGAAGCAATTTTCTTCTTACTGGTCATACACATATCATATACACAATATCTATATGAAATAATCACATGATATCGTATATGCTGCATTATATCTGCTCACATCTTCCTCTTTGGTACTGGTTTCTTCTCTTCCTTCAGCTCCATCTGTATCCCTCGTCTTCATTTTCCCAGGGAGAGAGAACCTCATCGTGGTTGTTAACACCCATTCTTTAAGCACCAATACATTTTGAGTCTCATCTTTGCTCCTCTGGTAGAGGTCTGCCTGTGCATTTCTTCCACTTCCCCACTGAGCCTCCTTTCTAGTACCACCTCAATAAAATTCCATTTCAAAAATATCTCCTTCCACTTTGTGGTTCTTCTTTTGGTTTTTGTTGTTGTTGTTGTTTTGTTTTGTTTTTTAAATTTGAAAAGTGCTTAGAACTTAACCTTTAAGTTTATTACAGATTAATATATCTGTATATTCTCCTATGGCTTATGTTGTTCTGTCTTATATAAAAGATTTGTTTTGTCTCCTGAGGTTATGAAGATAGCTTTTCTATGAAATTATTTAATTCCTAATTGTCTTTTCTTTTTTATATGACTTAGCCCATTACCAGCAGGGGGATTTCATTTTATGCATATAAGCTTGGTAGCAATCTTCTATTAGATTTCTGTATAGTCCTCACTGCCAACTTCATTGCCTCGCCCGTGATCTTTCACTTACCTCTCTCATATCAATTCTTCTATAAATTCTTCTCCTTGGGTTTTCAATTTGTCAGATAATGTGTTATTGTCTACGGAAAATAAGTTTCTTTTTTCCTTCCTTCTTTCTCATGACATTTTATTTCCCACCCTCTGCGCACCCCACCCCCTTTTTTCTATTGCCTTATCTAGGATCAGATCTCCAGGACCTGGCTGGAAACAGGCATTCCTACATAGGACACACCATTATCTCATCCCTGCCTTTTCTCCATTACAAATACTATTTACTGTAGCTAACTGATAAGTATCTTAGTCGGGCTGAGGGCTGCACCCCCACTTTGTGCTGAATTCACGAAGACCTTCAAGTTTCAAATGAGCGTTAACTATGTTGGTTTATGTTTCCTTACGTAGTAGGTTATTTCTCTTTTATGCTCGGGATGGGATATTTCACTTACAATCTTCTCAATGTTAGATTGCACCTATGTGCCTGGGCTGCCTCTGTGAATGATCACGGTCCCATATTGCATAACCAGATTTGGTTAATATTATTGGCTTCTGAGTTTTGAATTTCTGCTGTTGTCTGAGAAGAGCTAGTCATTTTTTCTTTAGTATTAAAAAAAATCATCTTTGCCTAGTTTTGGTAAACATCACACAAAGAATTACACATAAGGAACATTTTTTCCAGTTTGTTCTCAAACAAAAGTGTATCTGATTAAAATGACTATTTTTTTGAAAAAAGTCAAAATGTGTTCATTCCCAAAATAATACTGTAATAATTTTAAAAATATTTTTATTTTCTTTTCTCTTTGCTTTTTCAAGACATGATTTCTTTGCGTAACAGCTCTAGCTATTTCGGAACTCACTTTGTAGCTTTGTAGAACAGAATGGCATGAAGTCACAGAAATCTGTCTGCCTCTGTCTCCTGAGAGCTGCCTGGCCAAAGAAAGATTCTTAGTAACTCTTTCAGTTTCCTAAGAATCACCTAACAACTCACATACTCACATCTACTTTTATTGTTTACTCGTGTTCCATCACGTAAGTTATTTTTAGATGAATTTCTTCATTTCTAATTTGCTTTTAAATTCTTTCATACAGAAGCATATTACTTTATTAATACCATATTTTAAATGTATGGTATCTCTCCACACTCTTTCTTTCGCCCTAATTTTTTTCTGGTTAGTATAATTCTGCTTACAAGAATGGCCAGTGGCTTCACTTTCTATACCTTAAAAGTGTTAAAAACAAAAACAACAGAAGTCAGTCAAGCCATAAAGCATGGGTAATTTCTCACAGAGATAAACTAAGCATCAAGAATTTACCCCAATTATTAAGTTCTGTAATGTTTTCATTCATTCAAATTCTAAGAGCTTTTATACCAAGAAATGGGTACTGAAAAGAAAATGAGGTGGCCTGGAGGTCAGATGACATGCTTCTTGTGGTATGACCCTAGGCAAGTCTCTGGAATGACCCGTGGCTGGCCCCTTAGATAATATCAATGAATGTCTCCAGACTGATGGTTCTATGTGTTTTAGACAATCGAGAACTACCTGAACTCTCTTACTGTCTGTTCAAAAGCATCCTGTCTCTCTCTATAATTCTGAGAGCTCTGGATAAGATTAAATTATGAATAGCTTGGGGCCCACAGGTTAGAGAAAATACAAACTGATTTATCTCTATGAAAAAGTTCCCTGTCAGACTTTAGCTGAGTGTTTCTTGTTTTGATCATTTATTTCATTATATAGTTTTCTAAAATCTAAAGCAATTTTTATTTGCTCTTATGTAGATGAAAGATTAGATTTGAAGGCCTTAATATATTTTAAAATTATATATAGCTGATTACATTTAGCAGCTGGAAGTAAGAACAAGAGACCCTGAGACAATTATAACCATATTTAAAAAAAAAATCCCTTCATTGAGTGGTATCATTTTGCTTTGCATTTGTGACTTCAAGAAGACTAGGAAACTCATGGCCTGTGATAAATGCTAAGAGCCTGCAGCCTGTGGTCCAAGAGAAGCTGACAAAACATGGAACGGGTGGCTATGAATTCACATTTTGTTTTAAATTCCACCTATACAGGTAGGACTGTTGCAGAAATCTTGAGGGTTTTGCTCTGAATATTCTAATCTATTTTCAGAAAGTTATGTGTGCTATGGGGATGTGGTTGGGGGATGCTCAAAGAAGAACTAAAGGACATGCTGTCGGTGCACACGCATGGGAGTTCCGGCACTGGACACTCTGCTGCTTGCCTTTTGGAGCTATTTAAAGTCTTCTGGATTCAAGAAATAGAAAATCCTGATTTACTTAAGCCATCACAAACACACACAGAGAGAAAGAGAGATAGACAGGAACAGAGAAGACAGAAAAACAAAGAGAATGAGAGAAAGATGAGAGACAGAGAGATACAGGGACAGAGGTAGAGGCACAGGGAGGGCTCCAGCAAACTTCTTCACAACTTACTCCCTTGACTTTGTGGATGGCTTCAGCAAAGTTCCAAGCAGAGCTCCCTACCTAGCAATAGGGTGCATTATATTGTGTTATGGATGCACAGCAGAGGCATGGGTTAGAGTTTGAAAGAACAAACTTTGCTCATTCAAAGACACAAATAATTAAAGATTGGGCACAATTTCTGATAAAATTAAACTGTAGGGACAGTTGTTCTGTGGTGAACAGGGACCAGGTGTCCGGTGCCAGTCTGTATGCTAAATCTTGCATTTGAATAACCCCAGTTGATTTTCGTAACAATGTAAGGTAGGTTCCCCGTTTCCCAGTACCTAAAATTCAGCCTTTCCAAGTGAGAGCCTCATCCGATTTACAAGGCAAGTTAGTAAGCAGTATCTCAAAGGGAGCAAGCATATTGCTAGAATCCCATTCTTTAGAAGTTTTCTACCTCCCAGAAAAGAATGTTCACATTTATAGGTCAGAAATCAGGCTACTTATATCCAACCATCTAGTCACAGGCACAACTACAGCAGACTTTAAAAGGTGGTTTAAAATAACAGGATGCATCTGCGATGTTTGGTTTTTGAAGTTGGGGAGTAATACTGATATCAAC
Source organism: Phyllotis vaccarum (assembly GCA_033318265.1). Classification (NCBI taxonomy): domain Eukaryota; kingdom Metazoa; phylum Chordata; class Mammalia; order Rodentia; family Cricetidae; genus Phyllotis; species Phyllotis vaccarum. The sequence continues at coordinate 144,262,624 of JARWLC010000001.1, read as the reverse complement.
TATCATACAGAGAGTGATAAAGTCAAGAAAGCATCATGAACACTTTTAGACAAAGAGCATTTGTATAAGTGGGAATAAAACATTACAACAGCAAAATGTTTTCTTGCAAAAAAACAAAAATGAGGGGCTGGAGAGATATTCAGCTCTTCAGAACACATGCTGCTCTTGCCAAGGACTTGAGTTCAGTTCCCAGCATTCACATTAAGACTCACAACTATCTACAACTCTTGCTCCAGAGATCTTCTGCCCTCTTCTGTCCTCTGCCAGCAAGTGTACACACACACACACACACACACACACACACACACACACACAGCTATTGCACTGTAAACCTATTAAATTCCTATTTTAGCTACCAGCGTAAAAGAAATTCCTTATATATTTGTATACATATTTTGGCAGTGCAGCATATTTAGTTGCTTGGGATTTTCTTAGAAGTTGCAATTGAGTCCAGAAAGCAGTTATGAAAGAGATGTTCTCTATTCCAATTTTTTTTTTCCATGCAACACTTTCAATTTGTCCTCAAACAGGTTTTGCAAGAAGAAGCTGCTCATTCCTAAGGCAGGTGGTTCCCTGGACTGCAGTTGGGATGCTTCAATCACCGCTGACAAGCCTGCAATCCACAAGTCCTGGGTGTCTCCTCCAGCTATCACTGCCTGGAGCTTTTAAAAGGTTTTTGTGGTTCTTTTAGGTCTCTTTTCATGCATTCCACTACGTAAGTGGAAAAGTTCATCCACACTGACGGGAAGAGATTCATTTTGCTGCAACTTTTTGTTTTGTTTTTTTCACCATAAATAATCCTTTTTTTTTTCTTTTGTGCAATGCTCAGGCTCAACTACAAATTTTTGGGCTCTTTCTTAGAGATGCATAATCCAGCAAAACTAAAGCCGCCCCCTCAGAAATTGACATCAGCCAACAAGTGTATACCATTTTTAATACCAAAGACAGGTTGTTGGAATGAACTTTCTAAGTGGCAATGTAGAGACAGTAGACTAGGACCACAAGCAGCCACTCATCAACCACTCCTGTTGCTTTAAAAATTGTATTATTTCAGTAAAGCAATCTACAAATAAATACAAAATAAAAGGGCACGTGTAGGGACATATTGAAAGGAAGCATGCATACCAAAAAGGTAAGTGCAAATTGGATTTGAATATTCATGAGTCACAAATCATTGACAGTTTGAAATAATGCAAAACAGCTTTATAAATGAGGTTAAGGCAACGGACATCAAGGAAATGCATCATTAAATCAGAAGTTTGATTGTGTGTGTACCTGTAAATTGTAGTTACAGTGTTTGTGACATGGGAGAAAAAATACTGTGTATCTGATGAAGAGGGACGAGACATAAATATTCCCTCTGTGTTATATTTTTGCAATTCATCATGTGCTTGGAACCAAGCCAAATAGAAAGTGGTTGGACATTGTACTTCTTGCTCAAGAAAGAGTTTCCTTGTACAGGCTTCTGCCTGGACAGTCTTTATTTGCCATGCTTAGAAGAATTAAATATACAACCATTCACACAGTGGATTCTTAAAGCAGAGGTTAGCATATAGCATATATAACTTTGGAGAATGACAGCTTCAGATCTGTTCATGAGGAAGAGCTCCAACTGAACAGCACTGGATCTTGCAGAATGCCCTGCTGCTTAGAAGAGCACAGAGGAGGAAAGCATTGAGAAAAGTTTGTAAGAATGCCTTGATAACAAAGAAAGAGATTTACTAACAATGAGAAAGACTATGCTGGAATAATTGGAATTGCAAAATGTTGGTAACCCAACAGTTCAAATGGAAATGTTTCTGTTTCCTTCAGCAGTGACTACTTGTAGGACTCTAATAGAGGCCTTAGAGAATACTTAGTCTGTAATTGGAGTCATATTTGAGAATGTAGGAATTATAAAACAAAGCCTTGTTGAGGGCTTTAACACAGGGACATGTCTAAGTTAAGCAAATTCTCTTAGAAGCTTCCTTTGGATGATCTGTAAGTTACAGAGCACTTCTCTAAGCTGCTACTCAGCAAATCTGCTATGGATATTACCCTGTGAAGATTTGCCACTCACATTGGTTTAATAGAATGCAGGAAGTATAGGTGGAGTGATCAGGCTAGGAAAATTCTTGAAAGTGGAAAGACAGAGACATAGTTGACAGCCAGACACAGAGGAAGCAGGATGAGAATGTCTCACTGAGAAAAGGTACCAGGTCACGTTGCTAAACATAGATAAGAATTATGGGTTAATTTAAGTGTAAGAGCTAGTTAGCAGCAAGCTTGAGCTAATGGCTGAGCATTTATAAGTAGCATTAAGCCTCTGAGTCAAGTATTTAAGAAGCAGCTGCCAGGTATTTGAGAGTTCCTGGTGGGACAGAAACTTCTGACTACACAAAGGTCATTCTTACATTCTCTCTTGGGTTCTTGGATGATGGCTAAAGTGGGTGCCACAGCATGAAAATCATGATGCACATGGTACTGATTTGGAAGAAGCTGAAGAGTGGGATCAGTTTAGAAAATTCTTTTCTATCTTTTTGCTTGGCCCTTTAAGGTAGACATTTAAATTCAGGAGCTACAATCTAGCTAAGACAGGACTAGTGAGAAAGAGATGTCTGCATTTCTCCACGTCACTACCATGTAGAGAAAGAAGCTAACAGGACTCGTCTGTTAACCATAATCGTGGACAGCCATAAGTTATGAAAATAATAAAAACAATAACTTTGTAATTTTTAATAGGTTTGTTTGTTTTTGTTTTTTTTTTTTTTAATGAAAACAGGGCAAAGTCTCATGTATTCCTAGACTGAATTCAAATTCATTATGTTGGGGCTGGGGAGGTGATTCAGTGAGTAATAGTGCTTGTATGGAACCATGAGGATGTGAGTTTAAACCCCTCTCACCCATGTGAAAAATTACACGTCTGTGTGCACCTGTAACCTCAGTACCGGGAGACAGTGATAGATGGATCTCAAATCCCAGAAAGCTCTCAGGCTGGCTAGTCTAGCCAAATTGGTGACCTTGCTCACTGAGACCATTAAAGACAAAAGACAGAGAACAATAGAGGAATAAAGACACCTCATGTCCTTTGGGGTGTCTCCCTCTGGCCTCTGTATGCTTGCCTGCATACACACATGCATGTACCACTTACATACAACATGCACACACATACACATGCCAAAATAGACATTAAATAAAAAGTGAAAAACTAATTAGTTTTTGAAAGGACACTATTTAGCCAAGGATGGCCTTGAACAACTGCTCTATATGTCTCTGCCTCTCAACATGACAGAATTATAGGCCAGCCCTATTAGAAGTGGCTCATACAGTCCTGGGAATTGAACTTTGGCCATCCCACAAACTAAGCAAACATTCTACCATCCGGTAACATTCCCAGCCCCTCTAATATCTGACAGAGTTTCTCTGTGGGACAGCCCTGGTTGTCCAGACTTTATTTTCATTAACCTATAACACTTAGAGGGTTGTGACCAGCTTGAAGAGAAAGGAGGAAGGGAAGAAAGGAATGAGAAAAGATGGGAGTAGGAAAAAAGGAGGAAAAGTCTTTCTAACATAGCCAGTGTCTCTGGGAAACGGCAGCTTCCAGAGCATGGCCAAAGGTCAGTGCAGCAAACATAGATTGCGGAGGCTCAGAAACCTACAAACGGCCAAAGGGGGCAAAAATGACTGAAGTTTAAGGTAAAGACTCCCTGGGGTTGACTCAAAGCCTTGCAAATGTGAGAAAGCCTTGAGGGGGCTGACTTAAAAGTGTGTGCAGCCTTTAGCCTTTTTTGCTTGTTTGTTTTTAATTTTAGAAAATTAAATTTTAAAAAAACCGCAAAAACAAAAGCAAACAAAATCCCAAAGATGATCAGCACATGAATTTAGACAAAAATAAATGCAGATGAAATATTTATCCGTATAAACCACACTTACATATTTATTGCCTGTGTTAGCTTTTTATTGCCATAACAAATTACCTGAGACAGTTTGTTTGTTTGTTTGTTTATTTATTTATTTATTTATTCATTCATTCATTCATTCATTCATTCATATATTTATATGTGTATTCATTCATTCATTCGTGTCATAGTCCTGGCTGTCCTGGAACTGTAGGCTGGCCTCAAACTCACTGAGATTCGCATGCCTCTGACTTTCAAGCGCTGGGATTAGCTGCATCCACCACCACCGCCTGGTGAAACAATGTATAAGAGTGAAGGCACACTTTTAGCTTACAGTTTTGACATTTTTATTCCCAAATTGGAGACTTCCATTTTTCTCACTTATTGTAAAGCAATAGTACATAGGGCCCGAGAGCTTGGCAGAAGAAAACCGCACTGTGAACAGAGAATAAAGAACGGAGGAAAGGTCTGGAGCCTCATTTCCTCCCTCAAGAGCCCCCCAGTAGCACACAAAGCTCCCATCAGGGTCAACTCTTAAAGGTCTCACTACTTCCCAATAGAATCATCCCAAGATTCAGCACATGGAATCTTGAAGGACACTCAAGTTTCAGTCCAAGCTTGCAGACAATTTCTAGATGGAAAATACTACACTAAAACCAAAAATAACTAGCCTTTAAAATAGTAACATCACAGCGGTTCAAGAGATGGCTCAGCAATTAAGAGCACTTGTACTTGGAGAGAACTGGGTTCAGTTCCCAGCAACCACCTGACGGCTCATAACTACATGCAACTCCAGTTCCAAGGAATCTAATGCCCTCTACTGACTCGCATGGGACCAGGCATGCACATGGTGAACCGACATGCACACAATCAAAACATTCACATACACACACACATAAAATAAAATAAATCTTAAAGAAAAATGAATAAAAAAAGTAATGTCATGGCAAAGCGGATGAGATGCTGGGGATGAAAGTTGGTTGGTACAATGGATCTTGCCACTGAGCTTGAGGAAGTGAGTTTAATCCCCAGGAACCACCTAACATATAAAGGTAAAAACTGACTTCAGATTGTACTCTGATATCCACACGGGTGCTGTGGCTTGTCCTTCTCCACCCAACACACAAACACACACACACACACACACACATTGATGCAATGTTAATTTTTAATACAAGAGAAAAACACAAATACATACATTAAAAGATATTCTTCTTGGGGAGGGAGGTAAGAAGGGGGGAGAAAAAAAGAAAAGAATAAAAGATATGTTTCTTGATGTTTAATTGGGCAGATGATCAGAAGCAAATCAACATATGTCTCATGAATTGTCAGAAACTAATCAAAAGCAAAAAGACGCAATAAAAGTCACATTCACGAAAGAATAGGAAGTTGTAATAGGAGGTGATGGCATGCATGTTAGATCAGGAGAAAGAGAAAGATCCCAGCTCTATACATTTGAGACATTTAAAGATATTTAAGCTGCAGGTTTCAGAGATAATTGTGAATAGCTAAAATAGGAAAACACACGTGCATAATACGTACGAACATACATGTATCCTTAATTAATGTGACTAGAAATGGCTTATGAGATGTGGAGTGAGGGAAAAATAGAGAAGCAAGCTGATGTAATTAAGGCCAATGGACAAAAGTAGCAGAAATGAGTACCAACCAAGGTTAAAATGCTGTAACATCTGAGGTAGAAGGAAACTCATGTCTAGTAGCATCATCAAGGTAAAGTGAAGCATCTTAGGCATCAAGCATGATTGAGGTAGAAATGGCCAATTTTGTGATGAGCATGTAGAAGTAGCTGACTTAGGTTGTATTGTATTTATTAGCATGTCTAATTTTATATGAATATATCCTGGTTCAGAATTAAACAGCCCTAGTTTGTGATTTTTCTCCAGGCATAGGTCCCAACTCATTTTCGATAAAGATAAAGCTGTATCTTTACATCTCTGTGGAGCCTAGCCCAACTCACTCTATAAACAAGACCTAATTGGTATAGCACGGTGATGCAATCTTTTTGTAAGGTGACATTTTCCACAGAGTCTATGTATAATATCACCTTTTAAATTTAGCCCAGTTTTCCCTATTATATGTTCTAGTCACCAAGGGAAACATTATTTAAATTTTTCACAGTTCAACATATACCTCAGCCAACCTGCAATAGTAGAGTAAAAATTCACTATTACGTGTTTTATTTTATTTTAATAAGTTGATATCATTGGTGGTTTGGAAGGATTTAGAAGACTAAATTGTAGCTGGGTGGACAGGTATTGCTCTTCACTTAGAACTCTTCCAGAAGTCTCCTCCACTCCCAGTTCCCCTACCGTGTGCAATCTTTTCAATGTTCCGGGAGAAGTCTCCATATGTTTTACCTTATTTCATTCCAAAGTCTGTTTATACACCTATCTCTATTTCCCTTTCTAAGCCTATTGAATCCAGAAATGTGTTTGATCATTCCTTATATGTCAACACCTGTAAGTGTTCTTGAGGAACATTGGAACTCAGTAGTTCTTTGAATGACTGAATTAAAATGGGAATGAATGAATAAACAATTTCCATTGCCTTATTAGTATAGTCAAATTGCCCAGTGTCTGTGGATGAGAATTTGGTACTCTGTTCCTAGAGGAGTTCATACCACATCAGCGTGTTCTAAAGAATTATGAAGCTCCTATGTAATCCAGGCTGCTTATCCCCAAATCAGCCTTTATTGGAAAATTAATGCTGCTGTATCTTATATGTCTGGAAAGCATTATTATGCCCCAGGTAAAACTTCCAATTTATGCTCATAAATTTGTTTTTAACCTGTCAAGCATGCATCTCACACCCTCTTACATACCTGTTCTATCCATTGTGAAATCACTGGGTTCTAAATTGCCAAGACATACTTTATTTCAGCAATAATTTAGTAGAGACAAAGGTGGCGGTAGTTAGAAGGTGTGTGTTACTACATGTGCCTCTGACCCTAGCTCATCTCATCCTTACTTTGCAGAGGGACACTCCCTCCCCATGTTTTACTCAACAAGATATTACAGAAGGAGCAAAGAGCTTGGGGCCACAGCCCAGGGATTTGGTTCCTTGGTTGTTACTGCTTTGAGTTAATTGGGCCTAGAATGTGTTAATTAATTAATTTTATTTTATCACATATAAAATAAGGAAGGGCTTAATTTTATCACATATAAAATAAGGAAGTTGTACCAAGTAATGATTATAAAAAATAACATGTTATCTTCTTTATTTAATTTTTGCTAAATGCAAACACCTATGGGATATGCTTTACATGGATTTGCTCCTTTGTACGGTCCTCCTAACACATCATGCGAACCAGAGGCCAGGAGTAAACAGATGGTACACTCCAAACTAGGTAATTCGAGAACTTAATAAAGGAAAGAACTAAAGATAAAAGGTGTGAGCAGGGCATTAAGTAAGCCCCAAGGGGAAGTATGGTGCCCCAAAGACAGTCCCAAAGACAGAGAACAACATAGTTACCTGAACCCAGAAAGAGAATCAGAAGAGGGTTGATATGCAACCAGCACACTGGGACCCTAGGAATGAACAGCCAAACAAAACTTGATCCATTCTAGACATACAACAGGAAAGCTTGTCTACTGCAGACTTCTGAGCCTATCCATGCCAACCCTTAGGCCCATAAAAAAGGGGAAAGTAGAGTGGGTAATGAGGAACCAACAGAAGACGCCCATCTATGTCACATACTCTCACAATTTCTTGGTTAAGGTTATTAATGCTCAAAGCATTAGAAAAGTGACATGAAACAGATATAAAAACAAAAACAGGATTATGCCAATCTGAGAAGGTTTTGCACAGCATAGGAAATGACCTGCAGAATTAAGAGACCTTTAAAATGTAACATGAAACATCAGGGACTGGAGAGATGGTTCAGTGGTTAGCACTGACTGTTCTTTGAGAGGACCCAGGTTGAATTTCTAGCATCCACACTGCTGATCACACCCATTTGTAACTAGTACTAGGAAGCTTTGAGTACCTCATCTGGTATTTGTGGACACTAGACATGCAGGCAGTACACATTCCTGTAAGACTGGCTGTCATCAAAAGACAAAACAGTAAAAAATGTTCATGATGGACATAGTTGCTCCCAGAAAACATGAGTCATTAAATGAACACCCCAGTGTTAGGCATGGGATACTTATCTATGAGTTGTTGATCAGGGAAATCCCAGAAGTCCCCAAAACAAAATAGAATACTACCCATCACAACTAGACTGTATTCCTGAGGGCCCTCATATTTTGGTTGCAGGGCATAACAAATCCAGTCTTAAATGAACTAAAATTCTCTTTTACTTTGGCCAGATTTATAGTACCAAAGGATACTGTGCAGGCCACTTGGATAATGAAACTGCTAATGGTCTATCAAACCAACTAAGGTGAACAGTAAAAGAAAGTATGAGATACAATGAAGTGCTGTGTGTGCATGTGTATGTGTGAATATTATCCCATCACTAAAAAAAAAAAAATAAATGCAGTTTTGTCATGTGTAACAACATATATAGAACTGGAGGTCTTTATGTTAAGTGAAATAAGCCAGACACAAACAGACCTTTAAATACTGTGTGATGTGGAATCAAAAAGCTGGTCTCATCAAAGAATGTAGTAGGAAAGTAACCTTTAGAGAGTGGAAAGCAGAGGAAGAGGTGATGAAAAGAAATTAGAGGAAACCAAAATGCAGATGATGAAATTCATTCTGGTTGTCTATAGCATAGTAAAGTAACTACGGATTGCAACACTCTGTGATACATTTCAAAGCAGCTATAAGAATATGAAAATTTTAGCATGCAGAAATTATTAATATTTGATGACATGGAAGTGCTTTATGTCCTGTTTGATTGACAAGCACTCATTATATATATCTAAAATCATGGCACTCAGTTCCATAAAGGTGTACAAGTGTTGTGTCTCAATTTAAGGAAAAAAGCTTGGGTGTCCTAAAAGTCAGCTGGGGACAAACCAAGGATCTGCTCCAGGTGACATTCTGAGTTTCCTCAGTCCCCAGCGTTCCTTTTTGTTCCTCTGAGATAAATAACAATATAATAACAATAATAATGATAATAATAATCCACCTCAGTAGTGATGAGATTCTTTTACCCTTGGAGATATTTGAATGAGATGAGAGGGGCACAAGGTTTTCCTCTTATACCTTCGAACAGTTTGTGGTTTGTGTGAACATTCTTACCATTCCAGGACTGTGGCTTGTCTTTTGACATGTACTTTGATTTATAATCCCAAATGAGACCCTTTTATGGATAAGTGTAGTAGGAGGTTTCTGGCCCTGACTTTTGGGCCTTGCCTCAAGGTTTAGGCCCACAGACCCCCAGACACCCAGAGACACACTGATGTTTACAATAGTTTTCAGCTGATTGGCCTAAGTCCCAGGCATATAATTTGCTAGCTCTCTACCCTTCATCTAACCCATGACTCTTCCTGTTCAGCCATGGGACTCGGTACCTTTTCTCAGAGCAGCATAGTTGTCCTCCGCTTCTTCTGGCTTCTCTCTGGCCTTCTGCTCTGTGCTTCCTGTTCTCAGAGTTTTTCTTAGTGTGGTAGCCCCACCCACACTTCCTGCCTGCCTTTGGCCAATCAGTGCTTTTTATGAAACCAGTGGGTGGGACAATTATTTACAATGAAGCAATACAATCTTCCACAGATAAGGGGGCAGGGGACTGCACTTTAACTATTAACAAAACACACACACACACACACACACACACACACACACACAAACTTTCTTCAAAAGTGTTAATTTGGAGGGGGCTGCATAGTTTATAGCACCTGCTTCGTAATTTGAGGGTTTGCTTTCTACCAAATAATTTTTGATTACTCATGGTCAACCATAGTCTCAAGACGATAAATCAAAAAGTCAGGAATTAAGTAATTCATAAGTTTAAAGATTTTTTTTTACTGCAGCATATTTTGATAATTGCTCCTTCTTGTTATGGTTGTTACTCTTTTGGTGTTTAATTTACAGATTAGTCATTATCATAGATAAGTTTGTACAGGAAAAAACATACCAAACAGTTTGGTACTGTCCATGGCTTCAGATAACCACCAGGAAGCTTAAATGTGTCTTGTGGCTAAGAGAGTTACTGCATAGCTTTGCTCTCTATGGCGTTGGGAATGGGTATGAAGTTGGCATATTGGGGTTACGATGTAGCTTTAAACCATCCAAAATGTGTTAAAGGAGACTGGGAAGAATGGGTGTGAGATGTTGAAATCCAGTGAAACCAGAAATGACCATCAAGCATATTCTTCAATATCCACATGGAAGCTGTAAAGATAAGAAAGGAAATTCTCAGAATGAGTAATCAGAGGTTGTTAATTACTCTTTATGTGAGAATTAAATTTGCTGAAGGGAAAGACATGGTAATTATCTGAGGTCAAGGGGCCTATCGCCTATCTGTCTGCTCCTCTGACAAATAGAGATAAAAGTCCCACTGAGTTCTCTTAGTCATGGGAAACTTCCAGTACAAGCAGCTCCGGAGGCAGGTTGTGGCTCAGTGAAGTTTGGAATATGAGACAAATATTCTAAAATGAAAGTGTTAACGAGGTGCAGCAAGTGAGGGCTGTACTGGTCGATGGTCCAGAATCCAGATCATTGAGGCCTTCAAGGACCACGACAAACACTTTGCCCAGGTCAGTTTCTGAGCTTGGCTTCTAATAGCTACCTCTGAGTAGCTGCAACCCAGCATCATGGGTATGAGCCAAGAGTGACCATGCTTGGAACAAGGCTAGGCTGACTAATGAGTCACCTCGACCGCTCATTCTATCTTCTGCTTATTCTTAGGTCAGACTGAGGGATAAACAGTATGTTTTCATTTGATTACCTCAAAGACTTACAAATTTTTGCAAAATATCTGCCCACAAGTAATGAGACACTATGAGCCAAAAGGGTAATTTATATTCCTTTTCAAAGAGCTTCTCCATGGGCAGAGCAGGCCAAACAGAAATCTAAAGAGTTAAAGTTTCTGTTTTAACTAGCTGGTCAGGACAGAACTGAGAGATTGGCTTCTCAAAGGAAATAGCCCCACACCCTGCCCACAGGACATCTTTTTCATAGAACAGTGAGTTTCCTGTGATTGAATGTAGCTAGGCAAAGAACTTCAGATCATTTGATATTAGTCAGAAGTTTCTGCTGGGCTTGGAAGTCCATGCAAATGGATTTGGGGTGGAATGAGGTAAATTTCCAGGTTTCTGGGCAGAACGGATGTCAAGAAATCTCTACTTCAGGAAGGCCCTGCATATGTGGAAGCTGTAGAAGAGCCTGAAAGAGGGAGGTGATCCTCTGGAACACACAAAGATGAAGAGCTGCAAACTTAGACCAAATTTAGCCTTCCTTTAGTAATCTGCCTCCTCTTTCTCCAGACTTGGGGAGGGTTTAGAGAACTTAATAAGACCAAAGTAGTAATGTATACTTCATAGGGGTAGGATAAGGTAGGGTAGCCCTGAGTACAGTGCCTCTGTGTGTGTGTGTGTGTGTGTGTATGAGGGAGAGAGAGGGAGAGGGGAGAGAGAGAGAGAGAGAGAGAGAGAGAGAGAGAGAGAGAGAGAGAGAGAGAGAGAGAGAGAGAGAATTTTCCTAAGGCCTTGGGCTTTTATTGTTGCTTTGTTTACAGGAAGTTAACCCGGAAGAGGAGCTGAGAGATCCACAGTGAACATGAAAGAGATAATTTTAATTTCGAAAAATAAAAGTAACACACACTCTTTAGGGTCGGGCAATCCAGACTTAGAAATGAAAGCATTTGGAGGAGGGGCAAGAGAAGGCCCAGCAGCGGGGAACGGTGTTGGTAACCGAAGGGGCTCTGGTGAATTTCAGGTTCGGATTAGTGACAACTCAGAAGTCTGGCGGGGGGAGGAGGGGGGAGTTTGCCAAGGTCTCTGAACTCCGTGGCTAGAGAGCAGCCTCCCGAGGCGTCGGGCAGAGCTGGGCGTACCCGAAGCCCCTGTCCTGGCCAAGCCAGCAGCTCGGTCTCACCCCCCACCCCTAGCCGGACTTTGTCAGCGATCATAAAGTGGGAATTGATCATTCGAGCCACCATTGATTAGGGAAGAATGCTTACTGCAGCAGCAGGGGAAAGGTTAAGAGGAAATTGACCTTCTCCGTAGGTGACATAAAGTCATTAGGTAAATGAGATATTCACACTGGAGTTTTAAAAGGTCATGCTCAATTTTTATTTGCAGCCTGAAAAGTCAAACTGGAACTCGGGTTTAGGGCAGGGACTTCTACTCCAGGGGGCTTGGGCACAGACCAGAATGAAGTCCTGCTGCGCCAGCCAGAGGCGAAAGAGGGATGTGGATTGCAATCTGGAAGAATACGGCTGGCGGGTCTCTGTGGCCCCAGTTTTGGACTTGCAGCCTGACCCGAGCGCATCCCAGTGTGTGAGTATCTTTCCAGTTCCGCGGGGCGCGCCCGCAGCCCGGGATTCCTATGACCAGAGCACGAACAGCAGTGCCTTCGAAAACCGACCACTCGGCATCAGCAACACTTCCTCTTCCCGGGACCACTATGTCTAGCACGCAGGGAACGTGTTTTGTTGTTGTTTTAAAGAAGAGAGTGAGAGAGATATTTATGCACATATTTATCCCTCTAATTACAGGAATTAATCCTCTTATGACTAAAAGGTAACGTGGAAGGACGTCCTTTTGATGTGGAAAAGCACCATTTGTGACTCACATTCAGACTGATTAAGGAATAATTGTTGTTAAATGCTTTGCAAGAAGAAAGTGTTTAATTGAGGGGCATTCGTAATTTTACGGCTTAGTGCAAAATTAAACGTAATTAAAAACTCAGAAATTCCAACTGATTTTCCAATTATTTTTATTGTCTGAGCTAATTGTTACACAAGGGTATCACTTCTCCCCAAAGGCATTGGGATGGGGGGGGGCACGAATAAGGCAATCCTACCTTGTCCAAATATTCTCCAACAGGCGACTCTAGAGTCCAGAAAAACCTTTCCTAGGTTGCAATTTACCTTCCCAACCCCCGCCCCGGACCCCAGGAGACACCCGGCCCTCCCCTCTGCAATTAAGCGTCGCAGTCACTCTCCCCTCGCTCCAGTTCCGCCAACACCTTGCGATGTGAGAAAGCGGTGGCAGCTCTCTTCTGCAGATCATTACCGCAAAACCTGGAAGTATCTGGAGAAGGCCGATGAATTTCTTCAAGCAACACTTGTCATACATAGCCGAGAGATTAAAAAATAAATAAAACAACAATAAAAAACAAAACAAAACAAAAAACCAGAGTAAACACAGCTCTCTGGGGAGCGATCTCTCCTTGCCCTGGCCTGGGAACAGGGGTGGGAGATGGGGGGGGGGCGTAATGTACAAACACTCCAAGATGTTTATGCTCAAACGCACGATGACCTACAGATGCAAGCACCAAACTTTCTTTTGCCTTGCATTTCATTTATTTACTTATTTATTTATTCGAGGCAAGAATGAATATAGGGACGCTCAGATTTTTTTTTTAACTTTTTTTAATGGTGGGATTGACCTCCCAGAGTCAAACCTTTGTACCTGTGAAAGTCCAAACAGGACTATTTAAATACATTTAAAGAATACTGAAAGTGCTTTAGGCTTACTAAAACAAGAGCACATCCTTACCTACTAGAATTCCCTGAAATCCTGGGGGAGGGAATGAAATGCATAAGATTAGGCAGAATGTGAATTTTTAAATTTCAATTAGTCTAGACTAATTGTACAAAGCAGTGGAATGTTTGCGTTTCAATAAGAGAGTTTTAATTTCTCTGGGATTTTTTTGGGACAGAGATAATCGAATTCACCATATCTACCTTTCTAATGCCCCACCCCGTAAAATAAATGAGTGCCTCTGACCTGACGAGCTAGTGAAAATGGATAGAATTAAAACTGTCAGTTCTGCTCACAACCTGTGTCTTTCGATGGAGTTCAAAAGCTTTTAAAGGTAAAACGTGCAGATCACTTATGTGTGTCATTTCCTCTCCCAGCTTTTAAGAAAAAAAAAAGAAAAAAAAAGAAAGAAAGAAAAGGTATTTTTACTTCTACATTCATTTTCTTTGGAAGACTTCAATCTTTCGGGTAATTTAATGGTAAGCCCAGATGCCCAGGCTTGGCGGAGTCTGGGTTTACCTAAGGGTGGCCAAGAAGGTCGGGTAGAATCTGCCTTATCCAGTTGTCCTACCCAAGTGCTGTATTTTGTAGCTAGAATGTGGTGTCTGCATTGCTTCAATGACGTTAGGCATAGTTGGGCAAAAAGGAGGAAGTGCTTCTTCCAAAGTTGGAAATGGTGGAAAAGGCATGTAATCCGTCCTGGAAATTTAGGTAAAAGAAGCAGTGCCCACTGTAGCTTAGGCAAAGACTGCAGAATCCTTTGAAGAAACTGACAGGGATTTTCCAGAGATGGGGTGGGAGTAAAGGGAACCCTGGGGTGGGCATCTGATGCAAATGAGCAAATGTGAAATGTAGTACAAATCCGGTATAGTAAAACTGACAGTTCTGACAGTATTGACAACATAAATATATGTTTGAACACTGCACTTTCAGACACTTAACCGATGAAGCAATAAAAAAATTCGACTACAATATTTCAAATAATCGACATTGATGTTTTGATACATCATTTTTATCCTCTGAATCGATCTATCACACTCAGGCTAGTCAATTTTAAGTAAAAATGGGCAGCAATTATTTGCACGTTGACGAATGATGACCTAATAACAATCTTCAATTAATTACACCCAGACTGAGCCTTCCTCAGCAGTGGGGGGGGGAGAGAAATTCCTCATCTTCCCTGATTTTTTTCCATCCTATTTTGCCATTTTTAGAGAGAGGGGGTCCAGATTTGAGACTCTTTGGTTCAGAACACTAAAAAGGGCAACGTTTCTAACACCTGTAGTAACTACCTTCTAGGTACGTTAGGGGATGTGGCCTCACTTCTACATCAAAACAGTAACTGGTTCTTAGAAAAGACATTCATAGCTAGCCTCTGGCCCCCGGTGTCCAGTTTAGGCGTTTGGGGGAATAAGTAGAAGACATTTGCTCAAAGCAAAGATTGGAGGCTTCTCTCAGGCTGAGTGTGAGAGAAAGGAGGTGAGGAAAGAATGAAAGGAAGGACGAGGAGAACAGAAAGAAGGGAGGAAAGAGGAGGAAGAGGGAAGGAGGGGGAGCAGCAGAAAATATAAATGAATATAGCAGCCCTGTGATGAAGCACCTGGCGGGTTTGGCGATCTATCTAGGTCTCTGTCTCCTCTAACCTCTGCCTGAGACTCCGGTTCAGCGCCGCTGGCTTCCTCCCTGCAGTGTGTGTTGGCTGGCTCTACTCTGTAGGTTTCCTAGAGGGCTTTTCTACACCCCCTTGACACTTCTCTCCAGATTGTGTATTTGGTGGAGATGCTGGGAATAAATCTGGTTAACTGAGGAAGAGAAAATGGGCAGGCGCCTTGGATATAGACTTCAGACTGAGGCGGTCCCTTGGAAAGCTACATCCTGGGGTGCTGAGAGCATGTGTTCCATCCACTAAGGTCTCATTCCTCTGGCAAAGGTTTTATCCCCCCCGCCTTGCTGTTATGTCCCAGAAAAGCCTCCTTCCACTCACGAGTGCCCCGGACCTTCAGACCTCAAACCTGGCCGGGTTGTGCTAGCGGCAGAATCCCAGTGTCTTGTTTCTTTCCAGCAAACTCCCCAGTGTAGTTTTCAGACCCCTCAAAACACCGCCCGCGGAGACCCTGGGACTTGTCAACATGTTTAACACCCCTAAGGTGCTCATCAAAGGGAGAAGATGGGCATGAGCGACGCGGGATCAGCACTGGAAAGCCTGCAAGATCTGGGTGGCCTGACTGCCACCTAGTTGTGCTGGTCGGTGCAGGATCCTCTGTCTGTACTAGATGCTGTACTAAAAACTAGAAAGAGGACAGAAAGGCGCAAAGAAGAAACTGGAAATAAGCTACGGAGAGCAGAAGAGATAAGTCGAGAGGAAGAGGAAAAGAGAAGGGCGCGGAAGGGAGAAACCGAGAGCGCCGCCGAGCTCGGCGTGTTTGGAGCCCCGCCAGATAGCGCTAGAGGGCTATTTATCGAAACTCGTTCTTCCCGCGACACAGGGAAACTGCTAAAATGGAAAGAAATTAGACAGGAAAAAAGCAGAATGCAGCAATTCCACTCACATTAAAAAAAAAAAAAAACAAAAAAAAAACTGTAGGTTGCTTTAATAGTAATGTTTCCAGGGAGAAAAGTCTATAATAGAACACCAAGGCATAGAAGAGCAGAAATAAATAAATAAAAATAAACACAAAGCAAAAGCAAAAATCAATAAGGGGACAGAGAACAAGGGCCCCTTCCCTCTGTAGACGCCATCTAGAAAAAAACATGAACCAAGGTAACAGGTAAGGAAGTGAGCAGAATTCTTTCTAGTCTAACTTCTCAGTTATACTGTTGGGAAGGTCAAAAACAGTTCATAAGGATGCGAGTGGAGGTTTAAGGAGAAGAGATGTTTTAAAAGTAATAAGTGGCTCTGAGGGATAGAGTGAGGGGACAAACACTTTATTAAAAAACCAAATAAAACATATATATATTCAAATGTCAGCCAGCAGAACCAGGGCAGAAGACAGCACCCCCCCCCCCCCACACACACACCCCATGCCTTTGTCCTAATAACACTAGGCTCAGGGCTGTTCCTGCAGGGCCACAGAATCTTTGGAGAACAATTTACAAACCACCCTGGGAATCCCACAGAAAGAAGGACTTCAAAAACTTACCTCCTTTAGAACCCAAAAGAAAGTAATGTGGATGGAAATAGAAGACAGAGCAGAGGTAGAGAGCACAAAAAGAGAGAGAGAGAGAGAATGGACGGTGTGTTTTGAGGATTTTTTTTTCCTTACTGGGTTCAGTAATCCAAGGAAATAAATATCCTTCATAATGATATTTTACTTTTAAATACCAACTTTGTTTTGTCAAAAAACCCTGGCATTTCATGTGTTTGGCCACCCTGAACTCTCCTTTGGTCCAATGAAACCCTCCTAAATCAAAGGAGTAAGTCATCATTCTTCAAACTGAGAAACCAAATAAAACAATCTCAGTTTTTTCTTACGTAAAAGTCTTCTTTATACAAAATATTCCAAATCAAAATGTTAACGAAAGTTACAAATAAGATTAAGGCTGGATTTAGTTGCTCTGGTAGTAAAGCATCAATTGTTCTAACTGTTGTAAAGAAGACAAAAGGGATTTAAATCTGGTGATTTTAATACACAGATTAACACTTCAGGACCTCACAATTCTGAGGAATTTGGAGTTATCTGTGCAGAGGATCTGGAAATTGGGTGGGGGGAGGCATATAAAAAGAACAGTCACAAATACCACCTTGAGAAGCCTGAAGAAGCTCAGCTAAAATAAAGTGAGTTTATAAATGCTACTTCAAATTAACTCCCCTCCCCAAAACCAATGCCATTGGACTCCAGAACTAGGGCTTACATTATTCTTTTAAATCCTGAATGTTACCTATAGTAACATTCCCCAAGGGATCAAAAGAAGAAAAGGAGAAATAGAAAGAAGTGCTTTTCAGAAGTCTAGGAGATGCTTCAATGAGAAAGGGGTGATTAAAAACAGACTCTTAAATTTGAGAGGCCCAATTCTCATTCACCCCCCCCCAGCACCCCTCCCTTTCACCTCCTTTTTAATTCAATGTTCCCACCCCTACTCCAGAGCTAAGTAGCTGATTTGGGATTGTGAAGAAATAGGTTTTACCAACCATATTTGTTCTGGGGCACTTGTAAAATGCGATTTGTAGAGAATCTTTAGCCTTCTGATTGTCTTGGAATTGTTTTTACTGAAACAGATCTTTTGCAGTTAATGAGTCCCCACACAGCTGGACAGCTCCTCATGGACACTGAGAACTCTAACCCCAAAATGACCCCAATTTGACACCGCAAGATGAAATTTTACCGCCTGTTAAAACCATTTCCAGCCTGGCAGGAGGAGCTGGCTGTTGACTGAGGTGTGCACGGGGCCTGTGACCCCCATCTCTTGTTTGTCTCTGGGGCTGCTCCACCTATTTCCCTTCACCTTAAATGTGGGAGAGTAAATTAATCCAGAAGCAGGGTGTGGAGTGCCGAGCCCTGAAAACAAGGCGTCCACATAGAAAAGAGAAAGTGTGGCCATCTCGGTTCCGTAGAATGGCTTCTACTAGACGGGGAAATCAAGGATGGAAAATAGAGGCAATCCTTAACTAGAACTCTTTGCAACTGTGTTAATAAAACACTCACAAGTTGATCATTTCAGTCCTTTGAAGTCATTACAGTAATCAGGAGAGATACCCTGAATCAACTCCAACTTGATCTATGTAATGCACTGCAGAGGTGGATTTTAAAACTAACATTTAAATTAACAGTTTCACCAAAAGCATGCATCTGAGTAACAAATCTTTTTTTAGTTACTAGGAAACAGCATCTCCTTTTAGATAAAGTGAATTTCAAAGCCATACAGATGTTCTTTAGTAGTGTGCTGTTTTCAACCACCCTATCCTTCATAACTGAAACTCTCCCACACTAAAAAAAATTATTTCTTTTGTGAAAATATCTAAAACAGCTTTTCTTTCTGCCCCTGCATTTAATCAGGTTGTCGTTCTGTGTGATTTAATGCATTCGACCAAATGCATAAGAAGCTGCATAGTGGAGAGGGAGCCCACCGTATAAAGTAGCCTCCAGCTTTCTTCTTTATAAAACCCCAAATCATCCCCAGTTAATCAAGCCATTATTTCCTTAACCATTGCTTTAAAATATAGAAATAATCAATTTGTCCATATTTTCACTCCTGGAGAAACCTTATTACTGCTATTTTTAATACTAGTGAAGCTTTATCAGATAAAGACTATGGGGGGGATGCTAAATCGTTTTAGAATACCAATGGGGTAGGGGTGAGTAGCGATGCCAAAAAATAATAATAAATAAAAAAATAAAATAAAAGAGCTAAGCATGTTTAGACTAAAATGCAGAGGTTTCTCAAGTTGTTCTCGACAAAAGAAGCGTTTATCTCGGAAACTGAGTCCCTTTGGAGGGAAAAAGAAACTTTTTAACTGGCTTTCACTTAACCGGGACTTTAAAAATAGCAACAATCCTACTGGCGACAATAAATAGCCAATGTTGGAATTAAGAACAATTAGAAGAGTCAAAGCTGAGTGTATACTCTGCCAGCCGCGCTGGACCAACTACTTGGACCCAGTACCATTCACAACTCCGCGAGACAGGAAACAGTCTTTTCAGCAGGCCAGATATCCAGATACTATCCCACATTCATTCATTCATTCATTCATTCATTCATTCATTCATTCATTCATTCTCCCCCCCCCCCCCGTGGCTACACTGAAAAGGTTTAACTACCTACCTTGAAACAAGAATGTGGAGACAACTTCCTTTTCTTTTTACTCACCTTTTCTTAGGTGTCGACGAGTAACTCAGCATCAAATGAAGTAGATATTTGTAATCTCGGAGTTCTTCTAGAAAGGAGAAAAAGGGGGAGTGGGTGGGAGAGAGAGGAAAGGATCCACGGCCCTTCAGGTCCCAGGGGTCGGCTGTCTTAGGCTTGAAGCCAGGCAGAAAGAGAAAGTCCCTGCTCCGGGAGCTCCCCAGCCACCGTCCCTGCTTTGGCCACTGGAGCCAAAGCCGCGCGGGCCGCAGCCCCTCTCCCGGCGCGCTCTCCGCGCCTCTGCCAGCCCCTCCACGCTGTCTTTATATGTGAGGGCCGATTTCCCGCAGACATCATTGTTATGATGGCTCATTTAATCAAACTGTTTAATTGCTCTAGTAATCACTATCATCATCACAGGTGCTCAATCATTCATCATTTTTGGAGGGCTTTATTGACCTCCGGAGCTCATTCCCCAGCCCTAGGAAAACGAGGCCAAATTTCCTCAGACTCTGCAAGGAGTCTAGGCAGACAGCCGTGTTAGCTAGTTTGGGATGCTCGGGAGCTTACGAGGAAACCAAAATGCAAAGGGGGTCAAAAAGAGCCCTCCCACCTCTCTCCCCCCATGGTCCTCTCTCTCTCTCTCTCTCTCTCTCTCTCTCTCTCTCTCTCTCTCTCTCTCTCTCTCTCTCTCCTCCTCTCTCTCTCTCTCTCTCTCCTCTCACAACACACACACACACACACACACACACACCACTTTACTCTTCTAACCACTCCCATCCACCCCGCCCCCACGAGAAAGTCCAGTCAAAGCCAACTGAGCAGGAGGCGCTTCTTTCTACATTACAGAATGAGTTCAGAGTTGGGAAGGGAGGCCGCGGATGAACAGCAGTCCCTTAATCTGTTTGCGGTTCTCCGGGCCTCGGGCCGGGAAGCACTGGGCGAGGGTGAGAAGTTGGGGAGAGGGCGCGCTCCCGGTGCCCGGCTGGGTCGCTCAGCCAGCTGCCGGGTGGTGGGAGGGTGAGCGGGCTACGCGCGCCGGGTGACCAAAGCTCCGCCCCCAGCTCTCGGCTCTGCTTGATTGACGCGCAGCCTCGGGAAGCAACGGCGCAGAGGTAAAGCAGCTGGAACTCTAGCCAGGGATTGAGCGGGACCCCGGCCAGAACTAGTTTCTCCCCCAAACCTTGTCCGGTATCTACCTTCCTAACCCCACTCGCCTCCTTTTCCTTTTGGAAAAAGTTCCTTCGGAGCCAGTTCCATGGTCCCCCCACCCAGCGAAACCCGCCCGGTGTAATTAACTCGGCCTTTAGCCCTGGTTACAACCGAGCGGCTGCTGCGCCCAGGGCAACCACAACAAAGCTGGGCAGCGAGCGCCAGCCACTCCTCGCAAGTATCTTCTCTTCCAGCTGCTTTGTAATCTCTCTCCTCCAGTGCTTCCCAGATCCAAGATTCACTTTGTAGGCGCACACCGGTCGCACGCGATAGCGCGCGGACACACACACACACACACACACACACACAACACACACACACACTGCTTGGCTACATCGGTAACACCAAACAACTGCCTCTCTGCTAACTTCTGCCTCACTAACTCTCATCCCACTTCCTTCTTCCAGATTGCACCCAGGACCCCTGGACTCTCCGAGGTGGTCCCACTGTCCTGCAGCTCACCAAGGGACTATGCTCAGAGTTAAAATGCTCCCATCTTGTACTAGAAAAAAATGAATATTGACAACA